>NW_010578831.1:74382-118594 GCF_000705375.1 Tinamus guttatus | reverse complement strand
ATGCTGATGTCATAGCTGCATCTTCTGCCTGCCTCAGGAAGCCTGGCTGCACGTGCATCCTTTGCAAGTGCTCTGCTTCAAACCTCTCTTTAAATAACCCAACTTAATCAGATCTCAGAGGCTACCAACAAGCAGCCTTCATCTGATGATTTTTCATTTCGTGCTGCTGTGTTGTTTGGGATAAGAGCAAAAATAACTTCAGGATGGGCTATTAGCTATTAGCTCTATTAAGGGAGCAGCCAGGGTTCGGCTGTGCCCTCTCGCAGGGCGACAGTAAAGGTCCTCGCTCGCTCTTTCTCCGGCCGTGTTTGGTTCCTCATGTGGTTCTGTGCTGCAGCTCCCCGTGGGAAGCGCTCCGAGGCCGTTTACAGCCTGGCTGCTGGGCTTGCACCCTCTGTGCCCCACGGGGAACGAGCGTGTTGTAGCAGACCGTGCCTTGGGACTGGAGCGCGTGTGTTCCCAGGGGGCTGTTCCCTCGCAGCATCCGTTCCTGTTACTGGCCTGGGGCCGCTTTCTCTCTCACAATATGGGTGTTGTAAACTGACAGCAGGCTTGGAAAAGGGCTCTGCTTTGACATATAAATGATTAAGGTCTGCCCTCCCCTTATTTGAAGATACAGTGCATGTTTAACTCATGTTAAAGTGACATTTGATTTATTCTGTATAATCTGATGAAAACACATTGCACAAAACACTGAAAAATCAAGTTCTTGCAGTATGGCTGCCTCACACTGGGTGGCTTGCTCTTTGGTGAAGCTTTCTGTTTAAAATCTGCTTTTGAATTGTCTAAATGGGGCTTCAGCCTAAGGAGACCTTGATCACTAAAATTAAAATCCTCTTGCTAATGCAATATTCTGACCAGTCCTCAGTGTAAGGTAAAATTCTTTAATGTTGGTGTCGCTTCCAAGCCCATCATGCTCTGTTTCTATTTTGGCTCCTCTGCTTGGACAAATGATCCAGATGGGGAAACCCTACATAGCCCTCTTCTATCTGCCCTGATTTCAGCTATTGCCTTAAAGCCACTCAGCTTTAAACTGTAGGGATAATACATCTGCTTTTTGTAGTAGTTTAAAACTCATACCAAGACTGGTTTGGGGTCACTTGTGGGGGTGCTCCGTGCCCTGAGGAGCCCTGGGCTGAGCCGAAGCCTCCATCTAGACAACTTGTGGGCCCTCCATGGCCGAGCAACTACCTGCTCCCCTGGCTGTGATCCCTGCAGTTCACAGCGCCCTTCTAAGGCCTCCTGTCCTGCCTGGCCTGTCCCCAAAACTTTGAAATAGGTAAACAGATTATGAACAAATAAAAGCACAATAGGTTAATAGATTATAAACAGACAAAGTACCCTCGCGCTTGGTCCCTGGCTGTTTAGCTGATTGCAGCGAGAGCAGCCCAGCAGTTGGGAGCGAGGTCCTGTCTCGCCCCTTTCCCGTTTTGTGCAGTTTGTAAAGCCGAGGTTGGCTTGTTACAAGGTGCCTACACCTAAATAGTTGTGTGGATTGGAAGGGCAGTTCTTCCCTTTTTTCCCCTCCCCTCCCCCCCCCCCCCCGCCCCTCCCTTTTGATGACTTTCTTGCTTAATGCTTTCTGGATTCAGTCCCTGAATTTATGGATCCCAAGGGAATATTTTACCCACATGGCTGCCTGCCCACCCCACCTCTTCATTTTTACAGAGACTTGTAGCAACAACTGTGTTTACAGTGTGGCAAAAGTGACGTTAAAAACAAATTGAATCCCACCTTGTGGCCACCAACTCAATCCAATTGCTGCAAGCGCGAGGGCTTAAGTTGTTACGCAGAAACCCCTGTTTTCCTCAGACCTGCAGACCAAATGTTCTGCGTCTGCTTCACCTTTTCTTCATTTCACCTCGTTTGAGGTTGGCGTGCCTGTGGACACAGAGCATGCCCGCCGGCCGACGTCTGGCGGGGCTGAGTTCGCCTGTGATTCACATTGTGCTTTTAGTGTTGCTGATAAGTGATAGCTGCATTCCCAGACCGGCGAGGGGGTGCAAGAGGCGCGTTAGGCCTTACACAGCGTAATGGTGCAGTGCCTGAGCTTATTCCAATACGAGCTCACCAGTAGCTAAGGATGCCGGACGTAGGCGACTACTAGGAAAAGATGGAATTTAAGGTATTCTGTGACTGGATTTGTGGCAATGTTCCCTCCCCGCCAGACGTGCTTGCACCCTAAGGAGGGTGCCGGGGTGAATCGCCTCCCATCCAGTTATCCCTCAGGCCTTCCTCGTTCCCGCCACTAAACGCACTCTACAACCACAAGGGAAAAATTCAGCCTTTTGTGTCTGGCTGAGCCGGGTTTTGTGAATAAGGAGTGTCTCACAAGCACCCCCGGTCTCTCTTGGTTTGATGCTGGAATTGTCTCCTTAAGGGCTCCTTGACAGCTTCCTGGCCTTAGGAATAGGCAGAAACGGAGCTGCAGTCGATGTTCCTCAAACTGTACCAGAGGCCAGGAAATCATGGAGCTCCTTTGCTGTGTCCATACTGCAAAACGCTGCTTCTAATCCCCTCTAAACCATCTGATTTGCTGAAGGAATTTCTAGTTATTTATTTTTATGTCTTTCATTATTGGCTGTTCATAATCACTCTCAGCCTTCCTGGCTTCCAGGCCCTGACGTTTTATTTGCCTTAGTTCGTATTCCCTTTCTGCTGGCTTCGGCTGGGCAGGGTGTTGGGTTTGCTCAAGGCACCTGCTTGACCTGAGCAATATCTGGCCATTTAACGACTTCCCTGCTTTCCCCCCTGCTTCCCTGCCCTCCTCTCCCCAGCCCCAAACGCACCTCTTTTTGTGTGTGCTTTCCATGATTATGTTATAGTTTCTTAAATAGCTTCCATGCTGTGTCTAAAGATTTTAATTTCCTCACTTCTGTATTTAAAGTCTTTTTAATAGCTGCTACACTTAAACAGAAAGCCGCCTTGCCATGGGGCTGCTTTTGGCTGGGTCCTGGGTTATAGCCCCAGGCAGCTCTGCCCAGCCCTGGCGACAGCTCCGCGTTGAGGGTCGGGTGCAGGTGCTTGGGCAGCAGGCTCGGTGATTCCAGAAGCAAAGGACAAGTGGAAAAGGACAAGTGGAGGCTGTGGGGAAAAACCCAACACTTTGGACTATGCGTGTGCGTGGGGGGACTTCCAAGGTGTGTGCTCACACGGGGATGCCTTCCTTTGGCTTAGCGAATAGCAAGGTCCAATACTTAGAATATGCCAATGTAGTGTGGTAGAAGAAGAAGGATAGAGGCTTCTCCTACCTGAAGCACCTGGAGACTTTCTGTAGAGAAAGTGAGGATAGTCTTTAATTTTAGTGGCATCATTCCAGGGAATTCGGGAAACTTGTTAACTTGGGGGAAGGATGGTAAAATCAAAGCAATTATTTTAAGATATTAATTCCTGCAGTTTTAAGACAGTTCTTCTTTAGAGTTCAAGTTTTTCCTATGATGAGCAGAACTAGGAAAACAGAAATCTGGACTTTGCAAAACTGAGTCTAATTTGTGTAGGCCCAGCTTGGCCCTGTTTTCCTTCTTTCTGCATTATTACCTTGAAACTGTCAAGCTATATTTTTAGTTATTAATTTACTTCTGCCATTTTCCATTGACAGAGCACTAGAGCACAAAGTTTCAACCTCATACAAATTTTTATAACCAAGTTCCAAACCCCTGGAACAAATTATTTTATCGAATGTGCTGTTAAGCCTTTAACTGGAGCAGTGCTAGCAGGAGCTGCAATAATATAGAATGGTGCTATTAGTGCCACGGCTGCTCTCTATTACTACCCAAAGGAAATCCAGGTTGTAGGGATTAGTGAAGATTTCCCCATGGCCAAGGGCACTGTGCTTACAAGGAGGCTCCCTTGACCATTCTTACAAGGTAAGAGGTGGAAAATAAATTATGATTATTTGTAGTGACTCTTTATCATTGCAGCAAAACTATGGCCAGTCAGGCCTGGTAATGAGTTTAGGTGACTCCCTAGCTTTGTTACATTCCTATGCCTGGAGAGTTTATTTAATTGAACTGCTGTGTTTTTATTACCAAACTTTCCAGAGTCCCAGGCTTCGACACAATGCGCCGCAGTGCACACACAGCGGTGTGCTCGGAGCGCAAGAAGCAGCTTTAATTGCGTCAGATTCCCATACGCTGTCCCTCCTCCTCCACCACCGTCCCTCCAGAGGTGCCTCTAGCTCAAAGTTGAATTGAGAAGTGGTTTCATGTAGATGCTCCAGCATCCCTCGCCCCCAGGCAGCGGGCAGCGCACGGCGCTCGCAGGCCTTGCACGAGCAGCCTGCCCGCGGCAGCCCCAGCAGCAGCGCAGCTTCAGCAGCGCCGCAGGCCTGCTGCTCTCCAGGCACGAGCAGTTCTTCGGGTTCCTCTCCATAAATGTATACAAACAGGGCCAAATTCTTTTGTCAGTGTTGCTCCAAGGTAATTCCAGTGACACCGCGAACACCGTGGTGAAGTTGCACCGCTCTGGCTGCCGTGGCTGTGTGCGCGTGAAGGCTGTAGCTGCGCTTAGCTGCCGAGCTGAAACGCTCATTTGCTGTCACACATGGAGGGCATTACTGCTGCTTTAGACGTTGCTTGGGTCAAAGTCAATGGTTAAACACCTGAAATCTCGGTAGACAAAAGAGAACACTATAAAACTTTATGACTGTAGAGTAGGAGATTGAAACATGTAGGTTCCATTAAAAAAATCAGAAACTATGTTATATTACATACTTCAGGGGTTTTGTCACCGAGTTGATTAGTATGACTTAGTTATTAGCTGTTACTAGAAGCTTTCCACTGAGAAATGGAATTAGAAATACCAGTCGTTGTAGTTTTTATTCCCAATCTTGTTGAATTCATCTCAGCCTCACAGATGCACGGAGAGCCATTCCAAGGGCTGTTTTATATGTTTAAATGTTTTCCTATTCTTTCTTTATGAGAGGAAAAAAAAATCCATACAGACAAAGCCCATGTTTTGTAACAGCCGGGCCTCAGGTGCTTGTGGCAGGGTGAGATGAGAGCTGTCAGCCCTCGGGTATCCCGGTCAGCAGGATTACAGCTCCCCATTTGCCCAGAGCAGCACTAGCACCTTCGTTTCCAGCGCCCTCCACCTTCTCCTCCCTAACCCCTCCGTTTTCCCTCTCCCTTCTCTGCCATCCCTGCCAGGGATGCAGCACTGCCAGGCTGAGCACTGCACGCTCTGCGAAAAAGCAAACAACAACAGATTTTGAAATAACTATTTTTTTTTCTCCCAATCATGCAAACCCACAAGCAGGTACTGTGTTACATGTTCTTCCCAGAAACATGCTTAATGCACTTTATATATATATATATATATTTTTGCCTTGCAGCTAGATCATGAATATGTAAAGCTTTAGATGCCCCTGCTTACCTGGGCAGGGTAGCACCAGTTGGTTTTGCCCTCTGAAGGCCCATGTATAGGTACTGTCAGCACATACCCCAGAGGCTTTGCAGGACAGGGGCAGCGGTTGACACTGCGTGCAGCTGTGGACTTGACTCTCAAATTCAGTTTCTAGGAGTGTTTTAGACAATTAAACTCATTACTCAGCAGTAACACAAGAGAACCTTTGCTTTGGCAGTAGGGAATTCATTAGAAGTACAAGAAGAAAATAAAATTTTAAGAAAATTGCTGTAGTTTCGGTCCAGCCCCTTCGTCCTTCTTTCTCCTCCTCTAATTCCAATTTCCACTTCTGATCTCATCTCCAGCCAGCGCCACCAGGGTACAAAGGTCCCAGTTTTTACTTTATTCAGGTGTCATTAATTCACTGGGCAACAATATTCCAAGGTAGCAAAAACCTGCATTTAGGCGGTGACTTGAGAGGACTACTTAAGAATTAAGAGAAGCTTTGAAAGCAGCCGGCCCTGTGAATTTGACTGCTGTGTCATTAGCAGTGAGCAGGTCTTAATGTTCCTCCAGTCTCTCTTAAAGCAAACGAATATAAAGCCAAGGGCTGATCGCAGCGCACGTTCCCCTGCGAGTGCAGACGGGTCCTTGCAAGTCTGACTGTCTCTTTAACCTCATTGTAAGAGACCTTGTTTAGAGCATGAACGCGAATGTTTCCATTGCTCTCTCATTTGTGCCTGAGCTTAGTGTCCCCGGGAGACTCATGGGTGCTCAGGAATTAGCGAGTAATCTTGTTTTACTGTTTTTGTTGCTGATTAGAAACCATAGGGGTGGGGGTGGGGGGGTCTTGTTGTGTTTTTGCTAGTGAGGAAATGCAAAGAAAATAAGTCCCTTTGGGCGTGAGGAATAACTGGTGTTGTATTCTACACAATAACAAATAAAATCTGCTGTGCACCGAGCCAATTTATAAATGTGATCTCTCCAACCCCCACTCTTAATTACAAGGGGAAAAACGGAATTAGTTCATTAATGTTGTGAAAAGGAACGGTGACCTACCTGCCAAATGGCAAGGTGGAAATAATTAATCTGGTCAATTAAAAAGAAACTGATAAATTAAAATGCAAAGACTTCCATGTGGTGCATTGAATTAGGGCGCCGTGATTTCCGGCTCATATTTGCTGTCAGACTTGATCCTCCTTCCTGCCTGACTTGATTGGGAGTTTGGCAGGTTCTGGGACAAATTCTTTGGCTTCAGGGCTAATGTATGAATTCAGCCGCCTGGGCGTATTTTGTGAAAGGGAGCAAGATGAAGCTCCTTGCGAAACTGGATGCTGAAATTTGAGGCACGTGCCTTGGTTTTGTGTCTGTTGCCAAACCACTTGTTTGCTTTGCTTTTCTTTCCCACCGTTAAATGTCACTTGTGCTTCCTTGGGTTGAAAAGACGTGAGCACGGAGCAAATCCTAGGGTCATCCCAATCTAGTCATGACCTTAGAAACCTTTTCCTCCCCAACACGGCTGAACTGCTGGAGCCCAACCCTAGAGTGCGCCAAGTATTTGCTCTGCAGAGCTGGGTAGAGGGAAACTGTTTCTTTTCTGGAAATGCCAGAGGGTGAAGGTTTAACGTGTGAGGTGCTGGAGTTGGCAGGTGCTGAAGAAGGAGCGAGGGGAGGTTTATGCGACGCGCGGCGGCGCCTCGGGGCGTCGCGTTGGCCTCCGAGGGGGTGGAACGCAGATGGGATAAACATCTGCAGGCAGCGCCCGCGTTCCTGGCCGTCCGGAGAGCCGCGTCCTCCTCTTTGCAAGCTGCAAATCACCGGGGGGATTTCCCGTGCTCCGATTGCTGCCAACAGCTCTGCAAAATCATCACTTGGGCCCCTGCAGCGTGTTTTTAGCTCCTGAGTACTCACACATGTCCACTGAGTGCCTCGCTAAACTCTTAGGATGTTGTGATTCAAAGGTGAAATACACCCTGGGCACCCATTTTCCTTGTCTGAAAAAGCGAATTGGTGCCTGTTTCCAGCAGGGAATTTCCTCCTGAGAGCCCTCGCACAAGTGGCTCCTATCGGGGTTTCCGTGCAGGGGGGCAGCTTCAAAGGAAACGGAACAGGAGGAGGGGGAGGAAGAGAAGCACGCACAGCACAGAAATTTATTTACTGTAAATGCGCACAGAATATACAAACCTGCCCTGGGGCATGGAACTTGGAAACCTGATGATTTTCACAGAGTTTTGCAACACCTCTTTGTCAAGCTCTGCTGTGCCACCCCTGTGAAAATTGAGGCGGGCGCCGTTTGTGGGTGATGAGAGCTGCCTCGATCAGACACATAAGCCCTCCAGGAGCCTCTGTGATGGCGTTGTGGCCAGCTATGCACCAGAGTCCCTCCTGATAGGGCAAGTTTTGGGAGCCCCAAGGTCCCAGAGGATCCCGGGCGCCGTCGTTCGCCAGGAGCGGCTGTGAGGGGCCCGCGGTTTGTCCCTCTTGCTGGCGGGCCGTGCTCTCCCGTGCCGCTGCTGCCCGCCTGGCGCCAGCGGGGCTGCCTCTCGGCTTTAGGTCTCGCTGGGTGCCGCTCTCGGCCTGGGCTGTGCGGCGGGCCCTTTCCATGGCTCCCCAGCACGAGACGAAGGGCTTCTCTCGAGCGCTGGCCGGGGAGCGGAGACCCTGCGTCTCCGTCCCCTCTCCACCGTGGGTTTTGAGTTGGTGCTTCCCAGGTCCCCACTGAGAGCCGGTGGTCCTGGGGTTGCTGAGATCTGCCTTAGAGTTGAAATAAGAATTAACGCAGTCTGCAAAAAAACAATCCCCAGTTCACATTTCATTAAGATACTGTTTTTGAAACTCATCATTCATTTATTGGAATGAGGCAGGGAGAGGAGGACGGGGCAATAGCTGAAGCTGTTGGAGAAGCTGTCAGCAGCCCATCTAGCTGGGGATCCCGTTTCCAGGAGGCAGGGAGGGTGCCTGCGGGGTGTCCCGCTCCACACTGGGAGGAGCGACCCGGCTGGCGCCTCGCTCTCATCGAGGACAAGTGCCCTCCAAAGGGGTGACGTGACCTCCATGCAGCTGCTCGTGCTCAGGAGGTGCCTCAGCCTGCCATGTCCCAGGCAGATTTCCAAACATCCACAAATTTCTCAGCAAAACCATGAGAATCGGGTGCCTACGTGCCAGGCAAATCTCAGCCCAAGGGCTTCCTTGTTTCATCCGTGGTTGCTTCATGCTTGGCCAGAGCTGTAAGTGGCAGAGAGGCTGCAAAGGGAACTGGTGCCACCAGCCCTCGTGCTGCAAGCGCATGGCCGATGTCCCGCTCACGTGTGTCCTTCCCTTCGCATTTGGGTTTCCCAGAAGCTGATGCCTCTCTCTTTCCTTCAGCTATTTTTTTAATCCCTCCCTTGTGCTCTTTCTGTCCCCATCTCACCTGCCCTGTCCATTCCAAAGCACAAACACCCGCCTCTGCGTGAACTTTCCCGGCACACTTTATGCCTCTTTATTAGCTCCACTGGAACACTCAAGGGAGATTACATGATGCCTGGATTTTCTTGCAGTCCAACTTGATATCCTGGGAAATGGGAAATATTACTGAAAAGCCAGGGCATGGGCCGGGGTGCGGGAGGGTCTACGCTGCCGTTGTTGTGCAGGGGATGCGACCTGGGAGGTGTGTGACTATTTGGCTCAGGTGTTTATATTCCTTTTTGTTCTCTTGGTTATGGGGGCGAGGCAAACGTGCCCTATGTAAGCGGGGTCACTGTGCAGGGAGCCGAGTGCAGGAGGCGGCGAGAGCAGCAGTCGGGAACACGGGAAGTGACTCTGTCCTTGCTCAGCTCAGGGGATTAGCGCCAGCTTCTTAGGGAAGGAAGTAAAAGGAAATGAGAGAAATAAATTCCACAGAACTTGATACAATGTTAAATTTTGGGAGATTGATATAAATTCACAGTATTTTCAGATGTGAAAGATAGGAGGTGTCTATTTAATGTGCCTCCCCAGGGAGGAATTAGCTGATTTCTAACATGAGAATACACCCTGGCTGAGGCAGAGACCTGCTGTCACTGCACTGCATCACAGAGGAACATGTCCCTTTGAAATTTCATCAGCTAGAAAATCAATGACTAGGGTTTCAAATTGCATAGAGAAATTTTACTGTTTTCTTTTCTCTTCTCTTCTCTTCTCTTCTCTTCTCTTCTCTTTTCTTTTTCTTCTGTATCCAAATGATAAAAATGTTATAAATTCTCTCTCAGATTCCACAAGTGAAAGGTTTAAGAGATTATGCGAGTAAATCATTCATCCCTCTTGAATATCCTGATGATAAAAGGGATCCCCTGGTGCAATATGAACTGTCAGGTTTGAATCTGAAACAGAGAATTTCTTTCAAGCTCCCTTTAGGGAATCTGCACATTTTACAGTGAATATTAGGATCACCTCTCTGGGCACAGAGAGGAAGCGAGAATGAGACCCTAAAGCCATAGAGAAGTTATCAGAAAGAGATAAACTGGTTTCCTTTTTTATTAAATTCTTCTATAACCAGCTTTATCACCTAGCAAGTCGCAAATTTCACAGGAGGTGACCCGTGCTTGCCCGCAGGCACCTCCTCCGCCACCTCCTTTTATTTATTTTTTATTTTTTGGTGCTATTAACCCCTGTCATCAGCATCGCCCCTTTGCACCCTTGTGCTGTGGCTCTCCCTGCCTGGGGACTTTGTGAATCAGGCGGCGTTTGCCCATGGAAATGGCCCAACAAAGATGCTGCTTTTAGCAGTTTTAAAACTGCAGCGGCCCCTCATGGTTTTTGTTGGCCTTCAGTTTGGGCTATAAACTACACTGGCTTTAGGGGAAGCACCCCCAAAATAGGAACATCCTGGACTGGAGCGATTGGATTTGGCAAGGTCTGCTCTATGACAGGGCGTTATTAGTTTAATTTCAGGCAATGTTTAGGAAAATTACACTAATCAAGAGGGCCTTTGTAAAATGAGTCCAAACGTCTCCGTTTTTCTACTTAATAGAAAGAATGTCAGCCAAAAAAAAAGAGTTGTTTGCTGAAAGTAAATCCTACAAGCTTGTCAGGACTGAGAGTCTCGTTTACTTTATTTAGAAACTGTTTCTTTGGGAGTTATGGCTGAGTTGCACTGTCCAAATAAGGTTCAGGGGAGTGAAAAACAGCTGTTTGCTTTATCGGCCGCGTTGCAGCATTTCTCTGCGGTGCCTCTCGGAGCTTGTGCGCGCTTTGATTTCCTCACCCTAGTGCTCAGCAGTAACAGTTGATTCAAGCTGGGGTAATTCTCACACTCACTCGCTTTTCGCCATTTATCGTTTCTGTAATTGTTGGTCCCTCTCTTTCTCCTGCAGCCCCCTATGCACCAGGGCTCTTTGGGAGCCTCCTGCGCTGGGCGCTGCCATTTAAGCGTGACGTATCAGGTCGTCAAGAAAAGGCCCCTGCAGTTGTGAAAGCAGGCGGTATTTTATCATCTCATCTAAGCTCTTTGCGTGCAAAGGAAAGGTAGTTTTCCAGGAAATTTGTTTTGCAGACCAGTTCTTGGCAAACCAGATGGTATCAGCGTGTTTATCTTCTCCATATGAGCTATGTGTGACAGTGAAGATACACACAGTCCTGGGAGTACATGCTCCTTTCTTCAACAGGACAGCGAGATTTAGTAGAGCCTTCGCTCATCTGCTTTTGGAAGAGTTTGAAAATCTATTGCATGTCATTAGTATCTCAGATTTCCAAGTGCCTTTGGAAAGGCTGCCCCAAGGCCTGTGGCGGGTACTCTTGCAGGGAACTTGCCCCTGCAGATAACCTGGTTCCTGTGCAGGGGTTGTGGTGGAGGGGCCAGAGGATATGAGGGAAGAGGAACTGCAGGGATGAGGAGAAGATGGATCCCTTGGTGCTCATCTCCCTGCCCACACCGCCGCGTTATCTTATCAGCGCCCTGAACCTGAAAACTGTTAGTCAGGGCCCCACTCCACTGCCAGGTGTCCTGGTTCTTCTCGTGTGTGCAAGAGGGGCTAAAAACTGGAGGGTCTAGAAATCAGATGCGAGTTACTTATGAAATAGCGGTGACAGCTTACCTAGGACTTTTCTGGACAGGAGTTTTGAACCCTGGCATCTAAAGTGGTAAAACGGGACTGTAAGGTAGTGCAGAAAAGGTTGTCCAAAGCAGCCCGAGGTGGCTCGTTCAGATAAAAGCCCTGCTGGAGCCTGGCCTGGGGTTGGCGGCTGTGAGGCCGGCAGACGGGGACGCGTGTCCTGCTGCCCTTGCAGAGCAGGGGCTGCTGGCTGCTTTCTCCTCACTCCTTTCCTCCCTTCTTCCCGCGAGATGATGCTCCTGCTTAAGCTCCAGCTCTTTGCCTCCCTTGACCGCCCAGGAATAAGATCAGCTCTTTCTGTGTAGGGTTTTAATGTCTTTTTAGATGAGCAATTTTAAGTTATGGATTAAAGAAAAACTGTGCTGGCATAGGGCATGAATTTAGGCAGATTTTACTATACTTATAAGCAGCATTAAATCATTATTTGATATCCTCCCTTCTCACCAAATAAAAATATATGTGTCTGTCTTTACAAATATATTTTGTGTGCGAGTCACACAGCGATAACATTACATGCAGTATAAAGACAGTAATAAAGCTGGTTGTAATGGTTATATGTACTTTTTCATGACCAAAGCGTTTTGCAGTTGGAGATGCCAGAAACGCATGCAAAGCCGTGATATCTTCGTGGCGCAGCGTGAGCCCTCGAGGCGCAGGGCAGGGTGGCTCCTCGGCTGCGGGATGGTTGGAAGGTCCCTGCTGCGGCTCCACGGCCTGCGGGTCGTGTACATGCAAAGCCCTCTTCCACCTCAAGTTGTCTGAGGGCGCTCAGCGCTTGCGACACACAGATCTTAAAAGTGCAGGTTTTCAAACATCCCCTGACTTTTACAGAGTGCGCGCAGTGAGTATTAAACAAAGCTCCCATCGCTGCGCACGGGCTGCACCTCCTTCCCTGCTGCGTGGCGTGACTCCTAAAAACCTTGTTTTTAAAGGTCGTGCTGTTTATGTTGGGTAGTACATAACGCAGTTCCACTGTAAATCAGAAACGTGCTTTACAGCCGTGCTGTCGCAGCGGGCGAGGGGCAGCACTGGACGGTGTCAGGAAGGCAGCGCAAGGCTGGTTATGGGCAGTTGTGGTGCTGCTGGCTGCAAGGGCAGACCTACACTGACATCCTAGATAGCAAGCACAGAGGCTTGACACACGCAGGGATGTTGCTGCTCATGTAACGTGCTGCTGGAGTGCACAGGAATCTGTTATGGGGTGTGCAGAAAACGCTGCAATTTCTATAAAACTCAGCTGTTTTCTCACTACTAAATATATCCTTTCCCTCTTGGTCCCTGTGCTAGATTGACCATTTGCCAGAATACTTGGGCATTATTACTGAGTTAGCAGAAGGTCATGTTAATACTTGTAGGACTGTTTTTTATTAAAAAGCTATCTTTTTGTTTAGTATATACAATTACCATAGCCCATAACATTTTAAGTATATAACTTGGAAAAAACGAAAGAAACATGTTACACGAATGTACAAATTAGAGAATTAAAACAATTCTTTTTTTCTTAATTTCTGTGTTGGAAGAGATGGATGATAAATTACTTTTAATAGTGAACCAATGGAAAGAAACAAAATGTTGCGGGGATAAAATATTTTAGAGGTGGAAACTCCATGATATTTTGGTATTTAATTTCTTGGCCACCAAATCTTGAAGAATATTTTATAGGGCTGATTACTGAGAATGCTCCTGGTTATTTAATGTATGTGAATATATGCAAGTGTTCTATTTTCCATTGCACAATGTGAAAATGTAGGATAAAATGTTTAAATGTGAGCAATCAGGAAAAAGCATATGAGTATGGACTATTCAGGTGAGCGTTAACAGGGGTATAAGGCAGCTAACGAAGTTCTCGCTCCTGCAGTCTGGGAGCATGGATTACGTGTTCCACCCAATGATCTCGTACATGAGTGCCCTCAAGTGCCTGGCTTCGTACGTAACTGTGTTTTTCCCGCTGTGCATCCTCTCCTCCTCAAGTGGCTGCTCTATGACAGCAGGGATATTTCTTCCATACAGTTCACAGTGCTCCAGGAACTGGATGCACCCTTGAGTAACACTGTCGCGTAGCGTTATCATGTGCTTCGCCATGTTCTCCAGCAAGGACAGGAAACACCTTTTGGCATAATACCATGTATCGGTGCCTAATTTTTTGTTGTATGGCTCTAGGCTTTTAATGACCCTTGAAATGCCAAAGTCGTAGTTCCCTTTTGCACAGTAAAGGGTACCGATGACTAGATTGACAATGCAGAGATGGTAGATCTTTTTATCCGGATCGTCGTAGGACAACTGCTCTTCCTCCTTCTCAATCTTCCTCATGAGTTCCTCGGCCTCCTCATTCTGGCTTGTCATGATGTAGGAAACGCAGAGGTTGGCTAACACGATCGCACTGACGTTCAGAATGTTATCATAGTGCTTTTTAACTATGGGCTCATAGAAGCCAATGGCTTCTTTGTACTTGTTTTCTTGCATGAAGAGCACGTGAGCCACGTTGAGCTTCCACACCTCGTGCTCGTTGCAGAACTCCACCGACTTGCGGAAGATCTTCTCTACCATCGTGTAGTTCTCCATGTCCCAGTAGATCTTTGCCTGGGCCATCAAGACAGGCACGTATTTCTCCAGAGTCTCATCGTACTCGTTTACTGCCTTTTTTACGGCTTCATCGTCCCGGTTTTGCCTAGCTTCCTGCACCTGCTTTGTGAGTTTTCTTAGCTGCTCCGTCAGCGTCCCTGCTGACTCGTCCAGCTTGTGGAAAGCCTCTTCGGGAGCCGTCTGGCATGTTATGATGGCGTCAAGGAAGTTGTACAGATAGGGCGTGAGCAGCTTGTAGGTCAGATGGGCGTTCTCAGCCAGCACATCGGCCGCCAGGTCATAGTACTGGTGCTTGCAGTAGAGCAGCAGCAGGTTGCCGAATGTCTCTGGCGGGCAGGGGTTCTGCAGCAGGAGAAACTGCAGCTTCTCGAAGCCCTCGCTGGGCTGGCTGTCCATGTTCATGAGCGCCTGGTTGTGCAGCGTCACAGGGTCCAGCTCCTCCTCAGCGCGGGGCGGCATGTCGGTGAGCGCCTCCCGCGCCGCCTCCACGTTGTGCAGCTGGTACTCGATGGCTGCCTTGAGGTTGAAGGCCTCCACGAGGGCAGTGCGGTGCAGCAGCAGCGTGTTGCCCACACTGCGCACGTCGATGCCTTCCGTGCCCATGCCCACGGCGAGCTCGGGGTGCTGGCGGATGCCGCGCTCGATGATGTCCGAGATGTGCTTGAGGGCGGGCGCGTACTGCTTGGCGGCGTAGCAGCACAGCGCCATGTTGTAGGAGAGCTCGGGGCAGTCGCCCAGCACCTGCATGGCGCCCGAATTAAAAACAAAAATCAAACTTCCCCATCCCAGTCCCAGACTTACCCACCAAAAAGAATTAATAAATTGGACCATGGGGAGCAAAACTGAAGGAGATGTCTATAGTATTTCATAATAATATGTGAGGGAAATTTTTAAAAGTACAAGAACTTCAGCTATGATTAATCCATTGGAAATAAGAACACCACAGGTCAAAGCAGATTGCAAAGGAATGAGCTAAACAGGCTTCAACATACAAGCTTTCCTTGGCACTGATTCAAAACACTATCTTCCCCATTGCATGCCAGCATTTCAAATAAAGAATGTAAGAGGACAGCAGAGCTGGCTCAAAATGCTGTGGAAGAGAAATATTTTCCAGAAAGTATCAGAATGTGCACAGAAATAAAAAGACAAAACAATATAAGGCTATCTTCATTCGGAGCCAAGAGAGGTGCTAGATGGGTAGATGGGTACATGGGCATACTGAGGAATACAATCATTATTTTTTTTAGATATATGTTTCATCTGTAAGTCGTAGAAACCATTTATTTCCACATGAAGGTCTTCTTCCTTCCCTTCCCTCAGCCCTTTCATTTGAGTCAGCCACCCCTGACAGTGAGGTATGGAACAGGAGGCTGCAATTCTCAGAGTTGTTAATTAAAAAAAAAAAAAAAAAAAAGCCAGATCAGCATTGTTTAATCTGCTAAACAAAAGAGTAGGGGCAAGAGCTTAAAGGCAGCAGGAGCGAGGTGCAGTCCAGCGCTGTGCGTTCGGAAAGCCATGGGACTTGCCTTGGGTGGCACCTGCGCTTGTGCCTGTGCGGGGTGCTCCCTGCGCCGCTGTGGGATGCAGCGCCCGGCATGCTCGTACAGCAGTAATGAAGTAGGAGGTAGTGCAGGAAAGAAATGAAAACAAGCTATATTTGGTGTGTAGCCCCATACTGTCATGTTCAAGTCATCCAAACCTTGAAGTCTCGTTTCTGCTCATTTTTAGCTTACATATAATTATTTTGTTCAAAAACATTTAGGTAACCTTATTAGTAAAATCTTTAGCTTCTTTGATTATGCCAATATAACGTTTTTGCCCAGGATACCGAAAACAATGGAAGTGTCTGTTAGGTTTTGTATAACCACAAACTAATCCTAATGTAAAACCTCACTCAATACATGAAATATCTAACTGTGACTAAAACCCTCTTCTTTTATGAGGGGAAAATAGGCATGCAGCCTGCAGCTGGAAGCACTGCCCTGGATGGGTTGGTCTAGTCAGGCACTGCTCGTTGCAGCCTCCAGAAACCACTTGGGAGCCCTAGCACCCTCTTCTTTTATGAGGGGAAAATATGTCGGCGTGTCGCGACACGGCGGCTGGAGGCAGGAGCAGGCAGCGAGCGCGGTCCAGCCTTGGGAGGGCGGAGCGGGGGCAAAACAACGCCCTGCGCTCCTGCGGGGCCCAGCCTGCGGCACGGCGGGCCTTTCTGGGGCACGTCCCGGGCGTGCGTTACTGCTGCACGAGCTCCAAGCGCCTTCAGGGAGGATGTCAGCCCGTGAGGGCCTGCGGACGCTCCACGCGCTCACCACGGGAATTATAAATGTTTATTCAAGGCAAGATTTCACTAGCAGTGGAAGCAAATGAGCGAGGATGCTGCTGTTGCTCAGACAACGTTGGCACGTTGGGCATCTGCAGAGAAGGACCAAGCAGGGCTCAGTTGGCACTGTCCTAGGTAACAGGGGACTTTCTGTCCTGTTCTCCAGGTGTCCTCTAATTCGTCCTCTCATGGTCTTATATTTCATACATGATTGCAGAAATAAGCAGGTATCAATGGATTTTGATCTCTGCTTATGCAGCGGCCAGGGAAATAAGCGAGAGAGAATCCAGGCTTAATTTATACAGAAATCTCTCTCATGCAGCTCTCCCTTGGAATTGCCTCACAAAACTGACTGAAGTATTGAAAAGTGTTTTAGTATCAGAAGAAAATAATGAAAAGCAGTACACTATACATCAAGCTCATAAACACAAGGTAAAGATTGCTTCCCACAGCCTTAACTATGAGATACTTGAAACAGACATTTCCTTAGTGCACTGTGAGCTTCCACAAGGAACCTTGTTTGTAGCTTTCTAAGCTGAGTGTCGAGAAAATTTTAGTAGGTTCTAACATCTTTTCCCCCTAGATTGAGCTCTATCGCTCTTGGAGACGAAATTCAGTGCCCCGACATCCTGCTATGACTCGCTGATTTTGGCAGGGTTGCTTCATTTTGCCCAGGAGTGATTTGCTAAAGATCTAACCACGCGCTCTCGTTTTCTCCCTTGCGACACGGGAACAGGGCCATAGCGTTAGTCAGCACTTCCTGAATTCTGACCCCCAAAAAGAAAGATACCAAAAGACAGGAGAAATAGATGGAGGCAATTACCAACCGTCACTTGATTGATGGTTGACATTGTTAGGGCCTCAACTGGATGTCAGGCTGCAGCGAGGCCGAACTCCCAGCTCTGCCGGTGGGTGTTGCTATGGGCAACTGCGCACTGAAGCCAATAAAGAGGAGAGGAAATGAGGGGAAACTCAACCTTGGGGAAGCTGCAGGGTATGCGCTATAAATTACGTTATGCTTAGCAGTATGCAATATCAAAATTCAGGAAGGCCCTGCGCAGCTTCCAGCAGTACCATGCCAGTCCATAGCATGTGTTTCTCCCATAAAGAACATACTGTGTGCTTTATAGGGCTAGCTGCTGCTTCCCCTGCATCTGTCTTAATGCAGGCAAGAAAGTAATAGAAGAAACATTTCCATTTGGCGCGTGTATTCAGTGCTGTGCAGTCTCAGTTTCTGCTCCTTGTCTGCTGCTCGCTAACAGAGAAATGATGCAGCTCGGTTGTGTACGGACAGATTGCCTTACAGCGCCGCTGCAGTTTCCAGCTATGCATGTGGCCAGTAGCACAGAGGACTTTTTTGTCTTTTTCTTCTGCATATTTGTTTTTATCAGACTCTCCGGCGGGTGTAGTCAGCTTTTCATAGGGGCTCACAACTCGTTTTCCTTAGATGTGTAAATTGAAGATCTCTTTTTAGCATCTGGTCCCTCAGGGCAGGTTCCAATTTCCGTTGCGTTGGTGCCAGGTCAAGGCAGTTCCACTGAAGCAAATGGAGTCTGGCAGAGGTGTAAAACCAAGAGCTGAACCCAGCTCTTACTTCTTGTGCAACTTTTACCTGCAGCCAGGCAATCTTAGATTTAAAATCACATTTTTCATAGAATACAAACGCTTTCTTTTCCCCCTGCTACAAATGGGAACTCCTAAGTGTTGCAACACGAATCCTCTCGCATCTGGTCAGCCCGTAGATCTTGCTGCGCTGGTGATCTCTGTGCAAATGGAGAGCCCAAGCTGCACACAGGCTGGTGTCACTGCGCACAACCAGACCCGCTCGGTTTTGAGAGCCACCGCGTCTGGCTGCGCTGCTCCGGCACCCGCACCCCCGGCACGTACGTGTGGGCCGTGGCTAGCACCTCTGCGGGCTCTGGTGCCATCTGAGGTTGTCCTGAAAGAACAGCAAGAGGAGCAGGAGGTCGTCGCTCCCGTGTGGTGTGTTCTTTCCTGCTCCAAAATGTGCATTTCAATTGGGAGTCTTAACCAGAAAGGCCTATCCACGGTAATGTAATGTAAACCTGAAGCACAGGGCAACATATCACATTTTTTATTTTTATTTTTTATTTTATTTTCATTAAAGTTCATTAATCTTTTCCTCTGGGGCTCCTATAACTTTAAAAAAAAAAAAAAAAAGGAATGCATTAAAGGAGTATATGTAAAATACCCCAACCCCCAACCAAAAAAAAAAAAAAAAATTACCATGCAATATTTTGCCTTTATACAGACTTCCCCTTGCAGGGGGAAATGTACTGCATTGTTAATATGAATTTCTCAGGAAAGCAGGGAGAAGTTGGTATTTTTAAAGATAATAAAGTTTGTTTTTAAATGTAGCAAAGGTAGGCAATTCTAAAGGCCCTGATCAATCACTAAGAAGCTTTGTTGTAAAAAAATACGTCTTTAGAATACAAAGCAGCTGCTGAGAACATTCAGGCATAAAAGGGGAAGGAAGAGTGAGAGAGGGACATCACAAAAGCGGGCATAATTGATTCATAACATGTACTAAAGAGATGCAAAACAACCAGGTAATTACACACTGCGCTCTGCTCCTGCAGCTCTTGCATATGAATCGAGCAACCTGCATCCCAGTTCTGCTCTGTATTATTAATTTTAGTAAGCCGCAAGTTCTTATACTCAGGCTGTTGGTGGCTTTTGTGTGGTGTTTACAGCGGCGGCTCGGACGTGGCGGAGCTGAGCGAGCGCTCGCTGCGCTGCAGAGTCCTGTCCTCCGCGTCGCTCCCCATCCCGGCACGGCCGCGCCGCAGCCCGCTAAGCCTCCAAGTGAAGCAACTGCCGCTATCGAGATCATATCCAACTAATTAAGCATGTCTCTGAAAGCAGGTTTTTAAATGGTGAGCCTAAGCGTGCGCAAGCCTTTCAGACAGCTCTTGTCGTAAACCAACGCTGACGTTCCAGCCTTAATTTATGTCTTCCAGAGACATGGTAAAGCTAGCGGAGAAGGAGGACGAGGGTGCTGCCTGGGAAGAAGGTCCGTTCTGGTGCAGCTCCTTCCATTTAGCTCTGTTCACTGCCACAGAGTCCAGCATGGGCTTCAGTTTCACATTCAGCTTCACCAGGCACTGGAAAAAAGATTTAACAAGACGGGAAATATGGACAACGTTCCCATGTTTTCTGATTCACAGTCTAGAGGGTGAGCGGGCAAAGGGGGTCTAATCTGCAGGGCGCAATGTGCCCCATTCCTACATTAGAGAGAGTCGGGCACCTCCTCGAAGGAACACCCAGATGTGAGGGTAACAGCAGTTCCCCCCAGAGCAGTCATGCAACATGCTCAGTTTCAGGACAGAGGCAGTTCCTGCTGTGTGACTTCTTCATTGGTAAGAAGTGGTGTCACCTCAAAGTTGGGTTTCTTGCTTTCTCTGACAGTGTGGGATGTGTGTATTCGCCATTACAAAAAAGTTGGTGCCGGCAAAAGAAAAGAGAGAGAAAAAAAAAAAAGGAGTGATGGAGGACACAACAGAAGTTGCCCTGAAAGTGCAGAAAACTGGAAGGAAATGAGAAGGGAAGGGCCTGCATCTTTGCAGTTGGTCTTTTTTATATTTTGCTTTAAATAGCAGGGTTAACAGCAACCACTTTAAATGGCCCCAGAAGCCCAGACACCACTAAAGAACTGCTTTTTTTATAGCTACCCTGCAAACCATGGGAGCTAGTGAAGTACATCTTGGTAGATTTTTAATTGAGCTATTATATGGTAATTAAGGGTTAATGGCCTGATTTTAAGATGTGCTGAAAACTTGCAGTTTCAGTTGACTTCAGTAGGAAATATGAAATGCTCAGCACTTCCAAAAATCATGCCATAACTACCCTATTTGTGTAGAACTTGAAGCAAATCCACTTCAAATTATTCCCTTGGAGTAGGGATGCAGCATCCATCCACCAACAGCTAATGCTAGAGCTCATGGAAGAGCTTGCAAGATGTTTTCTTCAAATATTTTTTCCAGTATACTGCCACTTTTAAAGTATTTTCTCTATGTTTGAAAATCATGGCATTTTGAACCTCTCTAGGCTTGTTGAATGGATTCAGGAAGCATCTGCACAGTTCTACTTTTGTTTCATGTTAACCATGGTTATCTTATGAGCTGCATACACATTTTTAAATCCAGGAGTAAATATATATGTTTCCTGTAGAAGTATTATGAGTATTACAGAGTCTAATAACCCATGTGTTAACAGAGGTTACCAATTAAGTAACAAGTTTACTTTATTTACTCTTCATAGTTAACTAATACCATTAAATGCAGCTAAAACAAATAAAAAGGAGTATTTAAGAAAGAACAAACCGTTTCTTTGATATTCAGTTTTACTGCAGCACAAGTGATTAATTCTGTTGAATGCTTACAAAATATATAGAGTAATTTTAGGAAACTTTATCTTGTTGCACATTAATTTCGACAAGGGTTACTTGACAGTGCAGATTTTGCACTTGGTCTATTAAATGTCTTTATTCAGACATTGATTTGATGTTTAAACTACTGCTTACGTATTTAGTATCTTTTCGCTTTGGGACTCCTTTGTTCTGATCTGGTCTTTTAATTAAACCCACTACTATAATTCCTATGGAAATTAGCTTTTATTTTATTTTATTCCAGCTACCAAAGCATTTCACTAGGACTTTTCCAATAGAAAGTACACTGATTGGATTTTATTTCTACTGGAGATGTAATTAGAAACTCATTTGATTACTATATTTCTGGCTATTTTAATTATTAAACTCCTGCAATCAATTCCTTTTATGAAGCTTCTGGGAAATGATCTCCAGCGCCACAAATTTCTCTCCCTTCTGGCAGGTTCTCCAGCATTTACTGAATTACCAAAGTACTTGTGGCACCCGTTCCTGAACCGGATTAAACCAAGTCCCTGCTGGCGCTGCCGCGTTCGCCGTGCGCCGCCCGGGCCGCTTTGCGAGCGGATCATCCAGGTCGGTACCTGGGCGCTCTCGCCCTGTTCATCACCCCTTTCAGTGGGAAAGGGACTGGTCCTAAGCAGCCCCGGGTGGCAGCAGGGAGAGGGACTCTGATAGCAAACCCTTTGGGAGGGGCGGGTGGCACCCCCTTCCCCACAAACATGGGGGTTTGGGTTTTGTTTGAGGTTCTCATCCAAATATCGACCGCTTCTGACCTTGCCTAACTTGCGGGCTTTGACAAGATTACAGCTCATGGAAGTATGGTTGCGGGTCTGATATTTGTAAAGTGAGTTTATAGAACAAGACCATATAAATTCAGTTTTATTACTGAGCACATATCAAAAAGTTATAGGTCGCAGTGTTCACTCTTCTTTGGAACCCAGTGGTTTCTAATGAATCACTTTTATTATATAGGCAGTTTCTGAGTTGAAAGGGAAGACTAGTGACCGCGAAGCTGCAGGGATGAATTGAGACCTGGCATGAGCGCATGAAGCATTGCTGAAGTCAGGGGAGTCGTGACCAGGCAGGGCAGAGCTGAATTGGATGCCCGCGTTTTGCTGAAGCGGCTTTCGTGGGAGAACGCGCGGGCCAGGGGCGAGCCATCTATTTGCGAGTCCTTGAACTTCACATGAGTTCAGGTACACTGGAACCTATACTGTAGTCATCCATGGACTCGATCTTCATAATGAAAATTGATGAAACATGTCTTGAAAACCCCAAACATACATACCCTTATGCCCATGGACTAAAACCAGTAAGATCACTAAACTTTGCCCTTCAGTAGGTCCTCTGCAGAAGATAAGGGGGTTAACTTCCATGAGCCTATGGCTGTTTGTGTATGTGAAGACTGTTTTAGGGCCCTATTTAATTACTATTTTCCTGAAGAAATAACTGTATTTGGGAGGAAGCTGGAGTCACAGCAACAAGCAGCAGCAGCAAGTCTCCTTGCACTCGATGCAGACCTTGTTATTTTTCTAGGAGTCTAGGTAGTTGAGTGTACGACACATCAGTGCATTGCTTTTGCATTGCAGCCACAGCAATTTTTCTGGTGCCTAAAGAAATAACTAGATGAAATAATTAATAGCATTGACTTCCCTCATAGAAAAGATGAGTTTCTGCTAGTGTGTCTTTCATAGAAATTGTTAGCAGTGCAGAAGGGAGCCAATTGTGACTGGCAATGGATGCACAAGTGGTCAGCTCTTCTGGTATGAGTTAGTGTCATGTTTCTTTCTGGCCATGATATAATAGCAAGAATAATGTTGTATTCCTTTGTAAATAACACGTAACATGGATGGATGAGTCAAGTTTCCCAACTGGTAAAATGTGCCCTATACTTCAGGGAAGAAAATACATGCTGAGGTCCTGGTAAGAAAGTGTGCCCTGCCTGTCATCAAGTGCCAGGGGAAAGGAGGATTGGGCACCTGCTCACGTAGCTCAGCTGCTGTGTTGCTGTAGTCGCCAGACAATTTCCCTCTCAGCCCACTGGAATTGCACATAACAGAGGGTTTGTACACAACAGCTACTGGATCATGAGCAATGTCTTATTTGGCTCTGCTGTGGTTTGATTCTGTATTTAAGGCTTGTGCAAAAGACAGAACATTTCTACCCCTTTTCCTTTCAACTCTTTAACCGAGGAGCCGATCGATGTCTTCTGCCTTGCTATTAAATGGATTTTGAAAAACTCTTCAAACCCTATGAGTTTTATATCCTTATTTAGTTCTTTGTATCTGCCCTCAGCTGGGAATTCTGCAGGCAACTGTGATTCTGTTGTGTTAAACACTTACTTGAAGCGTTTCATCCATCATCATTTCTAGGCCTTTTCTGATGCAATGTAGTTTGTGCTTTGTCTTTCTTGAAAACTGAATGCCTGTTAAATTATCCATTTATCTTCTTTGAGATTTGCTGTACGATTTGAGTTGCCTCTATTGGCTGTCTCTTTTACCTTATCTGCCAACTTTTCAATCTACTTCCTCAGCTCTTTATATGCATTTCCATACATGACTGCATGTCTTCTGCAATACATGTGCAGATAATTCTATGTAAACTAGCAGCAGAAATTGCAGTATTAGTATTAGTTAGTCACTTTTTCTCACAGATTATGGTGAAAGTCTTTGATGAAGCCTAGCTATTGACTGAAGTCACTAGCAAATGTTGCTTCTTCCCGCCTTCTCCCCCGCAATATTTTCCAAAATGTTTTGGGCTGATGACAGTATTTTCAGTTGAGAACTGTGTGGGTTTCCTTTTTGACATTAGATGAACTAATTGATAACTTTAAGAAGTACTCTCATTTGAAGGGTTAAATGCTTCTGCTGACTTTTCCTCTGAGCAGTTTATGCAACCATGTAAATTCCTCTAATTGTCAATAGTCATGCAGTGTCCCATGACTAATCTCACCAAATTACAAAAATCTGAACAAAACCAATACCTTCTGTTAATTCCAAATGTAAAAAGCCCTCACTGATCTTCGGAAACAAACAAACAAACAAAGAGGACCAGGATCTCCCTGCGATCTGTATAGACTCAAACATCCTTGCTCCAAAACCATCTAAATTATCTGTATTACAGTGTGAAATAGTGATTGACTTAGAGGGGAAGGGCACATAGAAGCATTCCATTTTCCTTTCCTAGTATTTCTTTTCTTCACCTCTCTCCAATAATGCAGAAGTAGCAGAAATGAACTGACTCTTAAACTAACAGTGCAAGGTAATAAAAAGCTGCTGTTGTCTATTCCATTCCTGGGGCCTGGAAAATTCTCATAGTATCTGCATTTTTCCAAAGTTGGAGAAAATTAATTCTAGGTTGATTTGTTTAAGTTCATCATTAGTAGAAAGCTGACGAGGGAGCAGAAGTGCTGAACCCAGCTGGGTTCCTGCCTCACGGCTGCCGAGATCCTTTTGCCGTGCTCCAATCTCCCATCCCAGGGCCAAACATGATCCTTGGCTACCAGCTCCCCCAGGCCAGTCATTTGGCATAACTAACCTGAGGAAGGTTCTTCTGCAGCAAATTTCTTACAGCCCCAGCAGAATGCGCTGCACCTGCTCCTCCTTGGAAAGCAGGGGCTAAACTTTCTCTAGGGATTTCAACAGAAAGTGAAACTAATTTAATTGCCGATTTCTGTACAGCTGGAGCGCATCACTACCTGCCTTCCACATCCTTGCCTGCCAAGCATCCCCGGGAAGCACAGGAGTGAGTGCTGCCAAGATTCTGCATCTTTATGGTATCCTTTGATCTTGTGAAAGTTCTCCTCATCTTCCCTCAGCAAGCTATAAAGTTGATGCCAATGGGATTGCGTAGACCGGATCAAATTGCTTCCCGTGAGCAGGTTTTCTTATAGCTTAGTCTTGTTTTTTGTTTTTTTCTTGTTTGTGTTAAAACAGTTTTTAACAGCTTGTAAATGCATTTTAGTGACTATCTGTAAATATCTGCCATTTCAAAAATGTTTATGCAGATTCCCTGTTAAGTCATTTTATAAGTTTTTTGTTGCAACTATAGAGGACAGAAACATTTGAACAAAAATGTCATTGTTTTGGTTACATCCAGCCACTTTTGCCAGAGGAAGGTCTAAGGTATCCCATACAGTTCGTTCTGGACAGGAGCACACTCCCAGAGCAGTGACCTGAATGTCTTGCACAGTTCTTCCTTAGCCAGCGCTGTTACTGAGGGAATGCAGGGAGAGGCAGAAGTACCTGGAGGGGCTGTACTGCAGCATGACACCGTAAACGTGGTTCTTAAAGGAGGGCTTTTCCCTCTCTGCAAAGGAATATTAAAGGATGATCTCCTGCCTGTCAAAGTGTAACTGGTATTGAAGCTTTTGGCGCAAACCGCTGTGCGCCTGTACACAGCTGTGCTTCAAAGCACCCTTTTGCAGAGGGAGGAGGGGAGCAGGGAGCGTAGCCGCGGCTGCCGCCCCTTTCCCTGCGCTTTGCGGAGGCTCCGGCCCTGCCCTGTCCCCGCAGGGCCAGCGGCGCCTCTGCAGCCGCGCTGCTACGGGGCATTGCTCCACAGATGAATGTCATTACGAGGCTACACATTATCCTCTGCAGGAAGACAGGCATATAAGGGCACTTGGAGCTGGGGCCCAAGGAACCGTATTTCCTTCTGAGCATGTCGAGCAATGCGATAAAGAAGCACTTTTACTGTCTTGCCACAGTAAGTCTAGAAAATGTCAAGTACTTGCTGGAGTAAACATAAATGTTTCTGTTCTTCCCAAATTCCTCCTAGACTCTTGGATGGAATGATGCAAATTCCCTCTGTATGTTCTATTATATGTCTGAAGCTCTTTCTTCATACTCAAGAAAATCTTGAATAGCACTGAAACTAGCATTAAAATGGAGCAGCTCAATGAAGCACCAAGGTAGAGGTGAGCAGGGCAATCTCAGGCGTATGTAAGTCGTGAGCTTCTTTATCTCCCCCGAAGACATCTCCCTTAAATCTGAATAGCTGCTGTCGTCCTCGCTGACTACCTGACTGTGTATTTATGTGGGCAGAGCAGAGTGCACGGCCTCTGGCCCCGCTATTCAGGGCGCTCCTGTCTCTGCCTCACAATGCTCTGAACAGAGCCTGGCTCCTTTTTCCCCCTTTTGTTTGACGGGAGTCGCTGATGCTTTGATGTTGTTTGTGAGAAAACTGATGATAAAAAGCTCTGCGCTTTCCCAATCTGTCTGTGCCCCACAGAGAAACCTCGCTGGAGCAGGGAGGGGGGTGGATCTGTGCCTGAGTCTCTCAGGTACCGCGGGGGCCGCAGAGCCCAGGACAGGGCTCTGATACTGTTAACACTCTTAGTCTCTCTTCACTGCAGCTCCAGAAAAATGGTTTGTCCTTATGGTCCAAATACTGCATTTGTGTTGCACAAACATGTACGTCCTGTAGGTGCAGGCGCCTTTATCTGTGTGGTGAACGTGGCTTCAGTGCAGCCAGTGCTTTATTGTCAGTGGGCTGTTCTAGACTTCCTGCTTTCCTGCATGTGTTCCACCTTTATAGACTGCTCTAGCCCCCCAAAAAGGGGTGATAATTTCATACTGAAGCAGCAGTAATAGATTTGAAAGGCGCTACAGTTCCAAAAAATATACTTTTTCATATAAATGATTATTCTAATAAGCTTGTTTCTTATCTCTGCTGATGAACACTTTCCTTGCTGTCATTTCTGAATGAAGAGCAAATGCTATGCAGTAAAGCATAACTAAAGTCCCTGACTAAAATTAGAGCTTCAGAGTAAATGGATGGCTGTTCTGCTACCCAGGGCAAAACGCCACTGCCACATAAAAATACTCCGATCAGCGATCGCTACAGTAACAAAGTAAATTCAATAAAATTATAATGTCCCAAGTGTAATAAAAAGCAATGAACAAAAAATTGGAAAGCTTTTATCTTCACAATCCTTTAATACAAATGTGAAGGAAGCAGATTTGATTACCAGGGTATTTTGCAACTGGAGGTGCCTTTGTTCCCACATGGCAGGGGCAGGTCAGGGGGCAGAGCCACTACCGGTGACAAGAGGGGAGTGAGGCCTAGAGTGCCCCTTCCCTAGCAAACACACAGCGGTGTGGGAGTAGGGCACGGGATAGGGGAGATTCAGGTAGGGGGGTGTGTGATGTTCTCAGCTCTCATTATGCATCTATATTCAGTGTCAAACTCCGTGTTAGCTCATGTAGAATATTATCTCTTCGACCTTCTTCAGGGTTGGACTGTCTCTGTCTCCAATGCACAATAAAACAGGATTCCTCATGGAAAACACACAAATCTTGAGGATTTGATAGTCGCTTGTAAACCTTCTCACACAAAAGGAGAGTCCTATATATCTTTGTGTGTGTAGAGGCCTATATACATCTCCCTGATAAAAGAGACTGTTGGGGCAAAAAGTCCTTGTCATTAGCTACCCCGAGGAAAGGCGGAGAGGAGACCAGACCTCTACCAGGAGGTAGAGCCGAAGCTCCCTACATGTCTGATCCGAGCCTAATGCTACACAGTAGACAGAAAAATGAGGCAAGGAAGGCCACATGTGTATGTGACTAAAAATCTGGATCTGCATTTCTTTTGTGCAGGAATAATGGTGTAGGAAGCTCTGCAGAGGCCCTGTACCGAGCGCTGCGGCTCCTGCGCGTTCCTCGTGAGCCGAGCTGGGACGCAGGGTGCCCACAAACACCCTGAGCTGGTGCGTGAGGCTGGGGCTGGTGGCCCTGGGGTGCTGCCTCGAGGTCAGCAGTCCCCAGGGTGCCCTCGGTGCGCAGAAAGCTGCAGGTGCCGGGAAGGGCTCGGGCTCGCTGCAGGGGGCAGCGGGCCGCAGCGGCGGCGCTCCCTGCGCTTACACGCGCTCCCGGTCCGCTTTCCGTGGACGCGAGTTGCGCAGTCCCATCGCAGAACCGTACGTGCCGGGAGGCACACGGAGGCGCTCGCATTGCAGCTCCCCTGGCTAGGCAGAACTTCCGACTGTCACGGGAGCCCCGGACGCCCCGACCAGGGGCCGCCGCTGCCGTGCGGGGTCACGCAGGGCGGCGCAGCGCGAGGTCCCCCGCCAGGCACAAGCGGCTGCCACCCGGAGTCGGCACTGCTGAGCCCTCCTTTAGCAATAACTATATGCAAAAGCCTGGATTTTGTTTTCTGGAGTTTAATGTTGCAGTTTTGATAGTAAAACATGTGTCAAATGTTTATGTCAAACATACGGTTTTTATAAGCACGATGCTATTGAGCTGTATAAGCACCGCTAAGATTTTACCCATGTCAGCTGCCACTCTGCCTCTCTATATTGGATTTGTAATGATGTAACCCATTCCATCCCCACCTGCAGACCCTACAGCATGTTACCATGGCTAGATTTTTTTAAAAATAGATTTAGAAAGAAGAAAATCCAGGAGTTGGCCATAGTTGTAGTGTGTTTAGCCAGGCCCCGGCAAAGGATTTACAATGCCTGAATACACTGCTGATATGAAATGTGCACTGAGGTTTGATTAGGCCAGATATGAAAACTAAAACTTGGCTTCATATTGAAGAGAGCATCTCACGCAGAGCGATCCTGTGACATCAAGTTTTCTGTTTACCCCTAAGGCTGGAGCTGCGCTGACTTGGAGGTTTGATGGTGTCTCTTTTGTAAGCTGTTGAGCAGCAGGCTAATGGCTGCACAGCGTGCAGCAAAGGCGGTGGAAAGCAGGGAAATCAGATGTGAATATATTCCCCAGAGAGCTCCCGCGAGGCTGCAGCTAACTAAGCAGAGCTTCAGTGCGCAGCGCTAGTCTCCTCCTGCACAGGATGCTCTCATTATCAGCCCTTCCTGCTTTGTTGTACTCCCTGGATTACACATGCTATCAGAAATCATGAATTCTGGCATAATATGCATTCTCATGCAACTATTATATTGAAAGTAAGATTGTTTTTTAAAGAGTTTTATCCCAAGATCAGGTCCCTACCTCATGTAATGTCCAAGATGAGTTTGGTAGTTTAAAAAACCCAAGTCTCTATTGTGCTTGATTGTTTGAAAGCCATAGATCTACAGTTTGTTTTCCCATGACAAAGCCTGACCTGTGCTAAGGAAGGGGCAAGAACACTGGCAAGGCTGTGGCCCACTCGCTGCTAACACCGAGCCACGTGGTCACCTCGCACAACAGCAGTTGTCTTTAGTGCTGGGCCCTTCATTGCTGCCACAGGGTACCGGGGGCAGCGGAAACGCACAGCCCTTCTCACCTCAATTGCTGTTGGCGACACATCTGGCTTAGGAAAATGAAAAGGAAGGGCCTGTCCACTGCCACGTGCGTACGGAAGCTCCATGCACACGCGTTTGCAGTAGTACGATGTGAACAGAGGAGCCGGCCCCTCTAACCCAGGGTTTGACTCTGTCTCAGCTCTCCTTGCTCCGGGGAGATGCAATGGTCAGACTGTCCTGGGATTCCCTGGAAACACCTCGCGAGTATCTCCGGGCTCTCGCTAACACCAGGACTGAAGTGGCAGGATTAGTGGCATAAGGCTGCCTGTGGAGTTTGGGTGAGGAGGAGGAATGCTGGCTGACACCGTTATTGATGGTGAAAGCTTCTGCAGTGTTATTTTCTATTTATCATCCTGCCTGCAGAGCTCTGCTTTGGATACAGATAAGGGAGGAAAAGTCAAACTGGTGAAGCTTGTGTTACATGAGTCAAGTTGTGAAGCTGGTCTAATCCAAAACAGAAATGTTACCCTGGTCAGTCATAGCCCTAGTGAATTAGTACCTATGGACTTACAATTTAGTCCAAGCACCTAACAAGCTGTGTGGATGAATGATTAACTTGGAACCTGCTCTCTTAAACAGCACACAGGTTGAACCACAAATCATTTGTCACTGACCTTAAAGCCCTGGCCTGCAGTGCCCCTTCACCGTTCGGAAAGGAGCCAGAAGCGAGGGCAAGGCTCAGCCCCGACTCTCCCTTTGGGCCTCACAAACCCCTGCCCAAAGACACGCAGCACCTAGGCAGGACATCGTATTTACAGATATTGCCCATCTTCTCCTGACTCTACATGAGCAGTAAGTAAAAATTACCTCATACAAAGGCATGCAGATGCTATCAATCCATTCCAGCTGCAGCCGGGGTAGTTCATCTTTCCTGTTCCGATCAAAAATGGCCTGAATTGAGAAGGGAACAAAACTGTCATGCTTTATTACACCAGAGTATTTTACAGACACATCATTCAGCACTCTGGAGCTATGATCAAATTCTCATAAACAGAACACTTTGTAAACCATAATCAATCTTTGCAGCAGCCGCCTTACTGCTGTCTGGCATGAAAAATAAACTTTATTTTCATTCCTGTTTTGAAATTTGTAGGCTGAATGTATTTAAATTTTACAATTCTGTAATGTAAAACAAATGCTCTGCAGCTGAATTTCAGCTGGTGAAGAGCTCCAGAAATGTAAAGTAGATACCTTTAAATTAGAAATTTCCAGTTTTCCTTGCACAGGGCTTTCCAGATCAGCAAAATGAGCTGTGAGGATGTGGGCCGGCCCCCTCCCTCTTGCAGACCCTTTTAATAGAACCAGCCAAGCCCACGGGTGGGGAGGCCACAGAGCACCCTGGGGAGCAGCTCCCAGCGTGTTCCCCTGCGAGCAGCTCCCTGCCTGCTGCGCGCCCCAAGGAGAGAACTGCAGAGGCCAAAGCTGATGATTGAGAGGCTCTTAACTGGCTGCACTGCCCCATGAAAGGAGATGGAAAATAGAAGTTACAAAGGTGAGCTTCCTCCGTGACCTTCGATAACTGCTACAGGATCTTTCTCCTTCTCTACTGGCTCACCTGGTGTCTCATTATACTGATAAATAATGCTGGTAAATATGTTAAACCTTTCTGTCTTTTTCTTATTCTGGGCCTATCTCCTCTAGGTTTGATAACTTACTTTTCTGGAACCTTTTTCTTCCAAAAACTCAATATAATTGTGCTGAATGTCTGGCTGAATTCATACAGTTGAACCTTGCTGTATAGGTATACCAGTGTAATAAATAAGGCAGGGGATAAAATTCAAAGACTAAAGATCTTAAAAATAGAATCTGGGGTGGGATTCTGTGTTTACTCTTTAAATCATTTTGAAAATTCTTGTACTTTTTCAGTTTTTTCAGCACAATGCAAGAAAAACTCCTCAAGTTACCAGACAAAATATGAAGTTTTCTTACTGACAACTCTATCTTATCCAACTAGCAGCAATGTCTCCTTTGGTGGCTTGCTGTAGAGACATGTCACAAAGTTCATCAGCAACTGATCTTGTTTAAAAAATCTTCCTTATTAATATGGTAAAATTCTGCCCATAATTTTGATCCTTAGACATCAGATGTTAGAACTGATGAACTTCATTATTGATGGTCTAATCTCCAACACAGAATCCTTCACACATCACTTAACTGGATTCTTGGGAACTGAAGGACTAAACAGAGAGGAAAACCTTCCTTCAGTTTGTATTTGCTTCAAAGCATGCCAAGTGTGGGCTCTGAATTCCTTGGTATAAACTGAAGAGCCCAAAGGAAGAGTGAGAAGGCTGCTAGGAGGGAAGAAAGGCTGAAGCCACCCTACCACTATCTCCTCCTTCCCCAGCCATCTAGGCTGTTGGGTGCTGATTGTGAAAATATATGAGGAATCCAAAGAAAACTCTGGCTTTGGTCTTTCTCTGCACTTCTACCAAGTTCACAGTATGACTAAAATGCAGTATATAAAAATATTCTGAAACATGCTATTAAGGTTGCTAGACCTGGGCATTAATGTATGTGTTGAAAAAAATTACTTATATGCTTTATTAGTGTGAGAAACACTTTGTAACTTCTATACACGTGGTAGGAAAGGGACACATTATAGGGAATGGAACCTGCCGTTCCTCAGGACTAGAACTGTGCTAGCGTGCCGTGCTGTGACCAACTGATGACTGTGCTACTGGATTTTAGCTACTCTTTTATGGGGAAGATGCACCCACAGAACAACTATAGAGACATCCGCTAATTTCCCAAGCTGTGACAGTGTACAAGCAGAAAGCCATATTTTGTAGCTGAGTTTTGTTTACTTCAAACTGAATAGCTATTTTTTTTAACTTGATTATATCTCTACGGGGAGTGTGCTCATGTGCAAATATCATGTGCAAAGTGAGAACAAGTCTGAACCAACAGAACTGTCTGTTTTTAGAAGCATAAAGCGTAAGTAGAATTCTTTAGAAAACTTTGTTTCCCTTCTCCTGTTTCATCTCTATAATGGTTTGTCAACCTTCTGAGGTATGTAACCTGGGTAAGGCTTTCTCTTCAAATCACTCACAGAAAACCTTTATGAAACTTTTCTTCCTCTTTGTTTTTGTTTGGTAATTTATACTTAGCTGCCTATCTTCCACTTTCCATCCGCAGTGTTCTGTGTAGTTACATATTACAGAAATGCCTTTTCAGCATTTGATACATCAAATAATACAAATAGCAAGTGGCTGCAGCATAAAGTAAACCTGAAAATTTTGATTTCATTAACTATCTCATAATTTGGTTCGAATACTCTGTATTAGATGTAATACTTCTAATGCGCCTCCTTGTTGGACTGAGCCTTTACTTATTCCAAGGCATTTCTCTCCATACAAAATACAATTTGTTTTCCTGAATGAATGCAATGATATTTTCTTATGCTATCCAAGTAGGGAGCTATTTCAGAGTGATAAAAACTTACCGAAGGTGTGAGCTTGAGTTCAGATCTTTCTCTGTCTCCTTGTTCAAAGAACTCACTGGTTACCAGTTCAGCTGCCTAAAACATAAATCATGATAAAGATAAGAGTTCTTTTTACATAATTTTAGGATCATGAATTGTTACTCAGTCTATGACTTTAGCCTATGCTTAACCGTAAAGAACTTTATAGCCCCACTTAATTACTGATACTTGTGTATCTTTCAGAACTGAGCCCCAGTGGGTACAGATAGCCATAGGCACCTACCATTTTTATCATCTGTTGATGAGGAGCTGGGGGAATTGCATTGCAATGTGGAGACAACGCTCTTTGAAGTTCCATGCATTCAAGTATTGAGAAAAGAATGGAGAATTATAGTTTCTTGTTGGCATCTATAATTATCTCTGTATAACTGCTTTTTAAGGCGTGCAAGAGCTCCCGGTGTATTTACAGGCTGTTACCTTATTGAAACAACTTCTCTTGTCAAAGAAAATTAATTAACAAGTAATCTGTGTAGCCTACATTTAACACAAGATCATAGAATGATATTTTCCACCAGGCTTCGTTTTTTTTTTCTGTAATTGTCATCACTATAGGGCCTGAACATCCAAATGTGAACTCAGATTGTGATTTTGTATTGGATTAAAGACAAGAACTGCTGGGACAGAAGGTGGAATGTGTCTTCCTGACTCTTGTGAATGAAGATGTTAAGAGCTCTGTGCTTCTTGGATGAATATGAGATTTAAAAACAAGTTAGCTGTGAGAACAAAAGGAGTTTCAAGCAGTCACACAGCGAGCAACCCCGATACAGCAGCCTAAGGAAACTTTACTTTCTCTCAGAGTTGGGAGTTTAGAAGGTAGGTACATGTGCGAGGAAACTTATCTATCTACTGAGGGTGACATCCAGCAAATTTCTTCCCATGCCTGCTTATTGTTTTCAAGTGCAGTGATGGAAAATGGTTTCATAATGCCACGGCACAACAGGGTTCTCAAAAAATCTCGAAATTTTTTGGTCGAGCAATTGTGTGGTAGTTAGCATTCACAAACCTGAACGGCACAACAGGGTTCTCAAAAAATCTTGAAATTTTTTGGTCGAGCAACCTGCGCTTGTTGCAATTGAAATAGCGAGTCTCAAAATAAATTATATGTAGGTGAAGTGATATTATAAAATACTCTAAAATCTTCAATCAAGCTACCATAGTTTGGAGCTTTGATAATGTATGAAGTGCCAGCACACTAAAAAAATATGGATCAGTACTCCAGATGGAAGAATAATTAACTTTTGTTGTCAAGCAGCAATTAAGGGTTTGCCGAGAATATTGCACAGAAATAATCAAGATGCATTCTCACCTTTGTGTCTCGTCATGTTCTCCTTATGTCCTTTTCCCTCAGCTTTTGTCTGTTTCTATCCTGACTTCTTAAAGTTTGCCTTTGCACATTGATCTCTATTCCCTTTGATTCACATATTTAGATCTTTTTCTCCCTCACTTCCCATGTTCTTTTCCTTTATGCACAGTTGAGGTCCAAATATTTCCCCTGAATTTTCTCTGTGAACTTTCTGGCCTCTCTGCTCAACCAGATAATGCTCCAGCCACTCCCTGACTGGACTTCTCAACATGAAGCAAATTTGTAGAGAGGCTGCAGAGCAATTTGCAGCAGACCTCAAAAGTGGTAAGAGTAAAAAACCAGTTTGTCAGAGGCATCAGCACTGATTCAGCACCATAGCACAAAGATTCACAACATGGAAAGCAGCTCCTACCTGACATTCTGTCTGTCAAAGAAAATGGAGAAACCAGCTGGGTTAGAGAGGAAAAAGGAGGAGGAGATGCATGTACCACAGCTGTGGTTTGGTGCTGCTGAGGAGCCCCATGTGCCTTTTCCACTGCGGGGTAAGAGCATCCTCCCTCACTTCTGAGGGGGTAATCACATTTGGACTGAGCAAAATAACAGCCTTACAAGGACTATTGTCATACTCTGCTTACAAAACCAAACTATATTCATTTGATAAAACTGCAGGCTGAACTGAAGCCCTTACCACATGAATGCTTTTTGCCTGAGTAATGCGCGTGCACTGCTGCGAAAGCACACGAGTCCTTTCCAGCTGCTTCCATCTGTCTATCTCCAAAATATCCGGCTACTCTCCTCTCACTTGCCTAACTTCTCCACACCAATTTTTAAACAATCTTTTGTTAAAAAGCTAGTCAAACTGTGCCAGCTCCTTACCTACACTGAACTGCATTGCTGTATTTTCTCTTTGCTGGTTGAGGCTGCATATTCCTGCAAACCCCCACTTTCCCAACATAGCCTGCCTACTTGTTCTGGACCTAAGGACAGGACAGAGTATTATTAGCTTGGGAAAGAGGAAAATATTAATGATGGCTGTAGAGTAAGGAAGGATTCCTGGAAGAGGGGAAACCATGTGGCAATGCACAAGGCTCTTGGGATGAGCCTCGGAGCAGCAAACCAGCAGGTCCCTTTCTCACATTTTAGTCTCTTGCTGTAGAAAATGCTGGACCTGAGTATTGTGTAGCAGCAGCAAAAGCCCGAGTTTTTGTTTACTTTTAAGTACAGGATGCTGAGTAAGGCTGTATACTGCACTTGCAGCGTTCCCATCACCATCACTGAAGATTTGATGTTAATTGAAGTCTGCAGATCATCTGCTGGTGCTTTTGCTTTAGGGAAGATATTGTCACTGCCATCTACACCAGAAGGAGAAGCTTTGGGACAAACCCAGCAAGCAAAACTACATGCAGCTAATACTTTTTGTTTGTTTGTTTAATCTGTCCATTTTTTAAAAGGTTTGTAAGAGAAGGAGAGGTTATCAAACCAGATCTGTTCAGGTGCCTCCAAACTGCTGTCCAGCACTGCAAACAGATTATGCAATAAACCATTCCTTGCAGAAACCCCCTGCTGTTTTTTTTTTTTTTTTTTAACAGCATTAACACTGCTGTAACTTGATACCAGGTTTGGTCCCTGTAAGACAGGGCCCTGGGAATATTGTCCCATGAGTCCCGCCTCTTCCCAGCCCTGCTATTAATCATGACTTGCCTGTCTTGAAATCTCCCACGGTTTGGTCACAGCTCCAAGGTCACAGGCTGTCATTAGCATTGATCTGAAAAACAGAAATGAACAATACAAGCTGAATCAACCTTTGTTGGATTTCTAAACAATTCTGTTCTGGATGCATAAATAAGCAATACATATATAAAGGGTCAGCCCGGGCACCTCCTTTTCCTCCAGAAAAGAATGTCATGTTTGAAATCTCAGCCCCCAGTGTTGCTTTTACATCACAATTGTGCCTAGGCAGCCGCATGCACTGCAGGTCATCAGGAGATGAAGTTTTGGCACTGCGCATACCAGAAAAGAAATGGTATTGCTAATTTTGCAGTCTTCCTAATGCTGTTCATATTAATTTAGATAATATAGCCGAAAGCATGTGCCTCACGTGATATAAGGAAGGGTATTATTACATAATAACAACACCTGAAAACAGGATTAATTTATTTGCCTATTTGCAAGGGACTGCTGTAGCAAGAGAACCTGTAATCATAAGAGGCATCCTAGACACTGCTTAAGCAGTTTCTACTGCTCATCTGCAATAAAAAATTAAGATTTACTATATGAGCTAGACTGTTCCACTGTAGTTTAATACCTGGCTACAACCATGTTTTATATGCATTGGAAGAAAGAAACCATTCAGCTGTAGAAAGCGTTTATGTACAGTACATGATGCAGATAAAAGTCTGAGAAAGTTTAAATGAGGAACAAGGGCAATGAAAATGAAGTATCAAATATATTGCCCAAATCTAAAATTAGGGATGGGTGAAATGATATGGAAAATAGAAAATGAACAATATTTCAATCAAAAGACCAAAAGGAAAACACGATTTTAATGAAATTTCAGATAAATTGAGACAGTCAAACATGCATATGCAAAAGACTTCATTTAGGCAGGGTGTACCACCCTGCAACAGGGTTCCTAGGGCAGGCAGGCCCACATCATTTCTGAGGGCCAAAAGAGGACAGCACATCTGCAAATCCTCACATGCAGGCCAGGAAAGAGAGAAACTTGGCCCATGGACGTAAACAGTTGAGATGAGGAAGGAAAAAGAAAGGAGCAAGAAGGGTCCTCAATTCCTGAAGCAGAATAGGGGTGCTTTCTACAGAAAGCTGGGAAGGGCTGGGAGCTAACTGATGAAGGTAGGAGAAAGGGATGAAAACAGGTCATGGACTGTGAAGGCAGAAACAGGAATGGAAAAGGTGAGCTCATACTGATTCCTTTCGTGCTTGTTTCTGGTTTCACAGTCTTTAGAAATCACCTGTTTATTTTAAAACAAGCCCCTTTCCTTATAACTGCAGTCTTCTCTCCCTTGCAAGCAAAATTCTTTAAACAAATACAGCTACACCTTGAAACAACCAGGAAGCCGGAAATAATGGTAGTCACCGAAACATTTCTCGATGGTCTTTAATATTCCAGTCATAACCACCTTTGCTGACAAGTTCAAAAAACTCGCTTCTTCTCCTGCAACAAAGCAGAGCATCAGAGGAGGGAGCAGAGCCTTCCCGGGCAGCGCAGCAGCAGGAACACTGTCCTCTTGGCAATGTAAAGCCCTGACGCCCCATGCGTTATCGCTGGAGATGTTGCACCGACAGCCCGTTCAAGCAAAACATACTAATTTCCAACCATGTTCTATCAGTGCCTGTCATCAATGTCAGAGCTGCCTGGTAAAAGAGAGATTGTATTTATGGTTTTCCCTGATAGGGATATAAAGGATTCCAAGATGTTCAGTCTTCCATGGAAGCATGAAATATTTGACTAGAGCAGTGGGCAGACAGACAGTAGCAATAACCCTAAAACCTGCACATTTGTCTTTGCCTATCCTTGCAAAATATCTTTTTTTCTCCCCCCAGCCCTTTTTTAAACTCTGGATACTGAATTGTTTTTCAGAAATGTCTTAGTACTGTTATTTTCAACACAGGGAAGAGAACTGAGACTCTGAAGCTGCGGGATTCACAGTGAGTTAGTAGCTTTTATAAACTAGAAACTAGGTCACCCTGCTTGGTCCCATGGTTTGTCTTCTGGAAGATCTTTTCTAGTTCCTCAAAGCCTGATAAAATATGAGTCAGGGTGTGCTAACACTTTTGGGGAGCCGTTAGGTATCAAAATTCTGACTTATCATGGTCTGTATCTTTTATGGCCATGCACACTGAGAATCCAAGGGCTCTTACTGCACACAGCGTGGAACAGAGCCTGCCCTAGCAAGAGGAGAATAAATAGGGAAAATAGTGAAGTGACATGCTCAGGGGACACACACACCTGGAAACAGAATAACTACTTTCTGAATGACAGTCAGGAGCCCCATCTCATAAGGGCCTCATCAAGATGCTATCCCCTCATCAAGAAGAAATTTCTTTATGTTAGAAGAAATTTCTTCTAGTCAGATTTCTAACATGAGGGAGTTGATAACATTGGATGTAGAAAATACAAAACTCTCAACATACAAATATCAACACAGAATATCAACATATCAAATGTACCCCATTTTCCATTCATTTCATGCTCAAATGTGTGACATATAACTGTGAAAGTGAAGTCTGATGGTGGTGAACATGCGGACAGGAGTGAGAGACCTTGGGAACATTGCTCACTATCCCAGACTAATTTTTTAATGGGCCATATTGCATTATTCTGCTCCTTGAGTGCATTATATGACTACTCATCACTCCTGCTTTAGGGTCCTTTTGTAATGGATTTCAGGATGGCAACTAGAATAAAGAGATAGGGACTACGTGATAATATCTAATCTCTTTACATTTTATGAAACAAGATATAAAACAGTTTCACATTACAAAATTTGCCAGCACAATGCAAAGTCACACAAGCAGAAAACAAAATTCATTTCTCTCATACAAGTTCATGGGATAATGGCCCCAGTGGATATAAATACTGCAACGATGAAAATTTTAGTGGCCAAGAGTAGCTGGCACATAAACTTCAAATCAGCCTAATCCTGAGCAATCATCACCAACTACATGTTCTATTAGGACAGGCAGCTGTGGCTTTTCACATCTCACATTTCAGTGCCCAGCGTAATAATGTCAGATTTATAAAATATTCAAATTATTCAAATTACTCTTGATTTTCTAAATGCCCAAAGAAATTACCACAGAAACAACAGCGGAATTACAGGGCTGTGCAGGTTCCTGGGGTTGCTCTGAAGTGTATCAGCCTATGGCTTCTCTTGCCTTTTGTTTGTACACACATGCTACGCATTAAAGTAAAACTTATTTGGACACTTGAGATATTTCTATTAGCCTAAGATACACTAAGCGTTAGACTAAATCTCTTCAACCACAGCTGAACGGTAATTTCTCATGTTATATATCCTTATTGGTATTTAATAGGTCATTAGAGAACATTCTTTGAATTTTCATTTGTCAAATACAAAAAATGCCAATACTTACTCAAAATACAGAGTGAGGTCTGTTGCCAATATCGACTGCTTTAGAAGCTGCATAAGGTCACTGTAGTCCTTAGAGGACAAGTTAGCAAAGATGTTGTGACCCTGTAATGAAAGAGATAAAGGAGGTAAAAGGCTGGCAATCAATATAGGTTTTTAAAAGGTTTTCTAACTCTTTAGTCTAGTGCTTCCCTGTAGCAGAGGCTTCTTCTGATTCATGGCAAAACTATGACAAAATAATAATGTTAATACCACTGAGATTACATTGGGGTGGAAGAGTTGACCATTGTAATCAAGCACCCTGAATACTCCTCTAAACTCTGCTGAAATTATAGCCTCTTGAGAGAAGATTTACTCTTTGATCTGACTCTGCGCAGATTCAGTTTATGGAGAAAAACTATGGATACATCTCAATCTTTCCTCTTATTATATGTTGTGGGGAGCTGTGCATTGCAGCTTCTGAGCTGTGCTCCTAATAGATTTATCTGCACTGCTGCTTGCAGGCAAACAAACTGCTTGTAGAGCAGTCCAAGACACTAAATCAGTTTTTCATTCAAACCAGTATCTTTGCTCGCCCTGACTATTACGAAGTTGTCTTACAGGGCACACAAACCCTCGCTGCACAGCCTGAAAAACGGCAGTCTGATGCACTGGGGCCCCAGTACATGAGTTTCTAAGGAATCATGGATTAATATCTTGGAGGATGCTCCATAGCCAGCACAAAAGGAAATAAACTATTTAAGATTGATATTTGGAAGCAGGAAGGTGCTTTTGTAACTGAATTTCTTTTTTTAAAAAAATAAAGGGGGGCGGGGAGGGACAGAGATCCTTCTAAAAAAAAAAGGACGGAGATCTTAGATTTCTCCAATAAGTCCTGCAGAAAACAAACTAAAAGGAGCAAAACTAATATTCTAGTCACATATGACTAAAGTCACATAAATGAAAGGGTACACTTACTCCGAACTGATGGATGTTGTGTTTCACTACCGAAAACTGGATAAAAATCCCACTGGGATTAATTTTCTGATCAAGAAATAAGGACCTGAAGAAGATGCTTGATGATCAAAGAGGAGACCTTGTGTTTCAAGGAAGTAGTATTTTATATCTAGGAAGGAAGCTGGAGTATATTGCAGGAAAAAAGAATTCTTGATTTTAAAGCTGGGAAAAGATTTTTAAAAAAGGCATCTGTTCTGATATAACTATCAACTTTCATCCATTTATGCCTGTTTTGAACCTGTCTCCAGAAAGACCTTCTGCTATGGTGAAGATCCCAAGAAACAGAATTCACCGCTTCCCAGGAAAGGTTCTTCTAGCAGTTGAAATCTCTTTTGTGTCCCTTTTCCCTGTTCTGAATGGCTATGCTTAACTTTCAAATTTTAAGTTTTTTGTTATGCCTTCCTCTGTTAGTATAAAGGGCCATTTAATTCCAATTATTACCTTCTAATTAAGCTAGCCTAAGCTATGCAGATTGAGCTGCTTATTTAAGATGTTATTTGAGATGTTGGGGCTTTCCTTTTCCATATCCACATTTTTAACATAATGTCAAGACACTGAATACCAGAGGCACAGCCAGCATCCCATGCCGGATACCTGCAACACGGAAACGCAGGCCAAGCCACCTTGTCCCTGTTTGCCTGTGATCACAGGACACTCCCAAACGCTCTTTGAAAGTTACTGCAGAGCAGCAGAGAGCCTCCAGCTGTGTAAATGTCAACAATACTTTTGTTTTCTATACACTGAACACATGTTGTAATGAGCTTTCTGTGTAATTACCAAATCATGACCACGGTTTTGTAAGGAACATGGGTCCATCCTTTCCTCCCCCTGCCTGCTGGGTCTTTCAGCTAGTGCATGCCACATGCCATTACTCAAAAGATCTTTTAGGCAAGAACTGTATCTTTATACAAATCTGCAAAGCAGCTCATGTACTCTGGACAGTATAGCAACACTGAAGAGTAATTATAAAAAAAGTCATTTAACAAAGTAATTCAATACCATTATGAAAATACTGATTACAAAAGAACAGTCAAAACATTAAATTGGCCCAGGAAGGGATGACTCTGATAGACTGGACACGCACCTGTGGGAAGGTAAGAGCTCCTCTACCTCTCATTGCACCAAGCAGGATATTTGTAAGACGATGGAGTAAAAGCTGGCCACCTAGTAGGGTGAGTTCTCCTTGCTGCTAGCTGATTGAGACAGATACAACCTCTGGGCTATATGAACAGCATTCGTAGTTGTTTAATTTTGTGCTAGTTGTGACCTTTGTGGTAACCAATAAATAATTCCTCAAGGAGAGGGCATTAAAAAGGTAGTGTGTGTGGTATTTCCTTTCCCTGGCTGCAAGTGCCCGGCAGCTCGCAGCGAGATTAATAGCCCTGCTGTTGTACCTCGCTCTGGAGAATCATGACAGCGTGATTGAAGTGGTGGTGCTCCAAGGTAGCCGAGGTGCCGTAGAGCTGAGCCAAGGCTGAGCCGCTCCTGGAACACAACACGGGCAGTCAGCAAGGGCTCCCCCGCCGCGGCACGGAGCAGAGGCGCGCGGCCCGCGACCACGCCAGAGACAGCTCACACTCCAAACAGCCCTTCCAGCAAGGGGCCAAACTAAGGGTTATTCCGGAACATGAAACTGTGGAATGCAGCTTTCAAAAACGCCTCGGTGGTTCAGCCGCAGAGATGCTGCAGGCTACAGTAAAGACAAACTGTAACGTCCCAGGCAGGGATGATCTTTTCTTTTAAGGCTTTGTAGTAGATGCAATAACAGTGGATTTGAAACAGACAAACAAAATGTTCTAAATGCAGCTGAGTGCCTGTCTCTACAGTCCATAAAACACAGCAGTTGAAAAATACTAAGGTAAACTAAAAATCAGAAGTGAAATGAAATATATATACATATGCAGGAACATAAAAGAAAGCTTAACATCTCCTTAGAATTTATTTTGCTAAATACATTTGTTGTCCCAAACAAAATTGGATTCAAAAGGCATAGAGCAGATGGGTTTTCCAAGTTTAAAGGACAAAAAAAAACATGGAATGCAATTATGAAATTGAGAACTGCCAGTAAGTACAGGGAACAGGACTGGATTGTCAGGGCAATTAATGTCCACCGCTACTTCACTTCTGGGACCCAACCTAAAGCAATGAGATGGGTTTTCTTTCCAAAGAAATGAGTAGCAGAGATTATGGTAGAGACAAACAGAAAGAGTCTCCCCGGAGCACAACATGCTGATTATTTAATTATCCAGGGCAACTGTATTAAAAAGGAAACATCAGGAAACATCAACTCTAGAAGATCTAGTACTGAGGACCGTAACAGCGCCAGTTCAGACAACTGGGACGTTGCTTCCCTCATTTACGCTGGGACTTTCATCACGCAAAACAGCAGTATCGAACCTTGAAGATGAGTTAGGAAAAATGATGCTTAACTTTTTAAGTTACAGGAATAAATCACAGCTGCTGTTGTAAAAGCTACAGCTGCTGTTTGCAGAGCTACCTTAGACATGTGTGATGATGTTTGTCTTTCCTGTGTCTTCAGTCTTTACAGAGCTGCACTGAATACTTTGTACTCAACTGTCAAATGACAAGGACAACTGGCCAAATACTGAAACCTCTACTTCTAATCTACCCTCCCTCTGCCCAAGAGATACGGCTGTGTAACAGTACAGTAAAGAAGTAGTTAACTTAATAAGGGCCTAAAACTGTGGAGCTGCAAGCCTTACATGCCATTCTTGTAAATCAGGAACATAAAGCAATCACCTGAGCTTCCTATTTGCTCCATCTCTTCTGATTCTCTTCCAGACTTGGCTGCAAAAAGGCATCTAGCAGTGCCTGGTAACCTTTGCACCAGGAGCTCTGTCTCTTGGCCACTGCAATTGATTTTCTTGGCTATGATGACTGAAGATGCAGACAGTGTTGTTGCTGCATTGGGAATGTACAGCGACACAAACAACCCAGGCCATGGCAGCTTGGAGAACATCTGAGACATCAGTCTGAGAGCTGTTCAGTGAGGCACCTCTGCCCCAGGAGTGCAGCAGTCCCTGCATACACAAGTTGCAGCAAACAGGGCCTCTTCTGCACCTGAAACTGTGGGACAGAGCAGGCTAACACAGCATCTCCCTGTCTTTTGAATATCTTCGGACAACTTTTTGACCACTTGCCCCCAGAACAGGGCAGAACAGACAGAGCTGCAAGCACAGCCTGGGATCTGCAGGACAACAGAGCTGCGAGGTCTCCTCCCCGGTCTCCCCAGCTGGCCTGGGCAGTCAGCAAACACCACCACTATGGAGAAGAATTACACATGACTGACAGCTCCCTTTCAGAGCTGAGCCAGGATGTTGCCAAGGGGCATCTCTTGCTGCCTTTAAAACACAGATTCTGGGCTCAATTTGACCTTGGTCAAGGGAATTCTCTCACCTCCCAGTAAGGAGAAATAGTGCTGAACCTTCTACTAACCTGCTTCTATCTCACTGCATGTGTCTGAGTGAAACACTCTGGAGAATAAAAAAAACGTAGAAGTCAGGGCTGCGAGATCTAGTCCCACATGTCTTGAGTAGAATAAAAATCATATTGTAATCGAAAAAGACACAAAGAGCAAGATTTAATTTAAGTCATGTAAGAATCTGACTGCAAAACCCAGCATCACATTCAGTAAGTACAGATCACTTCCCTGGGTAGCCAATTCGAAAACTCAAAACTCAAAACTCAAAAAAGGACAGATAGTCCCTCACTACACACAAAAATAAGAACCTTGGCCTTGGAGGCCTGGAATTAACAAGTCATTCTTTATCCTGGTCACCTTTTGCTCTTCTGTGGAAGAAAAACAAATTAAAGTAATAAGAATTATAAAACTTACTTGGCTTGGAAGGCATTGTTGGTTCCCCTGTGGTCAAGGTCGTGACACAAGCATCCCACAATCAAAGCAAGGATTTCAATTTCAGTCAGAATCTGCTGAAATCCTGCTGTCTGAGAACAGAAAAAATAGCAGCTGTAACCATCAGAAGCAGAATAGATAAGTAATGCAAGTCCATTGAGTAACAGTCAACTTTGTTTTGATACCACAAACCTTTCAGTAAGGAGAAGATAAATGCTTTATTGTCATATTATATTCCCTGCACTCTGTTAGATGGTTAGCAGAATAGATAATGTCCCTGGAGTGATCTGTGATTTCTCTGTTGCGTTTCCAACCTGCCATTTCCCCACTACCCAGAAGGCACTAGAGGAGAAAAGAGCTAAAAATAAAAAAATAACCACACACACTAAGACAGGAACTGAAATTTCATGAGAGAGCAAAACAAACCAAATTTCATTTGATTATGAAATTATCAAGAGAAGTCCTTTG
>NW_010578831.1:59088-69680 GCF_000705375.1 Tinamus guttatus | reverse complement strand
GAGCCGCGCACGGCGCCCGCCGCTCCACAGCTACCCCTGTAGCACGATGTGTCCCAGTGCAAATTACAGCGCTCCGACGCAAGAAACATCTGGACAGCCAGCAGCTGTGCACTTTAATTGCTGCCATTCAGAACTGCAAAGTAAATATACGGCTCTGCAGAATTTCTGCATCCAAATGTCTTTACACCCATGAGTACACCAGTGCCCTTTCCTCTATGCCGCGCACCATGCATTCACAGAACCAAAAGGAGTAATAAACGTCCAACAGAAATACTTTTCTGTAATACAAAATATAAAAATCATTTTAAACATTCTGGTCATTTAGTAAGTAGGCACACTACAGGAAAACCCTACATTTTACCTTGTCCTTTTTAGTTCAGTTTACGGGCGTGAACCAGCCGTAACGCAGCACTAACGCTGCCGTGCTAAGCGCCTTGCTAGCTGCAAGGAAACGGCCCGTTCAGTCCAGCACGCAGCAACGGTGCCGCCTGCACCCACGGGTGCTGGTGTGACCCCGCACGGGCTGGCGGACGGGGCAAGCGCAGCGAGGGCTGCACTCGCGGCGCTGCTGGAAGCGCAGGGAGGGAGATACTTACTGCACGACCACATTCATTTTGCAGCCTCTATAAAACGCCCCAACAGAGGCCGTGCCTTTGCCCACTGCACCTACCTGCTTCCCCAAAGCAAGCTTAAGGAACAGGGATTTGGAGGCAGCAGAAGTACTCGATCCCAAGCAGATCCGCTTGGAATTACTTTACCAAAATACTTTACCAACCATCTGTGGCATTTTCAGCAATTCTGAAGTGGGGAGGGGCTCTGATTAAAATTTTCGTGCATGTTTTCTCCTCTTTAAGGAAAGTGAGAACAGCTACTTCCCTTGCTGCTCTGCACTGGAAGCTGACACTCACCAACCTGTTACAATTCAAGGGAAAACACTCCAAGCAGTTGCTTGACTGCAATTGCTTTTTCTTTGATGAACAATGGAGAAATAACAATATATTCCCAATCTATTATAAACTGAACAACAGGATATTAACAAAGTGAGTCAAAAACAATTTCTTCCCATGTCAGTCTGAAACTTTTAAATATTTATGAGGTTTAACATTCCTAAATTTAACAGGAGTGCCATAATCCAAAATAACTGCTGAATTAATAGCCAGGAGATAACATTTGTATAAAAGAACCATTTGTTTTACAACAGCAATAAAGGAAACAACAGAATTATGAGTGTTGAGACTAATTTGAATAATGTTAAAAAAATGATATGTTGTGGGGCTGCAGCAATATTCCAGCTGCACCTGGCATTGTCTGTCCTCAGTTTCTTATATAGGAAATGCAGCAGTCCAGGGTTTATAGGAGAGCAGTCATTAAAACTTCATTTTTTTTAATTACAAAGATATAAAAAATATTCATAATACAGAATATTAAAACATTCCCAGCCTTGAAATTTTGCTGCACTGCAGGAGAAATTCCATTGGATTTCTCAAAATAAACAGAAATAACAACGTTTCCTTACTGGAAAACAGAGAGGATGAAAGGACCACGACAATAAGAGGAAGGGGCAGGCAATTAAAATCCCACCTGCACTATGATTATTTTTTTAAAGCCCCCTCCCCGCTGCAGTGTTTTAAGATCACTTAAAAGACTTGCCTCCTTCTGAATGTTTTGAAGTTCAGTTTCCTCCCTCTAGAAACAATTAAGAACATTAAAGACTGAAGTCTTTTCACCCTGCAAACCAAGTAATTTCAAGGCTCTTCATCCCTGAGAAAGATTCCTGTGGCTTGCGAGGGCTTACTGTAAGTTGAAGCCGGACATACCTCCCTCAGCGTCCACGGGCCGCGCGGGACGGACACAGACAGGCAGGGAGGGAGGGAGGGCGCCTGGCGCTCCGCATGGGACGGCTCCTCGCTCCCTCGCAGCCCTGCCGGGGCGGGAACCGCCTTCCCGCTCCAGCGCCATCGGCGCGGGGCCCTCCCGCCATCCCGCGGAGCCGCGCGGCGGCTGCTGCCCAAAGCTAAGCAGGAAAGCGGCCACATCCACCGAGTGCGGAGTGGGAGCTTCAGGGAGGCACCGGGACGGGAAATACTTCAGTCAAAGGCCAGTACTCAACGTTCGTGTGTCAGTGCTGCCGAAGACAAAGATTTCGTGTCGTTCTTCAATACATGCAGAAAATGTACGCCTCACAAAAGGTTTCTTTACATCATAGCATGGAACTAAATCAGCATAAAGACAAGGATTCCTCTTTTTCCTTCCAGGCAGCATGTGTGTGTTTGCATATACATGTGAGAAGAATACAATATGATACATACACAAAGCATTTTAAAATGCCCTTACTGCAAGGGTTGAATAAAGCAATCACTTGCAAGGAACAGCCATCAGTCAACACATGCAAAGGGAAACTTCTGCTGCTCTTACCAGGCATGTTTCCTGAGTGGGATAGTGTTTTACACTTAGCTTGGCTAGCGTTACTGCAAGTAGCTTTACTTTTAGCATTACTTTCAATTTCTGTCATGTACTGCACTAGTAACTTCATAAGGACCAACACTGCTATTGAGAAATAGGCAGGACATACAGCTACGTGCTCTCTTGCACTCATTAATGACAATGGAGGAAAAAAAAGAGTCTTTAAATCAGTTTACAGTTATAAAGAATACAGGAATGATCCTTTGAGATGAGTGAAAGGCAAAGGGGGAAAACTTCCTGTCTTGAATCATTTGTTATAGCAGCTGCCAATGGCTCCTGACAGATATCCTCCTATTATATGATCTGGAGACACATTTCCAGCCCTTCCTTGCTCAAAAACTACTCCTGCCTCCTCTTTGGTATATTCTATTTCTTTCACGTGATATCAGAGCTATGCTGTAAGGGTAACTTCCCCTACAGAGTATGGTCTGCTTTCTATATATATATATATATATGTGTGTGTGTGTGTGTAGCTCCATGGACAATAACATTAAATATTTACCAGCATTTCCTAAGCAGAAAACGCTGCTGGCCAGACAGAAACAGTAGAAAGAAGCATGAATATATGTAACAAATACACAGATACCCCACAAAATACGTGTGCAGCTGTACCAGAAGAATGGCAAAATGACACAACAGCCTTCCTAACATCCTGGGGCTCCGAACCGGCCTCCACGCACTGTGATTTCCATAGAGCAGCAAGACCTGACCTGATGCACCCTTTACGTTGATGAATTATTTTCAGGTGAAAAGTTAAACAATTAAACTGGAGCTTAAGACAACAGAACTTAGGCAAAATAAGTAAAAAAACTCTTTTAGTTTAAAGCTTTTTAGGCTGAGTATTTCTGTGCCTGGGGTCTCTCCCAGATTAGGAACTGAAAATCCTTACAGTCAGATCATCAAACACTGCACAGAAACCATTAAAATGAAGAATAAATAAAAACATGATGCAGTCTTAATCTCATACTTAATCTTCTGTCAAGTTGTACAGGAGACAGTAATTGCTGATGGTACAAATATTTATTTGCAAGGGTTCCTTTTGTGTGGAAAGGCCTCGAAAAATACTTGATTATATTTATATCTTCAAGCCTCTTTTAAAGTATTCATAATTGGCTATTGCCATGAGCAGCAGTGGACATATTTTTCACTTACTTGCAGTCGTGCGAGACCAAAGCTTATTTGCCCTTCAACAGCTTTCATCAAGTTTTGTTTCTCTGACTGCGGTCCCGGTAGGAAGGGGCACGCAGAGCACTGCAGGCTGGGATGAACCAGGAGCGGGGCTTTGGCAGGAGTCGCGGCAGACGGATGGAAGCGGGAGCTGAGGAGACCTCTCCCTCCCCAGCCCGAGATCCCGGCCCTCATCCCGGACTGCGCCCGGGCTTCATCCAACAACGTCCACAAGTCACAGACACCAGCGCTCCCGGGAGCAGCATCTGCAGGACCCGGGAGTCGCGCTGCTCCTGCACACAGCCCCGAAGGCTGCAGGAAGAACCTGAGTGTATCTGTATGCGGCCGCATCCACAGCTGGCAAATTAACAGCGTAGCACGTAACGCAAACGTGAAAAGTGGAACAACAAGCTGCATTTAGTCTCGTTTCAAAAAGCTGAATAGATATAATTACCATTTAGCACAAACACTGGTATTTGCTTTAATAATAAGAGAAGCCTCATGGCATTGGAAGGCTGTATGTTCAGCTGCTCTTGTAAGGACAAGAAAAGCCACTAAGCAATCTATCACGTATCAATCACAGCACTTAGGTATCGTGCACTGGGGGCCTAGGAAAAAAATATAATATTTATTTTTTGCTTTTGGCATAAAACTGTGCGTATGAGAGAAAAAGATTTTGTCTTTTCAAAATTTTATATTTTAAATGGCAAGGTCATTACAGTATTTCACATGCTGTTTCCAAAGGGAGCCTAAAACTGTTTAAAAGCTGGAAGTATCTTAAATGTTCCTGATGAAGCAATCTTTTCTGAACATACTACTTTCTCAAAATGAGACCCATGAAAAGGAATAATAAATTTCACAGGCTACTAAGATAAAAATATTGCATTTAAAATTTTGTTACAAACTATAATAGAAAAGTTACAACATACATTATTTATGTTGCTAAAAATCAATCCTTAGTGTTAAAGTTGTTTCCTGGTACATAGAAACAAAATATACGGCAGCCTATAAAGGGAACAAGAAAATTCCATTTTAAAAGAACAGAGACATAAAATAAAAGCAATTAATGGTCTGAGCATCTATTATTCTTAAGACCAAAGTCCATATCCACAGCAGCTCAGGAGTGGAGTTTTACAGGCATCACTTTCTAGGCAATGATCTCCCAGAGCACACAGGGAGTCTCCATGCCCTTTCGGCTCCTTTCTGCAGGTAATTAGCAAATAACCAGCATGTCACATACTACAGAGCAACAACCGTGATTTTTTTTTTTTTTTTAAAAAGAACTACAAGTGCAAATAAGAAGCTCATACAAGAAAAACTATTCAGCCTCTGTCACTGAATTTTAAATAGTTACAAGCAGAAAACCTAGGTCAAATCTTTCTCCATGGTACAAAATAGGTATTCGGCTGCTGTTTCCCACCGCAGGTTTACTTGGCTTTAGCCAGCAGAAAGTCATCTTTGTTGCTCCCATGAAGAGCAGAACAGGTAACAAGGCCTGACCCCCTCATGCCTGGGAATTAGGAGGGGACAGCGCGAGCGACATAAAGGAGCTGCCTCCTCCTCCTCCAAAAGACCCAGGAACAGGGAGGAAGGGCCCCAGAAGACCCAGCAGAGGGAAAAGCTGCCCCCTCTCCCGGCAGAGCATCCCTTGGTCTGCACGGGGCACAGGAGCCACGTCCTAACCCCAACCTGCAGGGCACAGAGCTCTGTTCATAGGTCACTGATACCAACTTTTTTTTTTTTTTTTTGAGAAATTGTTAAATTTACAAGCCCTGCACTATCAACAAAAAAAAAAAAAACAGCCCTCAACCTTGTATTTATGTATTTATGGTGGGGTGTATTATACCCCACCATCTTTATAAATTCTCTTTAAACAAAAGAAGTTGCTTTCGTCTACAACACTTTGAGGTGGAAGGCCGCAACTGTCTTGCAACACAGCGTAGCTACTTCAGTCTTGCTGTTGTTAGGGTTGCTCGGCCTGCTTGGAGGCGACTGCCAGAGACGCGGGTTGGACGCGGCCTAACGGGAAGCGCCACCATCCCCGCGAGGGAGGGGAAGTCGATTTGGCAGGGTCGTGTCTCAGGGCAAGGGCTGTCTCTCTGCGCCGCCTCTGTTGTGCTGTGCACAAGGGCCACGCTAGGCCTGGGCTCCGCGGAGGGGCCTCGAGCGCCCGCGCCGGCTCCTCCCCGCAGGCCCCGCGGCAGCCGGGCTGCCCAGGGGAAGGGCAGGCACCCGCGCCTCGGAAACGAGCTCTGTGAAGGCCTAGAGCCCTTCCTGCTTTGCCCAGAAGCTCCGTGTTTACTCGTGAGCTCATACCAGGGCCGTGCATGTGTCAGGGAAACACAGAGGCCTGAGAAAACAAAGATATCTGATGCTTTCAGCTGTTTTTGTGTGTGTTTGTGTGTTCAAATCTTGGTTTAGCTTGTTGCAAAGCGAAGGATGATGGAAATTTTCAACCAAATGGCCTCATGAAATATTCAGCTTGCTGCTTGTGCCTGGGGGGCAATCTGCACAATTCCCATACAGTTGGAGCAAGAAGAGAAGTGCTGAAGTGTATTTCTCATACGGTTAAAATGTTTATAATCTAAAAGACTAAAAATGCAGAACTACTGACATAATTCTTCCCTTGGAAAATACATTTACTCTGCCTGGGATTTTGCTAAAGGAGAAGATGTGATTCCATGAGCAGAGAATGAAGCAATGTCATAAATAACACCTAAAAGACCTGTAATCACAAATAGTTTTTCCGTAATAGATATTAGACACAGTTATGTCTGGATGACAGAGAGCTCCAGACACGAACTGACTGCAACCCTTCCCTCCCCGCAGCGCCAGCAGAGGTTGGGACGAGGCTCGGGGCGCACGGGCCCTCCCCAGGACTTGCAGCACGGCCTCCCCCTGCATGGCCCCACGGACACCGCGCGCAGAGGGGCGGCACCCGCGCTGCCCCGGGAGGCAGCGGCTCCCAGCGTGTCCGCACGACCCGCGTGCACGCGCCACCGCGGTGCCAAATCGCACTGGCATCACCTTTTCTTCCAGGATTTTGAGCTTAACAGAAATAGTACTCAGCAACCAGCCTTAAAGTGGAGCAAGGATGGCACCCAGTGGCCAAACAGATTCATCTCAGACAAACGCTGCTCGTGTTTCCACTCCTCACCTTCCAGAGGCATTCAGTCCGCAAGAGGCTCTAGCTCTAACCCAAACTGCTCAGTAATGTCCGAAACCCTTCAAGGGCAACATCTTGTTTGTTTAGAGATAATTGTATCTGCTGTTACAAAATATATTGCAAAATAATGCTTAGAGAAACACTGCAGTTCATAATTAAAATCTTAACAGTAAGTGTTTATGATGAACAGCTGTTTGCAGACAAAACACCGTATAGCCATAAAGGGCCTGTTACCAAAAGTATTTTGTCTTCTCATGCTACTCTTTTTATACCGCATATGTTAGCAAAATAATAGTTCCTCTCCTGGTTTTATAATTAGTTCCATTGCTAAGGAATTTTTTTATTTTTCAAATAATGTTGATAATATTAATACCAGTCTTAATATTTCTATCCAAATAGTTTGATTAGAGAAAAAAAAAAAAAGAGAGAGAGAGAGAAAAGAGGAAAAAAAAGAACACAGAAAAACAGAAAAAAAAGGAAAGAGAAGAGAGAAAAAAAAAGGAAAAAAGAAAAAAGGAGAAAAAGAAAAAAGAAAAAGGAGGAAAAGAGGAAAAAAAAAGAGAAAAGAGGAAAAAATTATTTACTTTACAGGAAATTCCCTGCTGTAACTTTCAATCTGCTAGGCCTACAAAACAAATCGAAGCACAGCTAAACAGATATGTTGTAAAATGCAGAATGATGTACTATTTTGCCGCATTGCTTTGAATAATTCTTTCTTTCACAAGTGAAACAGTAAAACACTCTTGGGGCTGTTACATACATGGCTGGTCCCAGGGATCTCCACGAGCTGCACTGGGAGTAACTGGCTCCTCATCGACACTGACAGGCGGTCAGTCACTCTAGACCCATCTTGATGTTCTACCTAATCTATCCTCATTCTCCAAAACTTCAATTTTTGAAATTATCCAACTTAAAGCCCACAAGTCTTCATTAGATGCATTTTTCTCCCTGTCTGAAAGCCCTTCCCATGCGAACGCCTGCATCCGTGCTACTTTATCATTGGACAAATGCTGACTCTTTTCCTCCATCCATCCATGCTCCGGTCTGCAGGACAGTAAAGGCATCCTGCGTCTCATCGCTTTTGCGTGGCCCGACCTGTGCTTATCCCTCGGAACTTTCCTGCCAACAGGAGATGCTTGTCCCGCGCGATGACCCATCGGATGGGAGGGCAGCCGGGAAGGCTGCAGGATAGCGAGTCTTTTCATCTGCCATTCCCAGCAATGCTCTGCACGCCCCCAGGTATTCCCGATTTTCTTCTGAGCATTCCCAAGTCCTGAAGCAACTTTCAGATGCACCAAATAAGAAACTTCCCATGTAAATAACAACACAAAATACAGCACTTGAGAGCAGCAAAAGAACAGCACATACTGTCTTTTTTATGTATGGGTAAATTAATAACCATAACTGCTTTATTACTTGCTCCTCTACTGATAATTTCTGTTGTTGAAGTAGCACTACATTAGTGTGCATAATTACTAAGAAACTGAAAAACAGCCACTACTAAAGGCAATAAGTCAGTAGTATTTTAAACTACTTAGAATTGTTTTTAGAGTGTAAAAGGATATTACATGCTTTGAATTTTATTACAATCTAAGCCAAATTGAATATATTTCAGCTTTAAGAAGTGAAGAATGCTTTCTCTGAAGTAGTATAAAAGACCCATTTTGACCATGAAAGTAATTTTAATATTTTCCTGTTATTTTCAGCGACAGAAAGTAGCTTATTATTTAAGTATTTCTAAAACACTGAGGTTTGAGCTCCAGTGTGAATGTGAAGTAGCTGATCTTAGAAGTATTTATTATTAATATTTTCAGTCATGTCTAGTCTTTACACTACAGCCTGTATACCAATATTGATTTTTCATATTTAATAGTGACCTTTAAAACCTTTGTTTCTAACCTACAGTGTAAACCCAAATAGATATTAATCTGTACAAGAAATACACATAAAAATAGACACATTTTGCATTTATGTTTGAAAAATAAGACTCTTAAAAACTTCATTTACTTTTTTTGCGCATGCTCATTATACAAAATGAGCACAACCTGTTCTGATGATTATTAACAACAAATAAAGGGCTAATTTCAGGGAGTCTTTTGCAAAAAAATGTCAGTTTGACTACATGCTATCAAAATAAAATTAATTTGGAAATTTCAATAGAATTATGTTTACACTTTGGAAAGGAGATTTATAATTCCCATTATTTTTTCTATTAACTATTGCTAGAATCAGAATTTACACCTTGCAGGACACTCGTCTAGCAGAACACTACTCCTTTAACAGTAATTCATAAATGGGTGCCTCTGATGACTCTAACACACCTAAGCCTTCCCACTTCCCTTTCTGCTCATTATATATCCTATAAAACAAATTAAAACAAATTTCCCATTATCAGCCCCCAAGTTCTTCCCAGCAAAATGTCCTGTTGTTCTTTTACATGCCTCCTTCTCAGCACAACCTGTCTCCCTATGTCAGACTTCACGACGGGAACACCATCCCTATGAAAGTGGCTGCTGTGTTAGTGGAGACACCTGAGAATCACTGACCTTGGCACTGAGCGAAGGAGCTGAAGGGCTTGGCAGGCCTGGCAAGGAATGCTCCAAGAGCTTGAGCAAGATGGGAGGAAACACAGATTTCAACAAACATAGGGGTTTGCTCCAAAGTCCCTGTCTGCAATTTCTGAGACCTATGGCCATAATTACCAAGTCAAAGAGCAGCATCCACTGCTGTTTGAAGATGGAAGGTAAGATTTCTTTCCTGAATGACAGTGTGATGCAAAGTTATTTGACTGGAAGACTATGATTAATCACACAGGAATGGTGGTACTGTGTTACATCAAAGGTCCTCCTATGCCCTATGCCTTAACTATGACAGGGCTCGACAGCAGATGCTCAAGGAAGAGTATGAGAACCGAGAAGATGCTTTCCCTTGGCATACACTTCTTCCAGCTCCAGAGATTGCCCGAGCCAGGGCACTGTATCTGTGCAACATGTCTCATTTGACTCTTCTTCCTGTTAATTCATCATTTAACTCTGCAACATCTATGGTGAGAGATCACATAGTTTAAGTATATGTTTTTTTAAAAAGATTTTTTTGTCAGATGAAAAGCTGTACACCCTAATAGTTCTGCATTTCATGAGATGGCTCTAAACCTAAGCACTACAAAAGAAGAAATAATGAACTCTACTCTTCTTTCTACTCCTCTTCTCTACTCCTTTTCTCCTTCCCTTGCCATTCCATTTTTTCACTGAAATTTAAAGTTTTTTTTTCCAGTTTTATACATCTTTGAACTATGCAGCATTAGCCAGATATTAACAAACAAGAGGCTTACATTCCAGATACTGGAATTTAAAAAGCAATATTTTATTTTTTAGTCATTATTTATTATTTTTCATCATTTCAGTGTATGCAATGTGTTTCTGACTTCTTGTTTCCATGACAACTGAAGACCTAGGCACATGTAAAAGGGTATGAAAGCTGTAATACAATAAAGACCTCAGCTTCATGAATTATGAAACTCTTACAATATGCCCTACTCGTGTTCCATGCAGGTGGTATGTGTGGAAAAAGAGAGAAAATACTTTATATCTTGTGACCGTGTACATTTCTGAAAAGGAAAAGGACACACAGTTCAACACTAACACTCAAGCCTTGTACACCCTCAAGGTTTCTCCTTGTTTCTCCCTACTGCTGCTATTCACCGTGGACCTTGAGCAGCCAGAATTAGCACTGGGAACGGCTCAGTGCAGGCACAGACCCTCCTGCAACAGCCACTCTGAGACTCGTCCTCTGGGCA
>NW_010578831.1:0-59078 GCF_000705375.1 Tinamus guttatus | reverse complement strand
CAGGTAACTTTGTGCACTTACACCAAACTTTAGCCTCTAAAGCTGTACGCATGTAACCGCTTGCATGACAGGGACCTTGCCTTGCAACTCCGACCTCACGTGTGATACCTGCCTTCAGCCTTGCCAAACCTACCAGCTGGATTGGAACAGCAGCAGCAGCCACACGTGAATCCTCATCTGCTAGAGACACATAGTTAAAGGCTGGTAACTCTTCACACATGTCTGAAAGACAAAGGCCTGCTTGCCTTTCTGAAACGTAGTTACCGAGTGAGACTGTCATGACATCATTATAAACCACTGTAGATGACTTAAAAACAGAATAAAAGAGTAACTAACTAAAATAATTCTTAACTGAAAGATGGAGTAAAGGATAATGTAGCATAGGAGTGTTTCCCCAATCTGTATAGAGATTAGAGAAAAAATTAATACAACTATTTTTCTCTTTGTAGTCCACTCTTATCCTTCAGGAGCAGGTATAAAATCCTAACAGCTTGTAATATGTATACCCAACTCATTTTATACCATAAAGGTAGTGCACTCCCAGTATCAATTTCACTTAAAACAATCATCTGTCATGTATCTGTCTGCTTACACTGTCACAGACCTAAAAGCTGTTTCCCTTTCTCACTCAACTCTGTTCATCTTTATTTAGCTAAAATATCTGTAATTTTGAAAGAGGGAAAAGAGCTAACCTCTATGTAGGTAGGCCTTAAACTAGCCACACACCAGTCTATGGACGTCAAAAATACAGGAATTATTATTAGCACTACATTTTGAATCCATTCTTTCCTGTTGTGAGGCTCTCCTGTGTGCTGTTTGTCCTAAAAAGACGAGACTCTCTCATAAGGCTATAAATAATGCATCACAGTCATTAAATATTGATCTGGTTTGTACCATTCACAGCTGCACAATTAGGTTAGCTTTTTAAAAATAGCGTCTTGTATATTACACAGCACAGGGCAATGTTTACATATTCTCTTTGGGAACTCTATTAGTTGAATTTAAAGGTGATATGTCTTTGTGGAGCTGCTTGCCAAGTCGCAGGACTTGTTCATTACTGTCTCACAAGGCAGCAACTCTTGCTATAAATATCCTGTCCTGGATCCAGTTCTGAATTCCTTACTCCTGCACCCTGGATTTCTATATTTGTCTACAAGATTACTATTTATAGGTTGGAGAGCCTGGATTTCAATGAAAAGAGACTTGGCAACACAAGACAACTGTTTAAAACAGCATCAATCTTAGATTAATTGGACTTCATTAATCTCGCCTATTTCAATACTAGAAATGCTTTTAGCTGGAGCCTGGTACTGCTGTATGATTGGAAATAACAGAGTTCTTCCTTACTTCAACTCAAAAATACAATGGAGAAATTAAAAACTTTGTGGAAACTCAGAATTTAAAAATCATACTTATTTTTACCTGCTCATTAAAAATTAGGAAGGCTGGATACGGGTATGATTCACTGGTGTGCTATTTTAACCTATGCTGCCAAAATGCAGTTTGAATCTAGTAGAGCTACACAGACATAAGCCAGGAGAACAGTGATGAATCAGACTCAAGGCTTCGAACACTCTCAGATGTCCGAGATGTGTTTGCACTCAAGGTGGACTTTTTGTTTTACTTACAAAAGCCCATGAAAAAAATAGGTTTACATTTTTGCTCTAGATCTAGACCAATGGCATCAAAAACCTACCTATCTCAATGAGGTAATACCTATCACATGCAGGGAGTATTATGTGCTTTATATTAACTAAGACATCTGATTTAATTTTTTATTAGACAGCCATTATAATCTATTTAAAAAAAAATCTAAGTTGAAAATTGTTCAGGGCAAACAAATCAAATGCACTGTCATTCCAAAGGCTTTAGTTACTGTTGAGTCTAGTGTAGGTCAAGAGCCTGTAGTGAACAACCTGCATTAATCTGCTTTAGTTATTTCTATCAAGTGTGTCTGTTAATGTTCACACTGAATCAGAATATAAAGCAAACTGCAACAGGCATTGCAGCTGAAATGTGCCAATAAATCACCCAAAGGGAGGGGGACAGTTTTATCCAACCCACAAAGGGAGGAATTGTTTCTTAGCTAGTCAAGTCTAGATGATGAGCATCATATAGCACAGGCTGGCACAAAGATTACCTGGCTGACATTTCTTTGTGATTGAAAGTAAGATAATTGGACAGAAAAAGAGGGAAAGTTTTCAGAAAAAAAAAATCTAAGTGTTACTAGTTCAAGCATAGTTTGGTTATATTCCCCATTTCCTTGCCTGTGTCCTTTATAAAAATATATACCATGGATGTTATGAATAAACGCTCCTAATGTTTTACAGCCAAAGGTGTAACTAAATGCCTCCCATGTAAAGGGATAATGACAAGATACAACTTTCCTGGGAGACTGGCAAATCCGTTAATGAGGACCCTGGGAAAACACGCAGTGCAGATGCCCAAGGCGCCCGTAGCCGAGCGCCAGGCGCCAGAGAGGGCCTTGGGCGCAGGGACACAGGCCGGGCAGCAGGAACTGCCTTCCCATGGCTGAGAGGGCCAGACAGCCAACACGGCCTTGCCTGAATCTTGATGGTCACCAAAGTCATACTACCAGTACCTATTCCAATGTATATTAAAATACAACAAAATATAATACAATATTTATGGCTCCTTGCTTCTTTCTCTCTCCTCTCTCTCAAACAGACCTCAGTGTTCTGCTTGCCAGACATAAAATACAATTATTAAGCATGTGGAAGTATTTCCTGTTGGCTGCAGTGTTGGAATGATCTTCAAGTATGTTTATTTTGAGCAATAATACAGTTATCATCATTTCACAAGAGGGTGGGTGACTGCAGCAGTAACTGCAACAGGGGGAGAACATCACACCCTTGCTGCAGTTCCAGGCACAAGAAGAGTTCTAAGGCACAACTACACAACTGATCAACTAACCAGCAATAGCTGCTCTGTCTCAGCTCAGGTAACATCAGTAGCAGTTTTGCTAGGTCTCCTGTAGCTGCCCCTTCCACTGAAACCATCTGCTTTTAGTTTAAAAGTAAACTTTTCTCTGAAATGACCTAAATCCATTTTAATTTATGGTTGTATTTTCAGAAATAACTAAAAGTTAAATTCTTACCTTAAATTTGTCAACTTCTGCCTTTGAACATGTTGCATGATAGGATAATACCTGCCCCAGAACAAGAGATAAAAAAACATTTTTGTACACTTGACAAGTAGTAATAATAGGCCTTTACAGTGCAGTCTTATCAATAATTCTTAAAACAAATTTTAATTAATATTTATGCATGATAATTTGGTTTTGAATGTCAGCATATAATAACTAATTGCAGGTTATCAGGTATACATTTGGCATTTACATTGCAGGTAATTTTATAGGGAACCATAGACAGTAAGTAATTTTATAAGCATTCCAACATTGTTCTCCTGAAGTTCTACAATTAGGAGAGAGAAGTTAATGTAAAAATAACTTTACAGACTTTAAATAATGCCTTTTGCTATAATGCTGAGCTTCAACGTCTCTTCTAGTGGCACATCACTCCATGCAAATTATAGCACCTCCAGCCTATACCCGACATTCCCTTCAATTCCGTTTTGGAGATGGGTACGTCAAGATCCAACACACACAGGTTGGCCCACACTGTGCTCTTACCCAGGAGGATCCCGGCACCCAGCACAGCCCAGAAGCTGCAGGCGGCTTCGCGAGTGCTGGACTCACCACAGTTGTGCTTTGGAGAGGCCCTGGAGCTGGGGGAGCGCGCAGAGGCAGAGCACTCCCTGCAGGAACGGGTCTTCCTAACTGCACAGCAACAAGCTTATGCTCTAATGCTCTGACATGTGTATTTCACCTTGAAATTGTTCAAGTCTATGGGCGCTCAATCTCTATTTTAAATGCTCTTGACTTCCAGGATGTTGTGGCAGTGTTGTGTTGTCCCAAAATGTATTTACTGATATCTCTTTTAGGTATGTTGTCTTTTAGAGTTACAGAATATCATTCCTGTACTACGAAAGAATAAATAATGATCCATAATTTACTTGTTCTATCCCATGTTTTATTTTCAATAAATATATCTTGAACAGAAAAATTGATGCTGTTTGAGGAGGGACAATTATATTGTAGTTTCTTTCAGAAATCTGTTATTAAAAATGATTTCTTCTGCTAAAATAGATGACACAAAACTGAAATTCTTGTCAGGCTTCTACTTTATCTGCATCCACTATCCCCTAGATAGTCTTCCCGAATGTTGATTATTCTAATTTTTAATCATTTGCAGTTTTTGCATCATTAGAAAACACAGTAGAATTTGCCCTGGTATTTGGTATCCTACTATCAACCTTTGTCACATTTGGTTCCCATCACTTATTTATATTTTGGTCTTCTGTTTATTAATTAGTCTTATGAGAGTTCTATAAGAAAAATAAGCTATGTTGCTATAAGCTATTTAAAATAGCGTATTCCAGAAGTTTTCAGTTATTGATGGGTAAGAACATACACTTAAGGGCTAGATTCATTCCTACATATGCCTGTGTAAGAAATTTGCTTCAAAATTAAGAAATTTGCTTCAAACTTAAGAAACTAGGTTCAAAATTACTTAAATTGAGGGCAAGCTCCACAGCTAAATGTACCCTGAGAAAGTTTCCCTTTAGTATTATTTCAATAAAATAGTATTCTAAGGTGTAGAAAGGTATACACAGGAAATTATGCTCTCTACAACAAATTTAGAAGCAGTAGATTCCTTTACATGTGATGAGTGAGAAAGGTTTAATTAAGGTGCACACATACATCAAGAGCCACAGACTGCTTTGCCCAGGATTTCTTCACTTGGTCATACATTATCGTGTTGTTAATGCCCAGACCGCAAAAAATAACAAAAGCCTAAAAAGAGAGAAAAAACAAATAATTTGATTATAATACAAACATAAAAATGAATGTGGTCCTAGCCACTGAAAAGAAAGTGGCTACAAATTCTAGGAATTATTTGGTTTGGACAGGTTACCTAGAAAACGCAGTTAGGTCACTACCTTGAGCAAGAAAAGGTAAGATGCAAGAAATGTGCTTTAATTAGGATGCAACTTTATCAAGTGAATCCTTCTCAAGGCCAATGGCAATAGTTTGTACAGGTCAGCTCCTCAAGCCCAACCCGGAGAAGGTCTTGGAGGAGCCAGATCCCCATCCTGGCCATTCTTGCCGGGGGTGCCACCGGCACCCTGTCCACAGGGCTGCACACTGCTGCACTGGGGCAGCGAGCACCGCAGGAGGAGGAGGAGGAGGACGAGGAAGGTCACCTCACCGCAGTGTTTGTCTCACCCTGACCCTCTCAAGCTTTTCCATTCGTGCCAGCTCAGGACTTGTGTATTTTGCCTGCAAACAGCCAGTTACTCCCACAACCTGCTTGCATAACCCTGAGCAAGCGCTCCGGCCCCTTCCCAAGGGCCCGTTCCCAACGCTCTCAGCAGGAACGCTGCAGGGCAGGCTCAATAGCCTAGCACAGAAAAGGCTGCCTAACGCGGGCAGCACTCTGTAATTTAGGTGGCTACAACAGTGAGGGAACATTCCCATACTCTGGCTCTTAAAAATTTAACAAATACAATTAAGAACTGCTAAGGTGATTTATTGAATTGGGAAGCAGGGAGTTGCCCTGTCTGAGCAGTAAAGAGCTGCTAAATATTGAGGCTGCTGGTGCACTTTCCTCTTTGTGAGACACAAAGAGACACTGCTGGCTTAATTTATTAAAGAGGATTAGTAGGATTAATAAAACAGAAAACATAAATTATAGAAATTTAGGAGCATGTTATCTGGGGGATACAGGACAATACACTTGCTATACAAGAATAAATGGCCATTAAAAGAACCTTTTTATGTAATATCCCTATTTTTCAAGCAATCTGTTTTCCAGGGAGAACACTGAGCATAGTATCCACCAATTTCAAAAACTAAAATAGGCAATTGCTTGACATACAATCTTTTTTCTATTTGTAACTTGACAGTCCAGGGACCAAAATTTTACCTTATGCAAACACATGATTGGCAGATGATTTGAAGACATGATAATGGTTAAAATTACTGTATTTTAAGTGAAAGTATAGAACTACGAGGTTCATTCTGGCTTGCAGGAAATCTTGTTTATTGTAGGTCATGTCTTCAAATGTTACACAGAGATTGAAGACAAATATAAGGTTCTTTTATTGCACTACTTTCCACATACAAAAAAGGATTCTACAAATGTATCTAAATCATGATTAGTGAAATTGCTTAAGTAAAAAACAAACAAACAAAAAACCCACTAATGAAATGTGTGTATACCTGTGTACTTGCACACAGATATTTAGGGACAAGTACACCAGGACTCTGCGCTTAGCTGGTAAGCCAAAACAAATCAACTTGAACACTAAAAAATCATGTCTACAGCAACAAAAAAGTGGTACAAAAGGTGCTGACCATAAATACAGATCTGGTATTCTTTTCCCCGCAAAAGGATGAAGCAGGATTACCCCAAAATATCAAATTCTGCTACAAAACTGAATGCCTCTTACCTCAAACAGTCGCTGGTCGGCATCATCAAAGGGTTTCCCATCCAGCCTGTTCAACACTTGAGCTACCCCTTTAGAAAGAGTTAATATGAATTATAATCTTTACTCATTAACTCATAATGCAGAATATTATATTCATTAGTAGTATTTAAAAAATATTTTAAAAAATAAAAAGCAAAATTGCAAATATTTATTCTGGAATATACTAAGCATATATTACTATCTGGAATTCTGATTGTTTTGAAACCAGGGGTCAGTTTATAGCGTTCAACTGTTATTTTTTGTTCTGTAAGCGTGAACTTAGCAATTGAAAACAACTTTACTCATAATACTTTGCATAAATGCTTATACACCTGATTCTGAAAAGTACTTTGCTAACAGCAAGCATGTAGGCTGTCCTTGTAATTTCAAGTTGCTTATGTAATTTGTGGAATCAGTACCTTGAGTCCTAAAACTTTAATTTAGCACAATCTGGGTATTTATGGCCTTTTTTTTTTTCCTCCTATTATTGTTGAACTAGATGACCTCTAGAGGTCCCTTCCAACTTTAAGCATTCTATGATTCATCCAGGTATTTATTGAACAACTGAAAAAATGTTATTTCTTTAAACGAGAGAGAGAGAGAGAGAATATTCAAAGCCATTGGCCATAGCTGCGCTAATGCCGAGTTCCACTTCGATATCATTTCTATTTCACCTAGGGATACACCCTAAGACCCCTCAGCAGCCGAGCTTCTCTGCTGCCTCTTCAAGCTGCCACGTGCCTCACCAGAACCCCGCTCCCGAAAGGCCCCGTTCCCACAGCTGCTGCCTGAGCTCGGCCGCCCCGGTCCCGCGCGGGCCTCACGCCGCCGGCCCCGCCACACGCCCGTGCTTGTCTTGTCCCCCACCTCCCCTCTGCTGCTTTATATCGCTACAGCCTTGCCCCAAACTCCTCAGTGGAAGACGCAGAGGAATTTGGTGCTGTTAGTTATAAATAGTGCCTTATTTTTTCTTGTTCCAAAATCTGGTAGCGAGGCAGGTTCGTGTGCCTCATGGCAGCCTCATGGCTGGGGGGGCCCGTGGGGAGCAGGGAAGTTTTTTCTGAGCTGGCAGCAGCAGCGCCGCGGGAGCCCTGGCAGCTGCCACAGCCGCCTCAGGAAATCTTCTCTGACTGGGTATTTTGATCATTAAAGAGAGAAACAGCCACTTTGCTGGACTGCAGAAACAGCTGCCCCACTGTGCACCAGAAAGGGAGAGCCAGGAACACTACCAAAGCACACTACACATTTTACACCAATGTTGCTAGAATTTCAGTTTTTTTCTCGTTAGTCTTCAATACAACATATAGCTTAAAAGGGGACCAATGGGAAAGCTGAACAAGTCCATACAGCATCCCAGTCAAAACATCCCTTCTTGGATACTTAGCATGCATCCTAGGTACCGTAACTTCTTAACAATATTTAGCTGGGAAAAAGAAGAAAAAGGAACATAGAATTAAAAAGACAGATTTGAATTTACATTAGCACAAAAACGGCAAGGCTATGAGGAACATCTTACCGATTATTTGGTGGCTGCTATTCCATATAGGAACGCACAGAACAGACCTTATGTGAAAGCCAGAAATCTGGTCAGCCTGAAATGTAGAAACGAGGGCTCCCATCAACGACAGCTTATCATTCACAGACTCTGAAATTCTAGTAATAGGTACGCCAAGCAGAAGGCCCGTAAGGTTACATTTACAAAGTTCATGTAATTCCACTTAGAGTAGCTCATACCTCATTCATGGTTTAGCTCAAAGTCACAAGGACTACTCTAAAAAAACGCCAAATACAAAAATCACTATCTTTGCTACTGAGAATGTACACTTTGATTTTAAATTAAAGGCAAACTGTGACTGTGTACATGTCCAGACAACTCCTCTAAAGAAGTGCAGTCTGCGAAGAAATTGATGTGAACAAAACCAAGATTTGAGAATTTCCGTACAAATGTTATTTGTAGTTGTAGTTCTAAAGAGAACTTTGTGTCCTTTGTTTGTTTTTAACTAATATAGCCTAGTATAAAGCTTTATCATTTACTATAAATTTAATTGATTCTTTATTTTCTATGGTGAATCAGCTTCATTCTTCGTAGTTATTTCTACAAAATCTCAATAAATAAAATACTTTATCAAAGAAGATTTTAAGCAAAACTAAGACAGTGGGATGAGCCCACTCAAAGAAAATGTCAGGAGATGTTCTCTTACTAAAACTGCTGATGCTTAAGGCAATCTGTAACAAAAGAAAAAGACAGTGATAATTCACAGACTCAATCAAGGCAGGATGGAATTACTGTGATCTCCGAGCTAGGGAAGCTGGAGTTCAGGTTTCTGAGAGTACTACTAATCCAAACGTACACAGAACACATCACTGAAATCAGACTGGAGTGCCCCCTAAAATCCACGGGAGAGGGGGGTAAAATTGCCCTACATGTACTTTCAAAAATAAACTTCATGAAAATAATTTGGCATTAAATTCTCGTGAATTAACTGGGGATTTTGCTTTTTTTTTTAATGAAAACTTTTAAAATGACCATTAGTGTAGAAAGAAAGCAGCTGACAGAGAGTGTTTTTAGTATAGGCACAGAACAGATTATGTTCATAACTTCAGCTGCATATTCATTCTGTCTAGGACGTAAGGGATAACATGCTCCTCTTTTAGTACCCCTGTGTGTAGATCAATGATTCTAACAACTGAATTTGAGAACTGCATTTTTATACGAACCTTCCAGCAGAAAATAATTACTGCCACGGGTATTAGGTAATTTTTCATTCTCTATTTAAATTGGGTAGTGCCTGTAACTTTGAGAGGACTAACTATGAAACAGACACGAGAAGGCTGAATTACTCAGGACATGGCCTAAAAGCACAGCTGCAAACACATCAAGGATTGGCATCCTCTACTTCAGCCCATCTCTGAGACAGGAAAGAGTCCACAGGCATCATTCCTACGTTGTGGAGTTCTGAACAAATTAGCATCAGTGCAGACAAATTCTGCTGGTTTGAGAGCTATTCCTTATAATAAGGTATTACGAAACTGGAGCCAAGGAGACTCCATAACAAAAACGCTTCCAAGCTCACTTCTTGTTGCTGCAGTCTGGGTTCATGAGCTTGCTGACTGGTTCTGCCACTGAGTAACATGCTGCACGAGTTGCCCGTGGTGATTCTGTTTCACCAGACAGTATTCAGTGAAGGTTTTGTCCTTCCATATGCCTCTAACAGTATATAGATGCAAGGCGTATGTATGCATCTTTAACTAAATCTACTCAATTCTAGCTAAGACTCGAATGAGTACGTTGGGATGCACACACAATTTTTATCAGGAATGATATGCATCTTGAAGAAATGACCTGATCAGTGTGGATATTTCACACGTGCAGAATTACTGAATTAAAAGGGTAGTTGGCTAAATCAAACTAAAAACAACACTTGTCTCTCTAGATACCGATTCTGTTTATGGTCTGTGTGCACACAGTCCTCGTCACCCCTACAGCCTACAACACTGGCTCCACCACAGAACACCAGCAGTGCAATGTGAGGCAATAAAACCCAGTTTGCATAAAGCTCAAAGCACTTGATACAAGAAGAAGTATCATTCTTAAAGCAGTGATGGAGAGTAACCGCCCATAGTTATACACTGATCCAGTGACTTATGATCACTCTATAAAGCCATGCCAGCACCAAAGGACCAGGAGCAGGACACATGCTGGAAACAAAAGCACAATTCTGTACAAATATTCACATGCTTTGCAGCCCTTCAAAGTTGCTAATAAAAATTATACTTCATTACTACAGTGCTAAAAATAGGATGTACGTTAACATTTCTAAAACTCTCCTACCTCAGCATCGAAGCGAGGATCCTGATAGGCATCACTGATGTTCACTGGGAGCCCTGTGGAAGCTACAAGCTCCGCAACGCTGTTATTTATTAGCCAGTCGGAGTAAGATGATGATTTCTCCACGCTGTCTTTGAAACTATCACACAGCACAGCAAGGGAAGAAAACATTACAGTCAGCGTGGCTGCAAAGCCCAACTTGTCTGATAGGCATAATCATAAGGACAGTGCAATTGTTCACAGTCATCACTGGTTACCATGAATTATTTACAGAACAATAATTTCGTTTTGTCAAAATAGTACATGAAGGAATCTTTCCCTTTCACTAGTTTTTCTGAAATAACCTTGGTCTACTGTATAAATTACATGCAATGTTCAGTAATGACAGGCGGTTACATATGAATCAAGAAGGGGATTATCTTCCAGCTTTCCAAAGGATATAGGCTTGTTCCCATTCTAAATAAGCAGATCATTCTAAACAGCATTCTTTGTAGAGCTACCTGGAAGCATGTATTTTTAGAGTTAATTTTTTCAAATTAGTCTAATACTTCAGAGGTACTTTAATTCATATTCACTCTGATTATTTGTTCAGGTCAAATGCCAACTCTTTGGGTCTGGTTTGTGATTCTCGAGTGGCTGGAGAAGGGATCACAGAATAAGCCTTGGGATCGACAGCGCGCGGCCGCAGGAGCGATGCGGCCGGACAGGGAGCGCGGGAAGGTTTCCCTGCTCCTGGCTGAGCTCCGGCCACCTCCCGCGCGGGGCTGCAGGGCGCAGGGAACCCGCGCGGGCACCAGCATCTCGGGCTGCCTCAGCACCAGCTGTCACAGCTCCTGCAGGAAGCTTAGCACCCGTACAGACTCCAAGGTCCTCGTCCCGTGCCTCTCATCGAGCTCATTCTCACCGACTTACTGCAAACACGTGCGTGACCTTGGCAAGGGGTAGTTATGCATCTGCGAATAAATTAACTCATGTCATCTTAGTTTTGAGGAGAAATTCAATTAACTTTCAATGCCCGACACACATCTGTTGAGGAAAAAGTGCCTCTGAGCAGTCAGCCATGGGAAAGGCTGCAATGGCTAGAAACTCCAAAGGAATGTATGGGAATGGAAGAAGGGTGCAAGTAAAGTTGTTTGAGGACTCAATGAAGGTGAAAGGATTGATTTTTTGGGGGAACTGTATTCTTTTTCTGAAGACAAATTCATCTAATCACTCATTTAAAAGAAAACTCAATATTCTTAGAAGACTACAGAGATGGTAAGAATGATTTACACCAAGAAATCTCAGGACATCAACTTTCATTTAAGGATAAGCATTTTGAGCAAGTGTAACAAATGTTATGCAAAATACTTGGACAGGGACCTATATTCAAACACAGCATTGTTGAACTGAAGTATAAAAATTTATTGTATAATTTAAAAATTACTTTAGGACGTCAATGTACTTGAGAAACAAAAATTGTTTAAAGGTAGGATTTTCATTACAGATGCATAGCGCTCAGTGCATATCTTAGGAAAAAACAGCCATAAAATTGTAAGAGATACAAGATATACAGCAAAGATGGAAATTTGAAAGATATGATTGTGAGAGACTTTGAATCAGGACTGGATTATGGGTGTCAAGCATTTAAAGTGGCAAATTAATTCAAGTTAAATAATCAAGACATAATTCAGAAAGAAGTTTTCAAGGTACGTTCTGCTGCGTCGCCTACGTTCCTAGCAACGCTTCAAGAACCGCACAGAGGAGAGACCCAACTTTCACTGGGAGGAAATATCAGTGTTTAATTCAGAGCTAAATTACAGCCAGCTGGCTCAGCCTCCATCCTCTGCTGCTCAGAACAAACAGAAGCCACTGTAAAAAAAATCACCAGCAACATTTTTCTTTCCCCCGCTATAGGAAGCCCTGAATCTTGCTGCGTTGATGCAGGCTCTACGCCACCTCCTCCCTTCTTGCATGGGCAGCAAGCGCCAGAGAAGCAGCAGAATTTGCTCAAGGGGCTCCGGGGAGCTGCAGTTTGTGTGTCTGGACCAGGATTTCAGCACGTCCTGCAGCAGCCTCCCTGGGAGGGAACGCGGATATTCTCCCATGCTGGGGTGGAAGGAGCTGACCTGCCACCCATGCTCGCGTTAGGGAATGTGGAGCCCAGGGTGGCATCCACCGGGATGACTTCTGTGTAGGAAAGACGGGGCCCACGGCAACTTCCCCCTGGCTCACACGTGCCCAGAGCACATGAGAACAGAATCCTCGAGGCTTCTCAGATCACCACAAATAAAGAGGGATATTTTTTCAAAGAGAGGCCAAATTTAAGAAAGAACTTGAACTAAATGGCTGGAAAAAAGAACAAGAGCATCAGTGTACCAACATGAATGAGAACTAAACTCGATCTGGGGCAGGTATCCCTGGAAAGGGACAAATTATGCACACAAATCCATGTGTGGTCTTGCAAGGTATTTCTTTACAAAAAGCAGAAAAGAAAGAAAGAAAAAAAAAAGAGATAGGCGTACTCGTTGCAATGTTTAGGGAGTTACCAAGCAAATAGCAATTTCTTCTAAAATCAAAGCGAAAATGTGTTATAATTTGGAAAGATATATCATCCTTAAAGCTTTTTTCCCCTCTTTCAGATAAAACCTCATACAACCAGTTTCCATTTATAATTCCCCTTATAATTTTCCCCTTATAATTCCCCATTATAATTTTTCACAAAAAATCCAAATATATAATATTTAACTGGAGTAACAATGAAGGAGTAGCACTCTATGCCATTTTAATTCATGTGAAACATCTCGTGACTTCTCATCAGTTGGGTCTGCAGAATCTAGAGTGAAAAGGGCACAATTCACCAGAAAAAAAAAAAAAAGCTTGAATGTCAGGGGCTCCAGGCATTATTCTGTATCCTAAATAACCTTTATTTTCCCACTGCAGTGCCAATAACACAAGCTGTGCCTGTGCTAGATCCAAATGTGATGTCATATCTGCCAGTCTAAACTTCATTTTTGTAAAACCAACTTTGTTCTCCACTGAACGAAAAATGAAAGGAAAGCAGTATATCTTTATACCAAGATGTACAGAAATATAACTCTATAAATCTTTAAAGAATGGCTCCCCAGTTGCATATGCAGATCCATGTGTCTCGGAGTAAGCTCAAGTTGAGCACATGCAGAGCAGGCTACTAAAACCTGCTTTTTGGTAAGATGCTCATATAACTATGGTAACAAGAAAAGACCAGCTTGGTTATCTTGACACCACTCTACACTGTGTTGACTAATCTGGCTATGGATCAAGTTTGTGAAAAACAAAAATAACAATTAACAACTCTCGATTCATATTGCTGTCCCTGAGTAAAAGGAACCTATTTTCATCCATTTAATTGAACCAGGAAAGAGCAATTGCTGCTCTCAAGCTCTTTGTCAAAAGTGGTAACTGCTGATAGGTTGTGTATCTTAAAAACGGAGCTGTCCATTTTTGTAATGCCGTGAGATCGCTCCGTGAAAAGCATCACGAATTATGAATTACTGTAGTCTGCTGCACAAGGCACATATCTGCCTTACCACACTGGAGACGATATACTAAAGGAGGAATTTTTTCCTTCAAGTTTTTTTCAAATACTACTGCTTAAAGGGCTTAACTATGGAGAACTGCTAAGTAATCTCCAAGCCTGCTAAGTTACTGATACCAGGATAAACAAAAAGTTAGATTTATCATTGCAGCAAGGATTCTGCATCGAAAATTTTAATTCAAAATTGGTATGAAACTAGGTTGCATGTAATACAGTATATGACAACCACTGAGTTTGAGCCCTAGCAGATGACAGAAACCTTTAAATAACAGCTCTGAATCTTCATGCACACATTCAGTACGTAAACCCTTTTATATGAGCTCATTACATTTCCTCGTAGGAATTAAGATAGTAACCCCAAGTGAAGAAAAATGTCTTTGTACCACCTCTTACAGTTAGCTTTTTTATCAAGGCTTAAGTATAGATCCCACTAAGCAAAATATACTTTTTTTGACTGGGCTGCCAGCTGAGATTTGGCCACAGGAACATAGTTTTTAGCAAATGCATATCCTCCGAGGTTCGCAGGCCTAACAGCTTGAGGATTAGAGAAAAAAAATCAAAATCTTACTGGAAACCTTTCAACACAACCGCAAGGGGGCATTTTGTAAGACACTGATCTAAAATAATTTTGTTATTTTACTTCAGTGCTTACCACACAGAACAACATTTGCATGTTCTCCATGACACCAACAATAAGAAGACGTCAGTTGCTTCATGGTGTCTTCTCCGAGATAGTGATACTTTAGTTTGTAAATACCAATATTAGCATGTATGTTATTCAAGCCATACTGCATTGGAGCTGAACATGAGTTTTATCTGAGTAAAGCTTTAAGCTCAGGCTCTCTCAATTCTACTCAAAGTTCCATATGAAAACATAATTAAGATCAAACAAATTTAAAACTATGGTGGGGGGGAGAATCAATCCATTACCATAGAAGACATGAGGGCTAACCTGTTCTCAGCATCTGCACTGCACTTTGGAGATAACAGTTCGAAGCACTTTGTGAATTTCACCACCTGTCACATAAAAAGAAAAAAGGATATTAAAATGGTTATTTAAAATGCTACACACACACTAAAATAGTAGTAACAGGTTCCTACATTTTTATGATTTTTTTTTTAAATCTTGTGATCTTAAAATATTGTTGCAATGGAGAATTCATGCTGAAACTATCTCCTATTTGTAATTCATATACAAGCAATATCAAATCAATTCATATTTCCAAGCCTCCTTCATAAAACTTTTTTGCAATAGAATGTTCTTTTTCTTCAAAGGACTTTGGGACATAAATTATGGAACTTTATCCACAACTTCACTATTTTTTTTTATGTACAGGAAAATAAATAGAAATATCTATTTACAGTACTAATGGTGTCCAATTTCCCTTGAACATGTGGTATCTGCACATCTGCCAACAGCAGTAAATACACACACAGTTTTAAGCCTGGCGGATGTGACAGAGAATCCAGACAATGGTTTTTTGGTGCTAGGGTGATTCCCTATATTCCACTTCAAATCCACATTATAAAATATTTTCATATGATGTACAAATGATGAACATTTTAGATATGGCTTAAAATTGAGTAACTCTATGCAGATATATTTCGATATATATCTCCTACTCCAAATTAAAGAAGAAAAAAAATATTGTTGATACTTTTTAAGCTTAACTGGTTACTTCAACTGACCATATTTCAGGATTTGGTCTAGAGTAATGAGGCCTGAGGCCTCATTATCTGGGTCTGGCAAAAAAACTCTCTTCTCAAAGGTAGGAAATAATAGTAACAGCAGAAAAAAATAAAAGCAATACCATCCACAACCTACTACCAAAATAATATACTCTTCTATAAAAGTAATACTCGTATTATAATTGCGACCATAATAACATTCCATAGAAACATAGTAGGAAAACATAATTATGAAATTGTTACAGGGGGGTCTAAAATGGGAAAATAAAACAGAAATATTAAAATTCTATAACAGAATACATAACTGAAAAACAATGTCGATCCAGCTTTTATGAATACCAGTATAATTTAGGGCATACTTCACTAAAATTAATTAATTTCTATTAGCGTAAGTGAAATGAGAACCGTATCTTTCCTCCAGGAAACAAAGTAATGTTTTTTTTGCCCTAAACACAGACACATCCACTTGTGATTGCCTCTCTGATCATCATTTAGACACACAACCCTACAACAAATAATCAATTACAGAGTCAGTGAATCCCAAGGTATTTGGAGAGGAAGAAAACGGTATTACAAATAACACTTCTTTATCCCTCAACTATTTCTTCAATCAATAGAAAGGCTGATAGTTTATTTGTGTTGATTATCCTCAAAACACAAGCAGGAACTACAAATAAAAAGACAGTTGCTTTCTCAATAATAATGATAATCATAAAAATGGCAATAATGTTACAGATTCTTCATAGAGTACTGACAGTTTCTTGAACAGCAGCATTAGAGAGACCCAGTAAAAGCCCAAGCCAAAACTGTGCATGAAATTTAACTCTTGCTAAATACTTCCATATAGATTGCCTCAACCTATTCACCGAGCTGAGCTCGGCGACAAAATAATTATCCTTTGCTCAAGTGGACAGAAAAAATTGGAAAATAACAAGCATGCCTGAATAGTGCTGAAAGCCATGCTTTCCCTTCCCCTGCTCAATGCAAAAATTCGCTCCCATACCAAGAACAAATAAGTGACTATCTAGACATTTGCATTCAAATCTCCTTCAGTGGGTTTTCTGTCACCTCAGGGAACAATTACCAGGTCAAAATAACGAGACAACCAATCTTTTCATAGCATTTTCATCATTTGGGAGCTGAGACCAATTCTCATTATTTAGTTTACAGAGTACTTCCCAAATACTACTAAAGGAACATGTTAAAACGTACAACATAAATATAGCTGCTCCCAGTCATACCTCACCAACAGCTAGTGTGCATAGAAAGCTTTCAGGAAGGTGCAAATCCCAACTAGAACTGCTGAGAAAATTCATTGTGTTACAGGTTCAACCCTTACTGTCTTGTTTTTCATCTACAATAAAATATTGGATTTCACACAAAACATTCCTGACATAAGAGAGTTCACAAGCTGACCATTATAAAAACAGGATTTGAGTGGTGTAAAGCTCACTGAGCTGCTGAATGGAGAGGATGGTCAGGTAAGAATGCCTTGGTAGGTTTATTTTTATCTGTTATTTCTGAGGGAGCAGTAATCTGATTAAAGTTTTTTATGTGAAACCAAAATGCTACACACTAGAAGGGAAACTACATCAGTACTTCAGTGTGCTACATTTAAACAATGACAGATCCAAAAGAATGAACACTGTAGAAATATTAGCAAGGGTGGCTGACGATTACTTATTGAAATGTGAACTGAAAAGATTAGTTCTAAAAATAAACATTAAAAACTTGTTGATAATGCAACTGTTTTTGGTTCTGAAACCACCAGCAAGCAACACAGACTTTATATGGCATTAGCCTGAAAACGATAGCAATGTTTTAAGTTCCAGTTAAATTTAACTGAAGATACAGAATGGGCATTTCTTCCCTTCTACTGGCTACACTATGGAAGAAAGGAATCTAGAAAATAAATATTTGGTAACAAATCAGGTAATTTTTCTATTCTAAGCTGACCAGAGGAGCATTTTTTTTGTCAGCTAAGGTGCCCCTGGCTGCTTTGTACGCACTAATTGCATCAAGAACCACAGGACATCAGCTGGATCACACCACTGGTGGTCAGATTCAGCACGGACTTACAGACATTTCATCAACTGCCTTAAGCAAGCAAAACAAATCACAAACATAAGTTCCAGCCTCCCTTTGAAAAGCCACGTTGATCAAGATCTGACCTGAACCTAATTTATATTTCAGAATTATATGCTGAAAGAACACTCTCTGTCCACTATTTATGCATGATATTAACAATAAAAACAGCTGTTACGCTGCTCATATGCTAAAACTTCTCTGAATTTGAAGATGAACTTACTGGCGACTCAATATCTTCCAGAAGTAACACTGAGCACCGCTCACACTTCAACAGAGTCTGGGCCCGATGCATGATTTTCTTGACAATTTTCTCCAAGTCAGTCTGTTCCTCAAAGAGATCATTCACTACTTCCAACAAAGCCTGCAGACAAGGACAGAAAAGTCTTATTTATTACTTCCACAAGCAAAACAAGTGAATAATAGCCAAGGAGGTGGAATCTTTGTTCTTGATTTTGGCCATCATAGCACTGTCAAGCGGCATTGACATTTGTCATGCCTCCCATGACTGAAGCAACAAGAGCAAGGAATATGCGTCTCTCCCAATTTCCTGAGATGAGATGTCTGTCTACCCTCAAGAATTTACCCTTTCATAATGAAGAATGAGAATGTACTTAGTATTTCTCTGCCAAATGTCTTTCTCAGAAGATTAAATGTTGATCCCTCCAAGGACTGTCCCTAAAGGTTGAGGGTTTGTAACAATTTTTAAGTTTTGGAGTTGTCAAACAATTACTTTAACATCAGATAATAATAATAATAATAATAATAAAGGGCTATTCTTAGTGTTTGAAACAGTGGAAAGCACTAACTTCTGTACATGGAAGGCACCAAAATCCTGAGCCTGGAGCATCAGTGTCATACAGAGCACTGCAGTTTGCCAGGTTACAGAGAAAGAGAAATTAGACACAACAGATAGCAGTTCTACTGAAGCTTTGTAGGATACAATATGTAATAACAAATGTAGTATATGTAATTGCAGGAAAGGCTATTGAAAAAAATCCAATAGTTTGGGAAAAAAAAAAAAGACTTCAACAGCCCGTTTTATTTTAAAAAATGCTGATAAGTAAACGTGAGCTCAGTATTATTTTCAATAGTTCGCAACCACCTGCCCCAAATCATGCACAGCATCAGCAACCATGAGTAGTACATCTATGCAAACACATGCTGTCAAAACCCTTCATGCTCAGGGATTCTGCTTGCTTACTTTTAGAAAGGAATATATTATATCCACATGAATATCATTATATCCACACGAATATTACAAGTCTAGGACATCAGAAGTTTGATCTTTCTGGAATTTTAAGAGATTTTGAATCTGTGGCCATGTAACTCTTTCTACTGCACAGTCTATCTTACACACCCAGTCTCAGTGTTATATAACACGAAGCTGACCCTGCAAAACAATGGCTACCACCAAGAGCATATTTACCTCCTACCTTCTCGGCTTGCTACCTGAATTAAGTGCGCTGTCTGTTGTCAATGCATTGTTTTGAAATGAAATATAATTAAAAAAAAAAGTCTGCTTAACAAATATATGTGCAGAGCTTGAATCAGAGAGGGGAAAAAATCGTTTAATATTGGTCCAATATACATTTTTACTTACCCTGCTTCTGTCATATTCCTTCCTTGAAGCTGCAAATAACTGGGCATTGGATATGGCAATCCCACAAAACGGGAGGTACATCTGCATCACCTAGCATCAAAAGAAAGTCCCAGTCATTAAAAACAAGTGCAATTAGACACTCTCATTTTCAGTTTCATTTCAGTTTCATTTTCTCATTTTCAATCTAAACTTCAGTTGCATCTCTTGGAAAAATCTCAGCTCCCTCACTCTTCAGCAGAGCACGAAACCAAGCAAAGACAGCACATACAAAGCGCACACTATGGGTGCAACAGACTGAATAGGAACAAACCCATTAGAGTTCACAGATCCCAGCAACAAAGTTCTTCAATGGCCTGCCAAGAAAATTGCAAAGATGCTCAAGCCTAAAAAACTCTGTCTGCTGAGGACTATTAAATCACTGCACCTTCTCCAGTAAAGCGATCCTTTTTTATTTTTCTAGACTGCTTCTCTCCTAAAACGTAAAGTTACACTCCTGCTGATTCCTATGGGCACCTAGGATACACAGTGGAACACAGCACGTCACAGAATCATAGAATCCCAGAATGCTTAAGGTTGGAAGGGACCTCTAGAGGTCATCTAGTCCAACCCCCCTGCACACGCAGGGTCACCTAGAGCACGTGGCACAGGACTGCGTCCAAGCGGGTTCTGAAGATCTCCAGAGAAGGAGACATCAACCTCAAACTACTGACCAGAAGCCAATTCTCTTTTCGGAGACAAAAAAGAGGGGGTTAAAGAACATGCTTGAGAAAGCACAACAAGAAAGAGAAGAAAGGTAAATTAAGCAGAAGCGATTGAAGAGAGGAAGAAATTACAACTTCCACATCCATCTAACATTTAGGGGACCAAACTGGGCCTGAAGAAATGCATCACTGTGCATTAAGATAGACAGAGATTGGAGAGAAGGGAATGGTAAAATGTTTTGAGAGGCATGAGCTGGCCACACGTTAGGCTGACCCTTGGTACAAGCCCAGGAGCGGCCTGGGGACCAACACCATTAGCATTTTTAAGTTAGACACTGGTAACAAGTCTGCAATACAGGGTTACTGCCGAGTAGCTCCAAGCTCCCGTTCCAGAGACATTAGGCAAATTTTGTATGTGTGACATGGCAGAGCGAGTGAGAGTTGAGGACACTTGGCCCTGGACAGAGCCATGGGAAGAGGGAGCTTGGAGAGTGATTACTGGGATATTTGAAGAGATGGAGAGAAAAAGCTCCAATCCATTCCCACATCTTTGGACAAAACACTTGATGACAGGCACTGAAATAAACTGCACTGAAATAAAAGAGAATTTACTGGCCCTGGAAGGTGATAAACAGGTTAATATCCCAGTGTCAGCTTTGGTTATTAAGTAAAGGCTTAATAAAAATAACATGCTCCTGGAAAAGCAGGTTGAACACTTGGCATCTTAGAGAAGCTCCCACAAAGAGTCTCAGCAAAGACTTGATTTTTATGGAGAGCAGTAATAAAGCTAGTCAAATACTGCACTTTGGTAGGAAAGAAACAAAAAGTAAGAGTGTAATAGATTCCCAAGGGTGGATCCTTCTTTATGAGAAGAATTTCCCTGAGAGAATTTGCATATTTTAGTTTACATTTTATTTTCAAAATGAAACAAAATCCTATTTAACTTGTAACAGCACTAAATGCCATAGCTAAGTAAGTGATGCAGAGCAGCAGAACTTGCCTCTGAGAAAGATCTAACCTTTAATGCAATTTTTAATATGATACAGAGATGGAATAAGCTTTTACTTGTGTAAACACTAGGGACTAATTTAAAACTGAATCCTGCCCTCACCCTGGGTCCCCTTGTCCACAAAATAACATGACATCGTGGCAATGAAAGGTATATGAGAAGCTTGAGAACCTTTAACCATCACAAAAAAACCTCTGTATAGATTCTCTATATGGAAATGCACATCCATAAAACACTACTTCGCCAAATGCCAAAAGTCTGGAAAGCTGTTGACTTACATCCTGCCTTTCACTACCCGAACTCAGTGTGTCAGGTGCAGTGTGATTAGCAACTGGTCACCAAGTATCAAGACGTTTAATAGACAGACAAGTCAGAATTTATCAGATTTAATGAATAAATGTCCATAGTCATTAAGAAAAAAAAAAATCAACCATCAATGGAGAGGAACCAGCTCAGTTACCCCAGTTTGCAAGATAAAAACTGAGAAAACAGAAGCCTAAACTGCCATTCCTCCTCTGCACTTTCTGAGCTGCAAGGACAACTGCTCCTTAAACAGCCTTTGGCAAATTGTAACGCTGAAAGGAATGAAGAATAAAGGCAGCTCTAACAGTAACTGAATTTCAAATAAGCTTTTTAATCCGGAATTTCAGAATGAAGTAGAAAGCAGTTATCACATTCTGACATCAGGTTGCTAAATTAAATCTGCAGTACTCAAGGCTGCTTCCTGCTTTATGTCGTAACACTTTAAGAGAAAAGAGGTCTCCACAGGCACCTCCAGCATGTTCACACTACCTCCACACAAACAAGAGTCAAGGAACATGTTACTTGCTGTCAACGCGAGCCACTCGCTGCAAGCAGCCGTATGTGTGTGCCAGGTACGGCCCAGGGGGCTCCTCTGCAAAGGGAACGTAAAGCATCGTGGACACAGCACGTATCACCTTTCACTGGATGCTGCACCCTTCCCTCCTCTTAAGGGACAGGTACCTAACTACAGATCCTCTGGTGATGCAAGGAATATTACATCAGCGAAGCTTAATGCACTGTTATTCCATTCTTATTCCCACTGCTTATTACTCTTTTCTTAAACAGAAGCATCTAATCTATAAAACAAAACTTTTTTTAACATTTGGATTTTCCAGCATGGAAATATTTCAGTAATAAAATACTGATTTTTGGTGACAGTATGTACATTAGGCAGGAAGAATACAAGATGAAAAGGAGAGTGCCTTGGTCACAGACACACTGCCAAGCAGCAGGTGCCAGGAAAAGACACAGATATAAATTACACGGTTATTTTAATGTGCTCAGGGAGACACGGCCTGGCTAGGAAAGAGCCGTTTTCTTCCCTACCTCTTCCCTACCTGCTCTTCCTGCAGCACTGAACAGGCCAGGACGGCTGCTCTCCCCCAGGCAGGGTCTGCGCAGGTTGTAACCAACAGTTTTACTACAGAATAAGCCCAGCCTGAGGCTGGGACTAAGACTGGCTGGGGCCAAGCAGCTTCCCTAGCACAGAGGCACAAACAGCTGGGGGAATCTCATGGAAAAAACACACCCTTCCAAAAGGCATCAAACTGCTTCCCCTTCCTATATTGAAGGCCAGTTTTAAAAACAATTTGCAAGCAAAATGGAGCACATCTGAAAGGAAGCTTCTTTTCAGATCTAATTTTCATTAATGGGAGCAAGAAAGGCAGCATATTTAGTAAACAATATAAATTGCTAGGAAATCAGTAAGTGTTAATATGAAAGCATCAAGCACAGATCTTTGTCAGATGCACCTTGTTTATGTCCGCAAACAGATCAGGTGCAACAACTCATCATGCTACTGCACATCAATTAATCAGTAAATATATAGCAACAGATTTTAGAAAAATAATATTCAGCTAATCTAAGGAATATGCTGAGATGCTCAAAGCGTACATCACTTTTTTTGGTGCTAGTTCTAAGGCATTCAGATAGGGCAAACGGAAGTTAGCAGCATTATACTTTTAATTACTTGGTACATGGTGCCTAGGTATCTGGCACGGTCTCTCCCACCTAACCCTCCCAACGACAAGCAGAGCACCCGTGGGCACTGACCACACTCACCGCAGAACTCACTGGCGTGCAAAAGCTAAAAAACCATGCTCACAAAATTGCTATTTTTTATCCAGGCAGGAAACCTATACAAATATGATGAAGTGATGAGCACCAATTCAGCATTTCGTCCTCTTCACTGCTAAATTCTAGTATTTGCTTAGAAGATTATTCTATGTTAGGAGGACTGAAGCACAACTACCACAAGAGGAGGCAGGATAAGTACTAGAAGCTGCAGTATTCACTTATGCAGTCATTTAAATGTTCAGCTACGGGCTGAAGATGCCACAATTTCTCTGCAAGGCTACACAGTAAGACTAAATAACCACAGTCACTTTCTCCTTCCTGCGTAAAAATAAATATCCATTGCTTAATACCTTCATATATACAATATTAGACCTTTAAATCCACAGTAAGTACCTAAGCAGTAGCTGGATATTCAGAAGTAAACAGCACTCTCAAATTCCCCTGGGCTAACTGCTAAGCCAAGACAGCAGCAAATGAACCTGGGCCCGTTTCACTGTTCTGTGGCATCAGTTGGAAATCCAGGTGGACACACTGGTTCACCCTGCACATTTCAAACAACAATCTCATGTTTCCCCTCTCCTTATCACAATTTCACAGGCCAAAAGTTGTGCACTCTGCACCACAGTCATTTCATACACGATATAAGTCATCCTGCCGCAGAAGCAGGCGGGTCCGGCGCTCCGGCTGAGCTCTGACGAGCACCTTGCAGCCTCCTGGCTTCACTGCCTGTCTCGGTAGCCTGTTGCCTTCTGCTTCCCCAGTTCAGAAGACGGCTGTTTTCTAGAATTGGGTGTCTCATGGGAAATAATCTAAGTTTGGAAACTTTCACTTCTGAAGAAGAAGATACAAAAGCCTTTAACTTCCTAACCTTGGTGGTGTTTTGCAGACAGTACAAAGAGCACATCACCTACTTTGCTTACCCTGCACAGGACTGCAAGCTTTAATTGCAATAGCTCAGTGCCTTCTGACTTTTTTTTTCCCCCCTGTGGCACTTAACGATCCAAGCAACGAAGCCGCAAGACTGCAGACCTGCAATGCAGAAAGTCACCAGCTAACTGCGAAGAGCCTGCGCGGGGGCGGCTGCTCGCGCCGGCGGTGACGCTTGGCTCCACTCTCGCTGCCGGCGGAGCAGGGCCGCGCTCAGCTCCGCTGAACGAGCCAGCGTTCGCCCTGCCTCCCCGGCACTCGTGTTGGCCCAGCGTAGCCGAACTCATGGCTACCAACACACCCCGGGCGTCCACCCGTCTGCAGCTGTAAAAACCACTGATTTTGATGCCTCTCTACAAGACGGGTTTGCCCAAACTGGCACAAACTCAGAGCTAACCTCTCAGCTTGTCCGGTTCAACCGGTGCCCTCAGCGGCAGCAGGAACCAGCTCTTCAGGCAGCTGGATATGCCCCTGTGGTAAGGCTGTGGGAAAGGCATGTGGTACAGGCTTCACAGAAAGAAGAGGGGAGAAAAAAAAAAGAGGAATTTTTCAGTAGCCTATCATCATAAACGTCTAAAGAACATACTTAAAACCAAGTCAGGGAAGCCAGCTGCCCCTTTAAACACTTCCTAAACAGCTAAAAATAGGTTCAGTGAATGAAATATTTCACTGAATCCCAAAACCGAGAAAGCGAAGTCAATAGCAACCTGGTTAAGCCCAACCCAAATGCCATTTGTCCTGTCAGCTCCATGGCGCCCAGCAGCCTCAGCCCCTGATGAAACCCAACCATAACCCGGCTTCCCAGTTCCCAGAAACACTGTCCCAGATTATTTTTCCACTCCACATATAGGCCAAACCCAGGCTTTGTAGAGACACTCCATGAATTACAGGCAAGCAGGCCAGGCACATAACTCCTACCTACATCAGCGAACCTAGAGGCTCCTGGTCTATTAACTCTGACATTTCCTTTTTTTCCTTTTTTTTAATTGTCATTTGTGTGTGGTTAATATTTATGCAGTGCTGTAAAAATGCACTAGTGCTCACAAATATAAGGCAGCCTCTTTGTTCCGTAAAATTGGCCATCTGAAATGCCGAAGCTTTCGGTGTCTGCAAAGAACCTAAAAATGACTGTGGGCACCTTTCTTTCGCAGACTCTGCGCTTGGCTGCCTTGGATAATTGCTGGCACATGTCCAAAATACATAACTGCATCACCAGACACACTACAACCCGCATCTCCTGCGGGAAGGAGGCTACAGCTTTATAACCTGCCTCCCATGCAGGTCGCTGTCCTCAGGAGCCACAGGGCTGGGAGACCTGTGTGCAGGACACGGGCGCAGGAAGGGGCATGAGTGCCACATTAACAGGTTCAGCCTCAGCCCCCGGCCCTCTTCTCGTCTCCCTCACTGCTCTCCAGCCACCGCAGCACAAAATCCATCCTTTCTCTTTCCTATTATGTGCCTAACATCTTGGGGGAAAACAAATAAACACATCAAATTTGATTTATAAATACTGACTTATAAAATTGTTCATACCAGCTGAACTATACACGTCTACTAATCCTATTTCATTCTTCTGGCAGATATTTGGAGGTTTCTTGCCTCCATCACTTTACAGTTAAACATTATTCACATCTGCCATCACCAAAAGGAGATGGAGCTTGAAAAATCTAAACAAGCTACATGGTGAATTACACTGTCATACACACAAAAACACCGGCAGGGTCTATTAAACCTGTTTTAAACAATATTCTGTAGGACACATCTAAACACCTTAACACTTCCTTGAATTTAGCACGCTGCATAAAGTGGGAAGGACAGTAAATTGTACCGTAAATTTCCAAAGAGCACTGCTTAGAGCAACACAAGCTCTAGATAAATACAAAAGACAAAACAACTCTGCTGAAGACTAGAAATCCAAAGGACATTCACACAGCCTGACATCAGGCGAACCAGCTCACGTGCCATGATCAAATCCTGTGATCTTATACATGCAGAATTCCTACTACTCTCATTGGAAAACTCCCCTTACTTGACTCGCATGCAATCAGTGCTACAACAACAGCGAGCCCCTTCCCACCAAGTCACTCAAGCTGCCACTCGGCTGCTCACAACGGGGCACCTTGCTTGGTGCCAGAGCCTTGCAGAGACACGAGGCAGCCGCCAAGCAACCCCAGTCCACCTAAAATAACCCGGGGCGGCAGCAGCAGCATGACAGGGACACCAGCGTCCCCAGCAGCACAGTGCTCCCCTGTCTGTCCTTTCACGGCTGCACGCCGGTATCTCTGCATTGCCCAAACTACAGCACCACCCGGTGCCTCGGTTCTGAGGAGCCGGCAGGGCTGGCAGGGCAGAGCAGGACGTGCTCCTGCTCCTGGGGCACCGGCAGCGCGAGGCGGCTCCGCAGCCCCCCGCCGATCCGCGTGGCAGCGCGGGCTGCGCTCCACAGCGGCAACGCCGCATCGTAATTCCTTCCCAGAGCTGGGAAAACTGAGCCCATGAAAGATTAAATGATTTAGCTGGGGGAAGGGAGGAGGTCACAAGGAAAGACTTTGTCAAATCAGGGGAAAACAGCAGAGCTCTCGGGCTCCAGTGCACATGAAATGCTGGTCCTGCCCAGGGCCTCTCTGATAAAAGCTTTACAGATGGCACTGCAGGGCACGGGAAGAGCCCTGCTGCAGGGTGCAGGACAGACTGACACTGCCACTGCTAAGGGCTGCCAGGCAGAACCTCACATCATGCTGCAGAATCAATAAGTATCATGTTAAAGTTGTTTCTTCCCATCTGATTGCAGACTCCTGTGTCCCATCTTTTCAGATTATACCACATACCCGATTTCTGGCAGATACAGATACTCACCAAACTAACTGACCATACTAATTAAATGATATTGAAAACAAAAATGATTTCCATATGCATACATACATCCCCAGCGTCATGTTCACGTCACAAGGCTACTTGCAGTTCAGTTACCAACTCCCAGTCCTTGTCAACAGCAACAATTAGACTTGCAGACTTCTCCTTGCTGCAAACCCAACACGTCCCGGCTTTTAGGAGGACTGAATGGAAACATCTTCTTTCACTCTTCCTAACGATTATGTTTCCTCTTTGGAGACAGAGTGCGGGTGTGCGCTAGAATGAGTGACACTTAATCCTGAGGTCGCAGAGCTGCCGTGTGCAGTTTAAACAAAATGAATTTAGCTCATCTATATATAGCAGCTTTCAATAAGATCATAGTGATATTACTAAGTTTCTATTCAGGTTCTTTTCTCATATACTTCAAAAAGGTATATTATGGTTTATAAAGAAAAAAAAATTTTGAAGGGGAACCTTTTCTTCATATTGGATTTCTTGATTTAACAGAGAAAATTGCAGGAACATCTTCCTGCAAAAGCCCTATCCACTGCCTTGCTGAGCACCTCTTTGACAGAGGTGGGCGTTCTCACTCTGACTGGAGTTAGTGCCATTAAAGTTCTTCCTTCTAGCTGAAACTAGAATGCTGAACATCTCCATCTTATAGATAATGCTAATGGAAACTGGAAAGAAACTAGCTCTGTGCAGTACTTTGATTCCCACACATAATTTCAGTTATGGCAAGTAAGAAAAATATAAATTATACAAATGATCTAAACTTGTGTTTCAAGTTTCTCCATATTTCTATCTTTACTTCGGTGCAAAATAAAAAAAGAACACATATGGAAAAACAAAACTGTCCAGCAAACAGTAAAACGTACACACAAAGCTAAACAATGCAAATACAAACAGATATTGAAAACATACCCCTTTCAGAATAAAAAGCTGTTTTTACATGAATGAGAAGACAGTCCAATTACTTCTGCCCTTAATCTTTTCTTAAAAAATAACTTTCATCCTGCCAAATTCCACCCATGCAGATTTTCAACTGTTTTGTCCACTACTTTCTCTAGCCCTCTGAAGGAAACGCTCTCAAGCGTGCATGAGAAGCACGGGCTTTTAGAGCCCAGTATGCCCTTTCAGCTTAAGCCTTGGAAGAATGAACCTTGCCAGAACAGGCAGAGCTAAGGCAGAACTAAAGCGCCTTTGCTCTTTCCCCGGGGACCTCCGGAGCTGTTGCCAAAGCAGCACCTTCGCACAGGATTTACTCTGTTTGCTGGCTTCTTCCTTAGCAGCCTTCACTAAATCTGCAGTCAGGAGGGCTAAGACAGTAAGTGTCTCCAGTTTCAACGTAAGGAAACTTTAAAACAAAACCAAGTACCAGGGTAGATATTTATCTAATTCTCTAGAACTTAGAAACATGTACTGTAAGACAATGATTAACAAAATGTAGCTTTGACGTCTCTTAGCATTTTCTTGTGCCTGCAGCAAAACACAAGGTAGTTCATTTTGAGCCTTTCTGTATTTTTTCTGGGGGGGTCCTCAGGGCGGTGGAGCTGCTTAGCTCCCAGTGCACTGTGTTTCAAGAGTTGGAACCCCTGCTGCAACACAACTGGCAAAGCATGGCTAGAAATCAACTAAGATGAAAAGTTACGGTAAATTTCTAAATCTCAGAATTTAAGAATGTCATGGGTATTGCAACTGTTTAAATCAAATCATACAGCTCTTCTAATAGTTAAAATATTTCCCTCAGATTATGAAGAAATACATACTCCATATTCAATGACATTGTTATAATAGTTACAGCACAGTATGGATGGTCTAATTACATAAGCAAGATTTGTAAGGAAAGTTAACATCTTTATCACAGTTGAAGTGCAATAAGGCACCTTGCAAACCTTGTCTTTCTAATAATTCAAGAGACCTTAGTGCTGCTAGTACCAGTAATAAGTTTCAAAAATTCTTGTTGTTGAAAAATGGTGATAAAGAACACCATCTTTCATCTAAAGATTTCTCTTTAAGGATCAGTGTAAGCATACACCCTATTTTTTCCATTTATAATCCAGTCAATTGAAATTGTGGTGATGAATTCAGACAGCTTTTGAGCACCACTAATTGACAGACTGCCAGGAAAATCAGTGACTTCCACATTACTGCACCTCTGGGCTGAGCACTGGGTGGGCTGCAGCAGTCTGACTTCCCAAGTGTCTTTTCCTTTTTTTTTTTTTTTTTGTACTGCTGACTTCAAAAGGCTGATGAAAGTGCGTGGGCTGGCTTGAATGTGAGCCCTGCTTTCCCCACACATCATTGTATCTCCTGCACTAATGACTCACACCTGCACACGCTGCTATCTGATTTCTAGGCAAAAATGTTTATATAGTGGAACTGCAGGGCCAAATCCTTGCGGTGTAACCATACAACAGCAATTTACCTAAAGCATGTGCCTGTGAAGCGTAGAGGATTTGGGGACATGGAACTCCCTTTCCTTTCAGGTGCCATGAAAACTGGATAAATTTTCTCCTTGGATAAAAACCCGCATTGCAATTTTAATCTCATGTCTGTAGTCATCTGCATATAGTGATGCTCTACTTTACACCTGGCTACTTGGCAATCAGACCCACGAGCTCCATTCGATGCAATAAAACTTACTGCTATCTTCTCTCACAGCAGGGTAACAAATTATTCTCCAGTGCAGGCTATTCATACCTGAATAGTTATATGCTGTTGGCCACTGCAGACAAAAAAATACTTTATTCAAGTAAAAATACTGCTGCTCCAAGGTTTGTGATTACTGTGATTACCTGCCTGAAGCCCTTCACTCACTGTCCAGAGCAGCAGTCGCACCTTGGCACTTCCCCAGCGCTCCAGCTCTCGCTGGCATCAGCCTCTGGTAGCAATTACACATCTCTCTTCTCCTTTCTCTGCAACTGGCCATGAAGTGTTTTTACTACAGCCTCAGATGAGGCCATTCGTCTTCCTTTCTTTCTTTGGAATAATTTGGTGAAGGGCACAGGAAAAAAAAAAAAAAAGGCAGCTCAGAATGGTCTGAATGACCTCTCTGCAAGAGCAGCATTATGAACTATTCAATGAGTTACATCCTCAGGGCATAAAATAGAGATTTGTTGCAGTGTTAAGTGTTGAAAGATGTTAATCTGACACCTCGTAAGTATACAGCCTGCAGCATCTTAATGCTGAAAACCATACTGAGCCCTGGATCTCAGATTAGGGTGATTGTGCACCTAAACAAAGCTCTATTTAAAAGAAAAAAAGCTCTTCCATGGAAAATTTGGTGAATAATCAAGCTCACAATGGTTATTTATACAGATAAGCATTTTGCTCCCAGCAGCACAACATTCCTCCACACAAGCGTAGGTATACTTCATTGCTTGCTTCAGAAAACAAATGATGAGGTACTAATGTTAATGTGGCTGTTGAACTGCAGGCTGGAGGGTGTTTGATTTCAGGCCCTGTTCAGAAATGAATATACCACTGCTGTCTTTGGCACAAATCTCCTGATGTTAAGGCTTTACTTCAGCCTATGCTGTTAACGGTTTCATCTAGGGCCAGCTCATTACACATCTGCCCACGTTTGCTCTTCTTCTGCCTAAGAAACCACCAAGTCTTAGTTTAGATTCTTTCATAGGAATTCAATCTTGTGGCAATCCTTCTATTATATCTTTTCTGTCTTCTTTTTCCTGTACTGGTTAACTCTCTTTTCTCAAAATTCTTATTTCCAAATGCCTCTTTGTGAAAGAGGCAACAAGTTTTAATTTCGGTATCGCTTTTCTGAAAAAAAAAGGCACATCTTGTGTTCCTTTATAATACATTGGATTTCCTGATTCTTTTCTTTACAGTAAGAGATTCACTACCTCAAAAAAGAAAGTCCTCTCTCCAGAGGGAATCCTCTCATAGAAGTGAAAGGGTCAAAACGCCCAAACAGGTGGATTTTGCATTCAGCCCATCTGTAGTCTTGAAATATTATGCAGGCAATAAATATTATTTATTCTTGGTACTTTATTCATTGGAAGTGACAAATTTTTACTACTATCTATGTGAAAGTGGGTTTTACAATGTTTTTGAGCAACTGAATTTACAGCATAAATGGATTTCACTGAAAAAATCACCATTAGGTGATGCCAGTACTATCAAATCTGAAGTATCAAAAAGCTCTCTATCCTCATACAAATTGCATCAGGCATTTAAAAAATGTTGCTGCTTCTTCTTTAGGCAAAGAGACTGTTGAATCTGAAAACAAGTCAGTTTTAACTAGCAACTATAAATCAGATTGCAGCTGCAGTGGAGTAAAAAAAAACAAAAAAGAAAGAAAGAAAAAAAGGCAGAACAGCTTAATTCCTCCTCCTGTGGCAAGCAGAACTATTACTATCTTGCTTTTGGCTTTTCTTTCTGCTTTTTTTCCCCCCTCCTCTCTTCTAATATTTGCTCATTTTATCCCTGCAAGCAACCCCTTGAAGTTAGAGGCTTTGCATGGGTGAAGCACGAAAATCTTGTCGTTTTGCTAAAGTTCATGCCTTCTTTTTTAACAATTCCATTTTCTTCCAATCCTATTTCAAGTATTTTATTTTCCAAGTAAGAATTCAGATGAACTTTTAAACCCTACTATTCTCACCTGGCTAACAAAAGCACTCTCAATGGAATCCATAATTCAGTATGTTCCTTTAGAAATATATTTAGATGATACATTTTGTCTTGAAGCAACTAAACGCAGGATCTTGTATCACGTTGCATACTAGTATATCAATAAGCTTATACTAGCAAATACAGCTGCCAACCTGACAAGCAAAAACATTACAGGTACTTAGGAATGTAAATAACAATGCCAAAACAGAACTACATTTGAAAACTACGTATACATACAAAACCATAAAATAATCATGCATGTTTCCTCAGTGCCCATATGTACTAATTAGCAAGCTATTAAAATGTGACAGCTCTCCAATAAGCAAGTTCAATTACACTGTGTTCTGCATTAAAAGCCTCTTGGAATGGATTTCCAATTGAAAATGTATGCAAAATTCAAGTCAAAGCCTCTCTTATCTTACACAAGAACATCTCAGGCTGAATTGGGTCCCAAGACGCTCCTTTGGCTCCAGAGTAATAGCAGAGTTTGCACTGAAACGAACACAGTTGACTCCTGCAGCTGGATCAGAGGGAAGCTGCGTGTTCAGCTACCGCACAGTAGGTGCCACGATTAAACACAGAGAATAAAGAGTATAAATTATATATATTTTCATGCTCTTACTATGTCACTCACAACTTCTTCATGAAACAAATGTATGTTCAAGTGATCACTGTAGGAGTTTTATGCTAGAAACAAAAAGAAACAAAAAACCACAGATCCAATTTTGTGATTTATGCAGTGATCAGGTTCGGTGTCCCTATGCACTTTGGTATGGAGCTCCTGGATGAGGGAAGTGGAGGTAGCAATGTGCTAATTTTACTGTTTTCATCTAAGAACTTAAGAGAGAGAAGAATCAAATATAAAGCAAAATTTTACACTATACATGAGGAAATTTATTTGACAAAGCTGTTGCATTACCTTAAATCCTTTAGCATCCCTGCTTGCACAGTGTTCCAGACGGGAGCAGAACCTCTCAGTTATCCCAGCCATAAGCTGGCAATACAGTGAGTACCACATGTTACAGTTAGGATTATTTTATAAAGACAAACGTAACATTAGTTTATTATTAAACATACGTAACATTATTTATTATTAAACATTTATTTTGTAAATTTATACAGACGATACCTGCATCATGATAACTCAAGTAACCATCTACTATCATCTGCTGTTATCATGCATATAAAATAGAAATGAAGTAATCATAAGGTAAAAGAAAATACTGGAAAAAAAAAGTGAGTAGTTTTTGTATTTCCTGATTAAAGCTGAAATGCAATATTGTTTCCAAGCTCAGGGCTGACTTTACTCAAGCACTTTCCAAGGTCAGGACTAATTGCTGTCAGAAGCAACATCACATTGCAACAAGAAACTAGAACCACTTGCTAAGGCTAAGTAAGAAAAATCAATTCTGAATCAAAGAGGTTATGCTATCCTTCATGTGTTTTGGCTCTCAGAAACACAACTCTATCACTGAGCCTAGTGTCTCTTCTGTATTTTGTGCAATTCTAAAAAATATCTAAGGCAATATACAAATACATCAGGGGATAACAAATTCTTCCAAAAGTGCCTTTTCTCAATCACTTTCCTAGGATCACCTGGACAATGAATCAAACCACTGCATTCAACATTGCCACTTTGCCTTCTATAAATATTTTATTTAAGAATCCATTTGCCTATATACACAGTGACAGAAGATGAATCACAAATACCACAGGCTAACTTAGACCATGGTTGTGCCCCCCCCCCTTTTTTTTAAAAAAAAAAGCGGGGGGCATCCATATAACCCCTAACGCTTCTGCCCCAGATCCTCAGCACAGGTGCATTCCTTTCAACCTAATTCAGTCCTTCAGTTTTCTTCTAAAAACTATACTTGTGCTGATGCCAATGGTCACTTTTGAATTATTATGTATTATCATATATTATTATTATTATATATTATCATATATTTATTATCTCTCTTGTACATGGAAAAGAAGATTAATTCTAATTACTAGGGCACAAAGGAAGTAAACAGAGCCCCATTTTTTTCCTGAGCATGACCATAGCCAAAACAACAACCTACTCTGTAAAACACAGGCTGGTTACAGCTCCCTGATGCCCTGTGTTGCTGCAAGCAACTGCGTCGGAGCCAAAGCCACCGTAAGATTGCAAGTACTACTAAAATAATACAGAGGGCAGGGAACAAAAATGACATTTCCCAAATAATCTTCCCTTCTGATTTTTCCTCTGTTCCCATATGAGGAACTCGTGTTTTTGATAGAACTGTCTGCACACGTGATGCCTTTTTCCCCACCTCCCAGCCGAAGCTCCTCCTTTCCTGCTGCAGACCATGCCTGGCAATGGATGAGCAGGACTGGTTGCCTCTGGTGGTTACTGCTGGAGAAGGCAGCCAAGGGCTCCAGCAGCACCAGACCTTTCCACCATTCTGCAATTGAGGGAGGGAAGTTTCCCACTCCTAGAGCTCTGAGCAGCAGTGAAAAGGCTCCACAGTCTGCCTGGGGGAAATGGTCCCTGCAAAACCTGCTGTATTCGCCTAAGAACTGTTGGTAAGGAAGGGTCAAACTCAACCCAAAGTCAAGGAAACAGAAACCATGTCTTTCCATGCCAAAATTTTGCCCACTGTGCTGACAAGTGTTTTGCGAACTGACACTTCCAGGGCCATCTGCAGTGTGTATTTACACAGTGACACATGTTATGCTTCCTACCGTAACTTTTCACCCGTGACTACATTAGAGCTAGGAGCCTAACTGCAGTAAATATAGACACAAATAAGCATTGCTGAGGCCTGAATCCGAGCATAAAACTAAGCTCCTTCAAAAGCATTCAGCCTCCACGGACACTCTTGCAAACAACTTCCCCAGTGGAAACATTCCAGGTGAACAATGGATTTTAAGTGACCATTGGAGAATACCGAGGGAAAGTTACACTTGGATTTGTAAGCAGTGCTTATTTACTAAAAGAAAAAAAAGCTTTCCATCACCACACAGGAACAACTGAAACAACATTACATTAACACCAGCAACAAACTGATATTTTGTGCCTATTTTGCGTGTTCCCATAAACAAGAGAGTGTAAAGGCAGATCCATCAGTCACCTTGCAGTTTCTGGGTTTCTGAAAGTCGGATACGGAATGGCAAATGCAAGCATCTCTGTAATTTCCAGGAAGCCACAGAGAAATTCTTCATCAAATGCACAAGTCTTCTGATGTCCAAGGCCAGAAAAGCCCTTGTTTCATTGAGCTATTTCTGCTCAAGGAAAAAGTAACGCTGAGGTAGCGAGTATTCATTTACTACCCATAGCCACGAAGCAAGCAGGAAATAAGCAGGAGGTGGTTTCTTTGCTCGAAGTCTTTCAGCTGCACTTTGGACTACAAATAGTCTCTTTCTCAGGGCCATCTCACTGGCAGGTGCCCATGAACGTCCCTGCACTTGGGCTTACAGGGGGCTTCCCAAAACAGCCGACGCACCTGAGCCTACACTCACAGCTGGGTAAGAGCAGCCCCTTCTGGGGACATCTGCTGCCTTGAGGCTTATGCTCCACAGGGGAGCCAAAACTACTTCATGGGGCTATCAACAAATTCAAAGAAGTGCTTAAAACTTGAGGAAAGTTTAATCCAACTGTTGGCAACATCGACATACACATTTATCATACACTTACTATTCCATTAACTAATGAAAGGAAAAGCACTCTCCTTGTTTTAGGTATGAATAAGAACACTGTTGTGATCGTGCAGATGACTCACACCACAGAACACAGGGAGACAAAAAGCCCCTTGATTTCAACTACCCAGCAGAACAACACACGCATTTACTTCCAGCTGCAGACAAGTCTATAATCCGAGCGCCTGGAGCTCGCGGACGGGGGCTGCGCACATTCTTACCGCTGTCAATACAGCCAGAGAACTGTATTAATCCCAATTATTTATGTTATAGTGTATAATAAAAAACACACCCAGGGTTCTACTTCAATAGCATTAAAAGACATGTAGAGAATTAAACCCTAATCTGGAAAACAGATTGCATTTCTCACAAAGAGTAATGGACTGTTCCCTGTAAACTGAAAGGGGGATTTAGTAAAACAGACAGATTCTGACCTTTTCTCCCCTAGTCTCAACTCAGAAGACCACCGACAGCCCCCTCGCCATCAGTTGAAGAACAAGACACGTTCAGGTGCAAAGCAGACACACACAGGTGAGAAATGGATGTGTGCACAGGTAAGAGCTGCCCGGACCACAAGGTGCTATTTGGAGCTCTTACAGACTGCAGTGACAGCCCAGGGAAGCTGCAGTACATAAAAGCCGCTGACTTTCTGACTGTTGTTGCATGTGCTAAAGGCTGCAGTGACCTCCTGAGTACTGCATCATCTTGAAAGGTAAAAAGGCCTCTCCTTCCTGCAGCTCCTAGCGATGCTTCTGCCAGGCGCAGCAGCGATCCTCAGCTGCTGGCTGCCATTTGCGCCACCCTCTGTCCTCGCTCGGCTCTGGAGGCAGTGGGAAATACAGGTAAGCAAGCAGGCCATTTATAATCATGACTTACAAGTACTAGTAAAATCTTGTCCCCCACATCTCTGATGTGCCTTATAATCCTCAGAAGCACAATACCTTGAACACGACTTTAGTACTAATTAATTATTAAGGCTTTACTAACCGTCTAATATAGAGTGACTGATAGAGATAAGTATCTGCATAATTGCATAAGAAGGGAAAACAAATTATAGTGAAAGATCATAGCAAAAGCATCTTTAGATAATGCATATGGATTTAATCTTGTGTTTTTATTAACATCAATAGGACTTACGTCTACGTGTAGCAACGTGCAGTATTTTAATACATTTTATTACTATGGGTAACAGGGCATAATTTATCAAGAGCTATTTTTTTTTCCCTTTTACATTTAGTTTCCTAGAGACTGCAGTTGCATTTGTCCAAATAGAGTTAAAGTTTCCTACGCAAAAGAATCCATATAACTCCATAAAATGAAAGAAAAATCATGTCAGTCTGCAACTACATTATGGGATACTTATTGCCTACCTCATACACTAAGACGCAGAGGGAGAGGAGGTACTGAGGGATGTTGACCCCAAAATATGAACTGTGAACAAACAGAATTTTAGGAAACTGCTCCAAGAAACCCAAAGCATTCCAAAAGACTGATTTTTAAGAAAATTTCCTGTAAACACATACTACAAGTATTTCGTAAAGAAAATACATGATTCTTTTTATAGATTGGATGAAAAGAAATTAAAGATCTAAAAATACTAGGAAACTAGATACTAGAACTACAAAGCACTCAGACATCAGCTTGTTAGAACGTCACACACAGCTCAGGCCAATCTGTGGAGTAAGGGATCACGCACCTGCAGCTGTGAACCCCGGGCAGACACATATTTAATGCAACAGGAACTCTCTATCAGGATCCCGCTTTTATATTCACCACTAAAATACAACTGCATTAATGAAAATATGGCAAAAAAAAGCTTCTAGATAAAAAATCATAGCCATATGAAATAATGAAGGTGCACTCTTCCAAAAACTTAACCAATCACGGCCATATAAAAGCAGAGGCTTCATCATCTCTGTAACACTTGTATTCAAAGTGTCAACATCAGAATTACTAGCTCTTTTATTCCTGAGACAATGTACATTTTATACACTAACTGTGCATTCATGTTCAGACTTTGCAGACTGCTGAAGATGACTTGGGCTGAGTGACGAGAGCTTCAGAATAACAGAGCAGGTCAGAAATAAGTTTTGGTTGGCCTAAATTTGATACTACTCTAATAAAACAAGTCACTTACCCTCAATATTTTTGCACTTAGCATCACAACAAATGCCTTCTTTAGCTATTGGTATTGACCAAAACATGACTAAAAGAAAATTATTCATTCAGATATACTTACATCCTAACCTCAGCAGCCCATTTTTCACATATGCTGGTCTGAGAAGCCAAGGGGAACACAAATTTCAAATAAAAGCCCTCCTAAGATCACTTTTTAACTATATATACACACACAAATACATAAAATAATCAACTTGCAAAATCAGAAAATAAACGGGCAGGGTTCCTGTTCTATCCAAATCACCAGTGCACGCAAGAAAGAAACATTGCATTAGATAAGAAATGAGAGGAAAACTCCCTTTAGCTTAGAAATAAAATGGTACTGAATGAATAATAATAAAAAAATTCCCACAGAATTGGGATCATGAAATAAAGGAAAATTAAAAACAGGAAAACTATAAACAGCACAAATAATAAAAAGGTTATTTAAAAAAAAAAAAAGAACTCAAAAAGAAATGAGAGGTTGAAATATATAGTCTACAGATTGAATATAATTTGATTGTCCATGTCTGCAAAGAATTCAATGGAAACTAAATACATCAATTTCTAGTAATATCCAAAAGTGGAGACATACGCTCCGTGCCACATACGATTCTGTATGACGAACAGCACCAGCTTGTGGTAACCTCAAGCAGCAGGTTTCATTGTTTTCAAATTTAACAGTCCTTTGAACATGCACAAGTTCAAGCAATGCCAGAATATTTTATGGAATGACCTTTTCTGCCACTGCCATGTTGCAGTGCTTCAGCAAGAAATGACAACATGCTGAACTTCATTAAACAGCAAGCCCATTGAGGACCCCTTCACAAAGCACACACACACTGGCACAAAGCACAGGGAGAGAACAGCATAAGCAAAAATTTTAAAAAAATGAAAGAAAAAAGGGAACTCACTGAGTGAAGAAGGACTTTATACACAGTACCAGGGTAAAATGCCTTTTGAAAGAGAATGATATAAGCTGCTGAAGCAGGAGAAGCAAGGATACGTAGAAAGATCTATGAACTCAGAAAGCAATGCAATGAAGTTATCTGAGGGTGCAATTTTGAATTTTATTTTTAAAAGCACACATGGACAGCAAGAGGCTCTTCACAGTATGCGACACATACATCCAGCCATACGAAACCCAGCTCACAGCCAAATTTCATGGTCCTCATTCTAAATGCTTGGAGTCAAGAGTTTGACAAAAGAAAAATATTTTTAACTTAGGCAAAATAATACATTTTTTTCTGTGAAACTATTTTTAAAATAACAGGTGAAATACAAAAACCTTCTGCAGGAAGAAAAAATCCAGTATGGAAAATCTGATCATTGAAAGTGTGGAACAGCTTTAAGCAACTGAAAAAAAATCCCCTATTAGACAGCGTTCAGTTACTTTCAGTGCCTAAGACAGGAAAAGGTTGTTCAATTAGAATTATTGATGATGCTGCCAAATAAAAGCCCAGACTGCGGTTTCTTCAACTCATGGAAACTTACTGAAGAAGTTTGTGGATGAACAAGGAGGTAGCTCGTGAGTTTAAGGTACTCCTTGGAGTAAATAGCCATAAAATTAGGGTTTTCTGAACTGCAATTTTGAATGAAGATGCATGAAGCACGTACAAGCCTTGCTTTTGGTGCCTGGGTCCATTTTTGGACCTGAGCACCTCCTCATCCCATCATCTTCAGACCATCTTTGAAGAGTGTGTGTCAAATAAGGTTTGAGGCCATATAACAAAACCAAAGGAGAAAACATAGCAAAATATTGCAGAGAGAGCAAGCAGTGTCCATTGAAGCTTCGGAAATGAATCTTAAAGGCAACCTAAATTCTGGCAGTTCCTAACACTTGAGTATTTCAGTTTGAATTAACCGAGGTCTCAGAGTTATTTATGCATAATCATAAGGATGTAAAGTCAACATCATATGTAAAGTCCGTTCCAGACTTAAGCTACAGAGCTTTTTGTGTACTTCCATAATTCAGTAAAATATGTGGTCTCAGCAAACTACCTCTGCTTATTCAGCACTGCAGGAAGAACGGAGCCGCTCCAAGCTGCATCAGAATCAACAGATGTGCAAGGAAGTGCAGCTCGATCACCTCGGATTTTGAGGTAAGGCCGAAGTCCCGCGGGGGCTGTTGGAGGCCAGCACGAGGCTGGTGTTATAGCGCGTGGCTCCCACACGAGGGCGCTGTGAACGGGCTGGCGGCGCTCCCGCCAGGGCGTCGCGCCGCACGGGCGCGTTCGAACGCTCCGCTCCGGCGAAACCCGGAACGCCGCTTTGGCGCGGGAGAGCGGCAAACGCTCACAGCGCTGCTAGGATAGAGCGGAACCACACTGATGGGGACTGCCAGTCTGCCAGGAAAATGGTAGGAGCATAAACTAGATTTACACTGAAGTAACATTTACGAAACACATTGCCATTGTGCAGTGCTAAGAAAAAGCACTAAATAGCAGAAAGCCTAAGCTAAACACTGAAAAGCATGGCTTTGTAATTAAACCTGCTCACTTAATTTTGTACTCATACTACAGCTAAAGTAAGAAAACAAGCCACTAGAGGGGGGGAAAGACCCTTTTTTTTGGTGACAAATGGATATCAAGCCTTAGGAACACAGGAACGAGCGCTCGCACCACTACTTGTCCTGTCATCCACCTGACTGTGCCTCCAGCTATTCACCCCAAATTCTGCTCTTCTCTCTCTCCTCTTCTGCTTCTCCACATTAGGAAACTCCTGTGAAAAGCAGTCTTAAAAGCACAGCTGTGTCAGCACCCCTACACGTGCTTCGCATTGAACCAACCCATTCATGGGGCTTGGTGATGGCAACTGCAAGTGGAGAGGATTAATCCAAGCCCACATTGGTGCCTAACGCAACACAAGAATGAGAAAGTCAAGACCTACCTGAGCCCTAATTCGGGTGTCACAACGTGGTCTAAGAGTTAAGATGCCCACACGACTTGGCAACAGCCACCCCGATCCATCCATAACAGCAGCTGATCAAGCATCTCTGTCTTCCAGGAAACGCAGACTTCAGAATGACTCAAAAAACTACAAGACAAGAGCTAGCACTGAATACTTTTATTTAAAACGAACAGTTCTCCTGCTCTAACTCTGCTGTTGTGATACACACTTAATGCTACACAACATGCTCACTGCTACTCCTGATAGTCACTTCCACAGCTTTCATAGCCATCCTCACATAAAATCACACCGCCGATTAATTTTGGGTCAGAATTGCAGCAGAGATACCAGAAAAGCAGGTTCTCTTTAGAACAGTATCTCCTGGTATTTTTGTTACTTAGATGTCTTTGATTTCAACATCACACACATTACAAGCATCAGCACCTAAATTCATCTTTGTATGTGAGCAAAAATAGATCTTTGTATCTGACTTCACGTATCTATCCTCATAAAAATCCAGAAAGCTGAAGCATAAGCAAATCAGAGCCACGCAAATGTAAAACATTTTGGGAGAATTAGAATCAAACCAAATTATTTCTCATAGCTCAGTTATAAAAAGTCTAAGTACCCAATGAAAAAAAATTAAGTGATGCATTTTGATTTAATGTTCAGAATGCACTATTTTAACATATACAGTGAAGACTGTTTTTGTTGCCCTAATTTGTTAGTGAAAAGTTTCTTGTCACTTCAGCAGGTGGACCTCAGCTTTTGCAAGCCATCCATAGCCCCACTGCTCTGTTCAATGTTGCTGACTTTGGGAGGTTTCAAATTATTTACATCAGAGTTCTTCCTTCTCACAGCAGTGGTATTTCTGAGGTCACATTTCAGCTGCTGTGCACGTCCAGCATGGTAGCAACTGTCTTGGCAACCACCCGAAACATGAAACCTCTGCACATTGAGGATTAAGAGCGCAAGACTTTACACGTGAAGTTAAGGTACAAGCCCTGAAACCTCTGTCTATAACTGATCTAAAAACTCTTGTGATTCAAGCTGTAAAGCAAGTTCACTGCCCCTGCTAACCATGTGAACTGCTTCCACCGTGTGCGTGTGTGACAGAAAAGGAAAATCCAGACTGTGTTTATGCTAACACATCTTGGCAGTCGCCCTGCTTTCGAGCCCTCCTCTCCTTAGTAGGAAGAAGTGTCATCTCCGCAGCGAGTCTGTCTGTTCAATGAGCTCAAGGGTCTCTGCTGCAGCTCAGCCCCTCCGCACTGCAGGGCGACGTGCAGAGCGGCCCAGGCACCCGAGCCGGGGACAGACGTGTCCTCAGGCACCTCTGCAGCGACCGTCCTGTCTGCCGGGAGCCACCAGCCACCAGGGAGCCGCAGGCGCCATCGCTCGCGGTGCCCTGTGACACCAGTGTCGCCAAATTCCACTAGTCCGTTTTTATACCATAAATGACTTGGAAAAAAAAAAAATCTTGTTTGTATTCATTTCACACTACAACACAGATAGCTAATTGCCAGCAAATTAACACTAAGGTTAAATTCATGTCAAGATTAGTTCAAAGACTGTAGCCTTGATAATTGCCAGTACAAACTTTTTTTTTTTTTTTTGGCAGAAAAAGGTATGGGGATAAATAGTGTAAGTGAAAGGTTTCCCCAGAGACTGATTTGACAATTAAGATGCTTACTCGCAGCTTTCACCAAGCCCTGTTAAATTGACCATTCTTCCTGGTGCCCCTGCCTGGGTCACTATGCTGTTCATAGAAAGTATTTTTCTAAGCAGTTTGCTCGCTCTGGGAAGAGTTATCCGAGGTGGGCAGCATCCATTCTCACCTTGCTGCGATCCCTGGCCACATTCATGATTAGAACAATGTGGCTCAGTCATCTCTGACAGCTCCAGCAATGTTCTGAGAAAATCATCATAATACTGATTGCTTTCACTCTAGTTTACCGTTTCCCACCTAGGACAGGTTATTATTGTTAATTGGTTAAATCACTTTGGCTTTTGCAGTTCTAAGCAACTTTACTCTGGCATACAGAATCTTGCTGCACACCAATCGGTATCCTTGTTGTCTAACTTTCACCAGTGACCTGACATGTTTTATGTTTTGTTCTAAGGTCTTTTATTAATAATATGTCATTTTCCAACATCCACAGCAATTTAGAGGGCTCTGAAATCTTTCATAAGGACAATAACAGTTCTTGCTAAAATTAAGTACCAGCAAAGCAGACCAATTACGTTGGATGCTGAACAAAACAAAAACTTCTTTCATGCTCCAGCAATGCAGCAGCATCAAAATGCAAATAAGCCCTGAAATTCTGCCCCAACTTTCAAAAACATTTCTAGACATACATGACAATTACTGCAGCAACAAGGAAAAAATGTAGTATTTGCTTTTGCAGTCTAGAACTTGCAAAGAATAGAGTGGTTCAAATTCCTCCTTCCTTCCAGAGAGGGACGCTTAAACTGACTGGCAGGGCAAACCGAGGGCACCGCCAAGGCAGAAGCTGGGGCACTGAGGCAGCAGCAACCCCCCTCGGGGGAAGCGAGGACCAAGTCTGGTTCAAGAAATTCCTGAAAACATTCATGGTGAAAAATCCTTGGGAAGGCATTAAATACAAATGTACCTCCAGCCCTGAGCTGCAAGACACAGGAAATTGGTGGGATATACAGGAGAAATACGGATGAGGTCACCTCATCCCAGGCATCTGCTTTTGACTGCTGACTGAAAAAAGTCACTGGGTGAAATGGACTCTCCTTCTGATCCTGTTAATATTTTCTTATCTTTCTAGGAAAGAAAGAACGAGATCTTTGATCATTTGTGGTCTCAGAATTAAGTGTCCATTTTCCTACACTCAGGGAAACACATTCCTGTACCCATTCTGAGCAGGCCTTACTGCTGTGCTCTTGCCTACCTATCCCAAACACTCTAACTACAAAGGCCTCGTGGAGGTGCACCAAGTACCTTCTGCTGCATGGTGAGAAGTTCAACCATATTAGATCAGCTACACTCCACAAAACAATCAAGGAGAAAAAGGTGGCACAATTTCCACTGAGAAAGCTAGGGACATTAAACAGAATGGAAACATTATGCTGAATTTTTGTGAACCTTTTTGCTGTTTTGTATCCAGACCTGTCTAGATTACAGCATCTGTGCATGAAAGAAGACAATCAACAAGACTTCAAAACCTCAGGCCAAGCATAAAAATGCAGGGAAAAAATAATTTCCTTACTATAAAGTAGGAACACCTCAAACAGAAATCTGACAGATAGTATGAAACCACCTAATGCCATTTGCAGAGTTATGTTTCAGAACAGAGCCACCTGTAAGTGATTTGCCCAAAGGCATACCATAAATCAGTGCATCAGAACGATGGAATACTCTTATATAGCTTCTTACAAAGCCTGTAACAACACATTCAAGGTCAGAGGTTGACTTAATTGTTTAGCAAAATGATTTGCTAAGCAGTTTTCTCTGTCTCATCATGTAATCCATAGCTACAGATAGGTTCAGCATCACTATTCCAGTGGGAAATACTTTTATGGCAGAAACTGCTGTACGAACATTTCATCATGCTTCAGGAAAGATAAGCAATTCACAGGAGATGGAAAATGCTGTTTTCTAAGAGTATATCAAGCCTTGAAGTTATTATGAAGAATTGCTATGGGGGACTGAACAGACTTGACAGAAGTTCAGAAAAATACTTCACTGGGGACAGAGTCCTCCCACATCCAGCCCCCAGGGCACGTCGCAGGTTACTGTCAGAAATGAAGGTTGTCAGCTGCAGACCAGAAAGGTTTCCCTTTTACAGCCTTCCACAACTAGGCCCCAACATAGGTTTTGCTTGAAGGAAACAAACTTTTCCTAGCCTGACCAAAACAATTTAGTTGGTTTAAGGAGTTTTAATAGCCAGAGGGACAACAATTAGAGCAAAAAGTACTTTATTCTTTTAGATAATTGATTTTTTTTGCATTTAATCCATCACTATCTTGTTTTTATAGGCACTGAAGGCCTGACCCATAACCAAATTCTTCCCCTGCTGAGCTACCAGTATCAGTCTATACAAACCACTTGCCTTACACCTTGCGTCAGTGCAATCTCTTAACTTCACGGGCGTACCGAGGCACAGAAACTGATCCAAGTAAGCTACTGCAGAATCAAATCACTACATAGAAGGGATTATTATTTCAAGACAAACCCACACATGAATCCTCTCCAGAAAAACAGCTTTTCTAGTCAATTCTGTGTAGGACTTACCGAACACAAAAAGAGATCACAGTCCTCATGCTATTTGTGAAAGGCTTCCTTTCTGCTCACAGATGAGCCAAATAAAACTCTTACCCTACTGAGCTCTAGTGTTACTGCTCTTTATACCATTCAAAGCATTTTATAAATAAACATTCTATTAATATGCAAGAACGCTAAGAATAGCATTGCATAAACAGGGAAAAAAAAAAAGAGAGAGAAAGAAAAGAAAACATCACCACAGTTCCTAGTCATTAAAGTGTCTAAAGACTGCTATCCAGATACCACATGCGACTATGAACACACAGCAAAGTGGACACTGTCCCTGGAAGAAACATTTATGTTTGTGAACAAAAATAAGTATTCCACTAAAAAAATAAGCTGTGTAAAACACTTTTTGACAAAAGTTGATGTTCTTTAGAGATGAAGACGCCAGATTCAAATACAAACTGCCAGACTCAGAAAAAAAGGTGTTGATAGAGGTGTACATATTTTGTTACATTTTGACTCCATTTATAGAGTTCTAAAATTAAAAAGAAATCCACGCACTCACCTTAACGGGAAATCACGACTGAATGCATGAAAGACTGGGCACAGTCTACTCAACTATTTGTCCATGCTGCTGGTTACAAACCAGTAGGTGTGAAGCTGACTTGATGCAGCCAATTTCTAGGGACTAATAGTTTTAAATTTCCCCAGCAAGCAAATTCCGCTGCTGTGGTTTATCTTCATTTAGATTTGCGTAGAAGGTACTTTTCCAGAACTGTGCCTAATAGACCATTAGAGTTTTCCCAGATAGGTGCAGCGCTTCAGCGCCCTCATCTTTCAAGTGTCTTTCTTGTTTTCTGCCTTCTTTCAGCAAATTTGTCTCTGACATTGACATGCAAGTAACATGCAGTCCAGGCACTATCTCCTTAGAGGATTATGTCAATTTTAAATAACATACTTCAGAGTCATGCAGATTTATCATAGAACCAAAGCAGATATTAGTAGGAACATTCAAGGCCGAGATCATGATGTACTACAATATATGAAACACACATTCTTTAACTGATTTGCTTCTTATGCACCTTTCCACTGTGCCATCAAATTTGTTTTCAGGGGAATGTTTGCACATTCACAGAGCTGATTTTTCTTCCCCCACAACACTCCTGATGGTAGCCTGTTCTAGAACACTCCTTTTCATGACAGTTTTATTTATGATTGATTACTTCCATAAACTAAAGAAACAATCCTAACTAATCCTAACTGACTTAGGAGATTGTCACATCCCAGCGCAACTCTAAGAAGCTCATCATGGAAAAATTCACAGTAGACAAGTTAGCAGGTATAGCTAAGTCTCTGCAAATCATTGGTCCCTACAGTAGTCCCTGGTATTGAATATATTTAGGCCTTGGCTAATAAAGGCCAAGAAGAACATATTAAATTGGGCAATTTAGAATCACTGGGCTGCTAATAGGAATATAAGCAATAGAAATGTTGAAGCATGAGACCCGTATCTTCAAGCCCTCACAAATCACAATGTTCATTAGCTTAGTCTTGCAATCCAGAAATATAGTCCTTAATAAAACTATCCAAAAAACCCAGATAACCAAATCATGCTCATCATTCCCCATGAGGAACTCCACTACATTCAAACTACTGCTTTTCAGTAAATTAAATAGGATTTAGTTTAATAAAACTGCCCTGCAAAATTTGCCTGCAATTGATTCACTTCTTCCTGGCTAGGAGGATGCCAGAGCTAGAGAGCCAGGTCTGCAGTTTAAATGACTGTGGAGCTGCTGTTGTCCCTTAAACCTCTCGGGCAGAGGACTCGAATTTTGGCTCTGCATTTCCAAAGACTGTGGAAGGGCACGCAGTAACCTAAGCCAGAGACAGCCAAGCTCCTGCTAGGTTGTTCCTCACCAGCCATGAGACAAGCATGACTAACACAAAAATACCGCAAATACTTAAATAAGTCTTCAGGACAGTCTCAGACACACAAGCAGCACGTATAGTTTTCTAAAGGTTTGGTTAATCTTCCTAGTCTATGCCTTCTCACATGAACTGGTGCCCCCATTTACAAGGCATATAAAGGTATAATCAGCCCATTTTTCAGAAAAGTTATCAATTATTCAATGTAACATAACAAAATGGCTGCCTCTACAGCTATATGAAAGCAATAAAACATTCTTCTGCTGTTTGTATCAAACTAGAAATCTCTGAAACCAGTCATGTTTAACAGAGCAAAGGGGAAAGCAGAGCACGTTTTCTCATGCCAGTGCCTTGCAGGTCTAGTTTTGTCCTCGTAGTGAAAAGACTATGATATTCTTTATACTAAAAGGAGAAAATAAATCTATTTGGCAGTGAAAAACAATTATTACATGCTGCTAATAACGAACTAATAATGAACACATAATTTTTCAGTATCTCAATAGCTAGACATTTAAAAGAAGAAAACAATGTTTGCCATGAAAAATACAAAAGTATGAAAACTTTGAAATCTGATACTTCTAGGCCTTGCATATAGCAAAATATAAACTTGGTTACAGCTCAGGAGAATTAAAAACTCAAGTATTAAATATTTTATTTGCTGTGAAAAAGTTCTTGAAAATAACTAAGAAGAACACATAAAAATAATGCTAGCGCCTACTTGATTCTAATTGAAAACATAATTCTTTGTTTCCTATTGACTCAAAACACAAGTGCCCTCAAGTGACATTTCATTATACAATAGTCTTCTGCCTTTGTTAAAAATATATAAATATATTTTATTTGCTTTGCACAATGTTCACAGAGAATGGAAAGACATACTTATAAGCAAAAGCCAAACTTAAATGATATGGAGATTCATTTGAGAGCTTTGGCAGGAGGAAGAGTAGTTTACATTCTCCTTTTTAACTGTCCTGAAACTGCAAATTGTCAGAAATTTTTAGCATAAGTCAGAATTTACTTCATTTGCTAGCTACTCATCAGCCTTTTTTCTACAAGCTACCTCAACACTCAGGTAGGTATTTGCTTGTTCTGGAAAGAATTTCCCAGTTCTCTTTTTCAGATTATTAATCTTGCAAGTTGCTCTCCTGAAATCATGTGTCTTCTCTGTATTCCCAAAGATATATCATGCTTTCTAGGTTAGTGAATATAGAAACTTAAAAGAACAGATTTGAAGCAAATAGTATAGAGACTGATAGACCTCATTAAACCTAACATGTCTTAAACAGCCCAATATTCGATATTGGGCTGTTGTTTTTCCATAAACTGTACATGAGAAAAAACCAAATCATCTAATATGTTCTTGAAGAGCTGTAATATATTGTTATTATATACTACATATACTACAGAATATTATAATTACAACATTGTAAGCGACAGTAGAAATAATAAAAGATGACAAATGAGATTGGGGCAATTTACTCAGATTTTATACTTAGCATGCACTAAATAGAAGCAAATGCCACAACCTCAATACTGGCATCAAATGTTTACATACTATGTTCATGAAATATATAAAGCTAGCAAGTAAGTGCGACATGTATGATAATCAGATGTAGTGTTAAAGATCAAATGTTATATTCAAGATCAAGGCCATATTTTAAATACAAATTTCATTTATGCTGACACATTGCATACTCAAAAGGAAATACAGAATAAAGCCTACTTAGAAAAGGTTTCATCCTTTTTCCTTAATTTACAGCTGGTATCTGCAGTTGGCATCATAAACATATGAGTCTAGCAGAATATGCTAATATATTAATATAGAGAGCGTTGAAGATTTTCAAGAATCAAAAGTAATTCAGAGGAAAACTCATGGTTACAGAACTTGAGATAATTTTAAAAGAAACAATTTTCAAGAATTATTGGGTCTTTTCCAAAGTCTGAACGGGTAGAACCTGAAAGTTCTGTGTGATTTTCTAAAATTTTTACTTCATTAAAACTGTATCGCGTGTACTAGCAGTTACTTGGACTCTTCCTAGAAATAAGTATTTTAAAAATATTAAAAAATTGATATATTTCTTTGAAAATAAAGTTTTTATATGTTCTTATATTAGAACATACAGAAGTTATCTTTCATATGATGCTAGAATACCTGGTACTGCTGACAGAGACAGGACTGTGACTTTAGTATTCCAAAACAGCATCTAACCAAAACACGATGCCACATATACACATGCATTGCAATTAATATTGCTCTTGTAAATTTATAAACTGGAGATTTAATAGTAGTGATGGTGTAAAGAGTAACTGTAGTTAGTTGACATTTATTTAAAAAAAAAGAAAGCTCAAGCAGTTCCACAGAATAATTAGGGAGCTATGAGCTGCCTGTATCATTAGTCTTTGTACCACACACATCCTTACTGTTAGTATAATTTATCCTTCACTCCTTTTATCTGTTAAATGCACTTTAAATAACACTGTAGTCCAAATCTAAGTCTAATTTTTCAACCTAGATCCAAACAGCTGTGAATTAATGAGAATCAGAAGCTTGAAGCTTAACAAAAGATTTAACAGTAAGCTCAAGCACTGAACACAACACACGACTGAAACAGAGTTAGGAAAAGCATCCAAAGCCGTGTTACGTGGCAAGAAAGCTACAGCTCTTCACGTGTACGTAGGTGTTGATAACTCCTGGAAAAGCTCCATGGGATAGTAAGGATGACCCATATCAAATATTAAGAAATATTTGTTCATAATTGTTTCTATTTAAGATATCTAGCGTAAGGTATAAAGATAATCATTACTCTGCTTTTCTCTCTCAACTTTAATGTGTACCTGCTTAGAAGCATTTTATCTGGCAAGCATTTTCCCACCTGGACTGATGGAAAAGATTCCATCACCTGAAGAAATTTCCAAAACGCAATCTATTTTGTATGACTCCCACGGCACAGCAAACCAGAGAGTGTGATGCTATTAACAGACATTATTCATATTAAGATTCATATTATTAATCATAGCAGTCAAACACATTTTTCTAATGACTATTTAATAGCTATGCACTATAGACTAAATTCACTACTCCATATATATAACAAGTAAAAATAATCATGTAATATTCAGAAAGGAGTGATATAGTTACTACTGTTTCTATGTAAGGAAAGTTTAATTTATGCAATCTCTCACAGTCCTTATACACTGCTATTAGTTTAGGACTTCTTAAAGGCATTTCATTCAGATCACACTATCTGGATTCTGAAAATTAACTCTATTTAGATGAACCAATGAGGCAGGAATTTCCCTTTCTGACAGACATTACTTAATACCTCTTTTTGTCTCAGCACAGATCTCAGCACAGCAGCAATACTGAGCCACCAACAGTGACTCTCTATCAAATATCAACGGCTTTTGAATCAACATAAGCTGCCCTTAAGGGCAAAGTCTGCCTCAAACGACATTTTTGCACAAGTGAAATTCAAAAGTATTTTAATAAGCATAAAGTAGTATTTTTTCGCATTTTTGTGAAGAACAATCTCTTCCCTACATGCTGGGCAGAATGAGTTGCTTTTCCATTTCCCTAAAGTTTGCTATCCTTTATACCTCTTTTTTTTGCCCCCAGTCATCTTTTGGCTTCATTCACATTTTCCTTATATGCTCAGCTACACGCATTTGCCTTCAAGAGCACCATTTCCCCACTTTTCTCTGCAACCTTCTTTTCATTCAAAGTTCCCTCCCTCCTTTCTGCTCCATTTATTCTCCTGCACTTTGAGCTCCCTTTATTCTCAAAACTCTACTTCATGTACTCAGTTTCCTTTCCTTGCACTCTTTCATTTTGCAGAGGTACCTTGTAGCCTTCTATATTTTATGGTAACTTAAGGGAATATTACTTGCTGTAAAATAAACTAAAGTTTCTTCTACATATGCTACAGACATTTATCATACAGAGAATATTAGGGGAAGGTAACAATTTCTAAGACAGCAAGCTTGGGAATTTCTCTATGACAGCTTTGCCTGTGAATTTATTCTTATAGATACATTTTCAAAAACAAAAAAGTAAATTTACTATTACCACAAAGTATTTATTTCACAGAGAAAATACTGTATTTGTTCTACTGCAATTTTTCTCCAAATGTTTTGCTGAGTGATGATTTGAAAATCTTTCTTTTGCATCTTACAGCAATCTATCATCTTTCTAAGATGTTTTCTTTGAGCTACCCTTCAATAATACCAAAGGGACTTTTTCTCCCCTTGAGCCCTTATATTATCTTGTAGCTTTTAAGAGTATTAGAGTGCGTTAAGTATCTTAGAAACTTTAGTTTCCGAACTGCAAGACACGGTCTCTAAAGCCTTAACCTCTATGAAACAAACTACACTGTGAAGGGTTAATACAAACCCAAACACAAGTAACAGACTCCAGGTCACATAAAGAAGGTGAAAGTTGGAAAGCCTGACATCTATTCAATTACTTAAGAGTAGAGGGCTGCAGAAGTGATTTTCAGTACAGATATTGCTTAATCTAAGGTTAATGATGCCTTTTAAGAGTGACTCTGCTAATATGGAATATTAGCAGGTGGTATTTTTAACCGGAGATGAAGAATAGTAGACCATTAGCCTCAATCTCATGAGACAAGAGTCATCTTTTCTACTTTGTAACTGCAAAAATATCTTCATAAAACATTAGTTCTAACAACTCCTTTTTTTAATAGTTGAGAAAACAGATAAGTATCAAATTTAAGTAAAGCCTGGAACAATAAAACAAATTATAAACTGGACATGCAGAACAGTACGCAACCTTCCCCTCCCCTCCAACAGACACATTAAGATCAAACATGTATTGCAATCCACCACAAAGCTGAGACGTTAGCACCCCCAAAGAAGTTAACTCATTAAATAATAACCTTATGTTTTGATTACAAAACCCATAAGATTTATTCCTTAACAGTCTATTCATCACATTTGAGTGACTATCTCTAAGGGAGTCTCCCAAACTACAAGTGAAATAAAAGAACAAATGAAGATAAAGCTAATCTTACTTTTTCATCATCATCAGAAAAAGGGGCACCTCCGGGAGTCTTATTTATTGCCTGGGCAACACCAATGACCTCTCCATCGCTGTTCCGTATGGGCATGCACAGCAATGACTTGGTCTTGTATCCCGTCAGCTTGTCGATCTCATCATTAAAGCGACGATCCTTCAAGGGGAAACAAGGAAGTGTTAGTGTGTGCACCGTACACCCGTGCTTCCCTCAGGCAGCAATGCACTTGCTTTTCTCCATGCTTTACACAGCATTCTCAGCGGTATCATGTTGTTAACTTTCCCCTTATTATACTCATTTTTCTCAGTTAGGACACTAAGAAGAGCCTGCCTTGCTCAGAGGTTCAGGCCCACGCTTTGCTGGTACCAGCATGCAACGGTGAAGAAGAAACATGGCACCTTAATTAGGGCAATGAGCTACCTAAAGGATCACTACTAAAGTGGCCAGCAGGAGAATATGGAAAATTAAGACAAAACGAACGCATGAGGAACACATGTATAAAAAGGGAGGAAGAAAGGGATTAGGGTAGAGCCATGCAGAGGAACAACTCCAAGCAAGGCTCAAGATAGCGTTCCCGCCTTGCTGAGAGGCTTGCGAGGACCACATTTACATTGTGCCCCACTGGGTAAACACTGGTTGTCTCCATGTCGCTCCTCTCCAGGGGAGGCACCCTGCGCTCCTTCTGTGGAGGCTGCATTTCTGCTCAGCTGTAGGACGGCAGCAGCCTTTTGTGCTGCGAGGGGCTCCTCAGAGCACAAGTAAGAGACCCTTGTGCCCATGGCACCGGTTCCCTCCGACAGGCTTGTGGCTGCCCTGGCTGTGTGGGGGCTCAGCAGGCTGCCCCAGCACCAGCCAATTCAGCGGCTCACCCATCCCACCGTGGGCAGAGCGCCAGAAGGCTCCCTGCCCAGGGCACCCTGCCATAGCTGGCTGTGGGGGCTGCTGTGGCGCCTGCGCTGGGGATGAGGGAAGGAGCCATCTTTGGTAGGCCCTCGCCGCAGAGTTAGCTGGAGGGCTGGCGATTGGGAGCCTCACATGAAGTAAGGAGCGTGCCAGCGTCACACTACATCCATTAACAAGCCTCTCTCTTCCTCATCCAGGGAGCCTTTGGCTCGCTTGATCAGCAACCCACATGTGCTCATCTATGAGTCCCTCTCAGGACCCGAACATACGATTCGTGAAGCAAGTTGTGATGCTTTAACATAACCATAATATTTGTCAAGGTGCTGTGCTCAGACTGCACCAGCAATAAAGTTGGGAAAGACTCCACAAAGACTTTCTGAAGTGACCAGGCCTGAACAGAGATTTAGCCACAGATATAATTCCTCCTATCCTCCAACTAAGCCATGTGCAGCGCTAAAGAAAAAAAAAAGAAAAAACACACATGAGCAAACACCAGGGCAGCTTGAACAGTCTACAGACAGAGCAATTTTTCAGCAATCTGTAGTGTTTGAAAGGGCAAGTTTTCAGTACTGCATACAAGGACTCAACAGCACAATGCTCATTAGTACTAATGGGAAGAGAGTGACTGAATCACCACAAAAAAAGTTCACCCCTAAACTTTATGTGGAACATAGTAATTATTTACTGAAGAATTTTGTGAGATTAATTTTCTTGTAGATTTTAAAATTTTGCTGGCCAAGAATTAAGTTTTTACACTGCTGGAATACCAAATATGAAGATTTCTTTTTAGCAAAATTACTTCATGCACTTTTGTATCCACTTAGGCTTTGCACACTTTTTTGGACTATGTTAATCAATGTATATATACAAGAAGAGCTATAAATCATGACTAAGTGTCCAGTAATTCCCATTTGTCATAAAGCCTGAATTTTGTCAAAGAAAAAACATGAACACCATGGTGTGAGCTTAAATTCTTTCATACGAGTGTCAGAAATCAATCTCTTAAACATCTAACAAAGTATTAGCAGCATAGCATTTTGAAGAGTAAAGATACAATAACAAAACAATCATTGAAGAGACTCTAGTTTTTTGGGGTTTTTTGTTTGTTTGTTTTTTTTAAAAAAAGTTTGTCTAAGGCAATGTGTCTAAGGTCACCCATACTTATGAACGTAAAATACAAATAAATATATAAGAAATAAAAGTTTGCGACTTCAGTAAGTTATTCAAATTGTGTGCTGAAAATTTCCTGTCCCCCATGAAATAAGTGTTAAGCATAAAGCATTTGGTATACTTCTGTCTCCAAAGGTCATTCAGATACTGAAGCCTCTGAAGTAGTACTGATACCAAGGTATTGAAAAATTGACCGATTTAGTCTGTATTTTGACAGACCTCACTTTGTGTTTTAATCCTAGTTTGGGGCAAATTACATATATTTTAATTGCACTACAAGAGGTGCTTCATTTTCCACTGAAAGCCCAGGTACTTCCACAGTTGAAGGAATTTCAAAATTCTGCTGTAAGAGAAGACAACAGTACAGAAAACATCACTGATACAATTAGTAGTGTAAAATATATGCATAGAGAGAAAATATTAACTTTCACCTGTAATGAAATTTGATCACCTAAAAACAACACCACCCACCCACAATGCTACCACTTTATAGAACACTTTCATGCAAGTGAAAATTGATATATAGTGCTAGTTATTTGACTACATACACACACATTAGGCTATGTTGCCACTTCACCACTGTGTTTTATAGAGGGTCATGATTTCAATGTCAAAAAGACTATTTTTGTCCCAATTCTCTGCCTGGTACACTTTAAATACAGTAAACCTACTAAGGCCTGGCAAGGGAGCTAATATTCCAATGAAGTACAGATGGTTTAAAAGACATCTTAAATATCTTCTTGTTCAACTCCTATGCTTACCAGTAAATGGAGCTTATAGCACTTTTGATAATAAAAATTGAATTTTTTCTATATAAACACAGTAATATTTGAATCAAACAAACAGCTAAGAACAAACTATAAATTTTAGCAGAAAATGTCTTTCAATACATTTGACAAAAACTAAAGGGAACTAAAAATGGTCATTTAAACAAGAATTACCTGTTGGAAGAAGGCTTGACTTTTTCTTTCTATTCCTCAAACACATTTCTGAAACACCAGGTACAAGTCGCACTTTCTAAAAACTCAGTCAATAACTAAATCTATAACTAGGGAGACATCTGTCTGCACCTGACAGTTTTGACTGCACCAAGGCTTCCTTCCGTCCTTAGTGAGGGCCTTGACACAAATGGATCACTGGGCTGAAATCATTCTGCGCTGGAATAGCATAACGTAAATTACGGATCACAAAAATGATTCAAAGGAGGTTGTAAAGTCTACAAAAGCTGCTGCTAATAGCATCTTTATCTTACACTGGAATTACCTTTACTAGCTGTACCTGTTACTGCTATTAACCGTGAACAGCTCCATTCTTCCAAGGTTATGGTTGTGTTTCCACTGAAGCTAGTGATTACAGCCAGTTCCGACTCCCTTAATGTGAGGGAACGGAGCTATTGTATAAAAATAAGCAAGTCTTTCAGAAGTCTAAACAATATTGGTTGTAAAATAGTATCTGTGCGTTCTTGACTTAGGTGAAGAAAGAATAATACATACCATCCTTAACACATGATAACATTTGACTGTGAAGAGGAAGAAAATTCATTAAGATGCATGCAACCAAGACAGCACTTTCACCCCCTGGATTTTTTATTCTCAGTTTTATTTCTCTGCATTTATTTCTGCATTGCAAATACTACAGAAACAGACTGGTTTAGTCACCTCCGAAGTGATGTGCTTTAGAAGCAGTCAACACTCACTCAGCATAGAGATTAGCATACATATTTGGCTATTATGTTGCTTTTCGCATTTTTTCTTCTTATATTCTTTGAGGAGAATTAATACCAGCTGTGCTATTCTTATAGCAATTACAGCATTCTGCTGCCACAAAATACCAAGGTTGGAGTATTTTTTAATTGTAAAAATTTTCATTGCCTTAATTCTGTAATTTTATTAGGAGCTGTTCTTCCTTGGACCCATTTGTGCCTCCAGAGTGCATTAAACAGCCTTTGCTTCCACAAAGACTGGATTACCAGTGTGTGCTCTTTGATAAACCAGTGAGATGTCCTTGAATTATTTGTGCCTAACAACTTCTTCAGGAGACCCAGAACTCCCAGGATGAATGTTTTTTAATAATGGTATCCAGGGCCAGGGCCTGCTCGGTCCCGTAAGGTTTCCAAATGCTTCTGAATCTTTCCATATTAACTGCAACACAAACTGAACCAGTTCACAGAGGACCAAGCTTAGGCAAATTTTCTTCTAGAACAGTTCACAAAGTGAAATTTTGCAATTATCACACAGTAGGTCTCACCAATGGTTAAACTAGACATCTACTTCTTGATATTTGAATTATTTAGAATTGTTTTACTGAAATATTGATAAAGTGCTTTGCATTACTGAAGAGATACAGACCCCACACTGATTTTGTTCAACCCAAAATAGCATACACAGAGTGACATCAAAATGACAAGGAGTTTTGACTAGCAAAATTGTTGATTTACCTTTTATGGGCCTTAGAGATATGTTTAATCTCCAAAGTAGTATTTAACTGTAAAAGAGTAGCAGTTGGGTAGACTGAGAGTAAGCTAGTATTCATCCATTTTAACACATACAGTCAAAAAATACATTGCTCAAAAACAAAAGAAAGCAGGAAGATATATTTGTGCCTATCCAAAACTTTATTTTGTTTAGATAACTATAATGGATATTGTAGCCCAACTGCAACTTATTTTCTGTCAGTTACTCAGGAGAGTCTGTCTGAAGTTTTTCCTTCACTTACATTTTAGTAACAGGAGTAAATTACAGTTATGGAAATTTACTACAATGACTAATTATGCACTGTTGACAGTTTCAAAATGGCAAAATATGAGGAAATACCATCAGTATGCAGAATTTCTGATTTATCTGTATCTCTTTATTCTGATATGTTTTTCCATAAAATCAGCCAGATCTGTGGATCTTATTACTCAAAGTAATAGCAGGTTCAGTTTTAGGGTTACTGAGATTATACACCAGTTTATATTTTGCATCCAGATGCAGGGCACTTAAAAAGAGGGGAGAGCACTAAATGCTGGAAAGCACCCCAAAACATAAATGGATTCTCAGCACCAACAGCAATTTTAAATTTAGAGATCATCTGTGTCTTAGCAGTACCACACAGTAAGTAACTTTGCACTGTCCAGGACAAGACACATGTACATTCGCCTTTGGGACTGAACAGACTCTAAACTACTTTTTCCATAAAGTCTCCATTGACTCATTAACCACCCTAGTCAGAACAAGTTGGCCAGCTGTGACCAGCCAGATTATCCTAGGATAATAATTCTACCTCAAGATTAACTTGAGCTTACAGCCAGGCTGTTGTTTGATCCACAGCAAAAGGCAGCACATTGGACAGAGCCTTGTGAACCTCTCTCAGTTGAATATATCCAATTCAGCTGCCTGGGTAAGGAATAAACTTGACAGGTAGGATGCATCCTGTGTTCTTCAGTGCATGCTGTACAGAGCAGCAAACTAGTACAACAGAGAAACTAGCCACCCAGAACTTGTATTTTAAAGTACAGCTCATTCCTACTACCACTGCACCACCTTTCCAAGCAGATTTTACAAATTCCTTGTTTGCATTTTATCTTGAAGTCCCTACATAAGATAACAGAGACACAGGGATCCTGGAACAATTCAGACAGCCTTAGTCCCATTAGACACAGCTGCAACAGCCTATCCCAGCCTTACTGACATCTGGCAATATCAGATTATCCATTTGTACTACAGCTCTGGATGCCCTTTGGTGAAGGGCATTGCACCCCTGGAGCAGAGGCTACAGGTAGTACAGAAAGCAGAGGGGAGGGAAGAGAAAAAAAGTCCACAAGAACTAGATAAAAATTACATTTATCAAAAACACAAACTGGAACTTTGTCTACAACCTTGAGTGGAAAAGCAGTCAAGAATTTCATTTCAGTGACATTATGGGAAATGATGAGGAAAGAGATAGAAATAAACAAGATAAAACACTACTTCTGCCAGCATTAACGTCGCTGAGTGATACAACACGTGCATAAGACAGACAAATGGCTGGTTGACCTGCACTATATACTAGTTCTACTGTCTCGTTTGAGTCTTCCCCCTCCCTACTTTGCTGCATCACCACAGTGCAATAGGATGCCAAGGTTGCAATAGGATGTACACAGTGGCACTAGCTGACAGGTCCTGCTGGATTTAACAGCATCAATAAAAACTCAAACGCCCAAGTATGAACTGTGGAGACTGAGGAGCTCACACAAATTTACATCTACCTCTCGTTACAGGGTAGTCACCTTGAGCAAGGAGGCCTGTTTAGCAGCTGATAACAAAGCTGCTAAATCAGAGAGAGGCCATAAGCCTGCAAACATTTGGGGATGCAAACTCTATCTGTCTGCACTTCTGGGTGCTAAGGAATATTAATAGTGATTATACTAACCAGCATTTGCTTTCAAGATTAGCTTTTATAGTCAAGGCTTGCATTCAGAAATTGGGGACAGAACAGATATAAAATATACTATTTTTTGAGAAACCTTACCACTTGATATATTATACTGGCAGTATTTTCATACAATAAAGTCTGATGAACTCTAATGGAAAATCTTCACTGACTAATTAAAACATTACCAAAAACAAACGACATAATTGTTTTTACTATTTTGGTTCTGTATAATGACATTTCCAGATGTTGGAGACCCATTCAAACTGTAATGACTGAGGCACTTTTAATGAGAATTTCAGAACTGCAAACGACAAGGAATTATTCTACAGGATAAGCCTTATCTTGACTGAAATGATTTATTGATTGTAAATTCTTCTTTGGAGAAATTTCACTCTGTAAAATGTGATGTTCAATCAAGGGAACACAGAGAAGAGAGCAGACTGGATTCATCAAACCAAATGCCAGTATTTCAACTGCTGAAGCGATGACACTGCAGTCTCACTTCTTTTGTCTTTTCTCACTTATTGACAATCTTTAAGTATATCCAAGCATATTTGTGATTGTATAGAATAAACAACAAATTAAGGTGCAAAGCTTCCCCTCCGCTAGGATTGTAGAACAATGCAATGATATCAGATTCTCTTATTTCATTATCCATTCACCCCCCTCTCCCCCTCCCTCCCCCCAAAAAAGTTTCTAGTTCTTTTGACTGTGAAGATCATCTTAAAAGCATAACCTGACAGTGATCAAGAACATAAGCAGCGGAAGAGCTACAGGCTGGAACAGCAGCTGTTAATAACACGAATTCTTAGCAGTGACTTCTGGATAAGCGCCCGTGGCTATACTAAGATCTCCTGGCCTTCATCACGTCAGCTGAAAACTTGAAAGGTAGAATGGAGCCACAAGTTCTGATCTTACACAATACTCACTATTTCGATGCACCTGGAGCTTCAGATTGCTTGAATCGCACCCTAGTTATACAATGCCTAACTCCTCTGAATTTATCCTTGTGTTCCTAGGACCAGTTTGCAAATCTGACCACAGGAGTATAAAGAAATCTACTGAAAACTAAAGTTAATCAGCTGTATTACTGATAGGAGTGGACTGAATATTTAATGAGTATCTCCCACAATTGCCTTCTTTTTCTTCAAGCAGAAAATAAGACA
>NW_010578829.1:214413-243951 GCF_000705375.1 Tinamus guttatus | reverse complement strand
AGAAGACAAAGCAGCAGCAGTGCTGGACGTCCATGAGAAACAGCCTAGATGTAATATTTCTAGCTCATCAGACCGGGACATCTTTGTCTGCCTCTGGAGGCAAATGCTTGCTCAGTAGCTGTGTGGGGAGGCGGCGGCAGCAGTGCCAGCCCCGCTTGTGCGGCTGCCGCAACGTAGCTCTTTGTGCTGCTTGTGTTAAAGGCACTTCCAACGAGGTGGCACAGTTCCTGTCCAAAGAAAACCAAGTGATCGTCAGGATGCGAGGGCTGCCCTTCAACGTAACGACAGAAGAAGTGCTGTCCTTCTTCGGGCAGCACTGCCCCGTGACGGGTGGCAAGGAGGGCGTCCTGTTTGTCACCTACCCTGACGGCAGGCCCACGGGGGACGCCTTCGTGCTCTTTGCTTGCGAGGAGTATGCGCAGAATGCCCTGAAAAAGCACAAGGACCTGCTGGGGAAGAGGTACATTGAGCTCTTCAGGAGCACTGCAGCAGAAGTTCGGCAGGTGGGTATAAAGCTTGCAAATGCTTGTAAAGCCTGTAATCCAGAGTCTTAAATTTGCATACAATAGCTTAAGCAAATACTGCTTGGCTGTGACTAAGGAGCTTCCCCTTCCTTCCCCCCCAGCCTTCTCTGACTCCTCTTGCTGGAAAGAGCACTCTCTGATTTCCATAAGGGTTTAATTTCCCTAAATGAAGGGTCTTGCTGTGTATGACTCTTTAAACTCTTGTTTTTATCTTCTGATAGCCCCACAAGCAGCAGTTCTAAAGGAAGTCTTACATAGGTCTAGTGCTGTGCACTAGAGATCCTGGCTCTGTCTAAGCCCCCAGTGGCTTAGGTCTCTTCAGGAGGCGTGCCAGTGACAAATCTTGATAGACAAGATTTATTTTTAGTCACTGGGATAGCAAAATAAAGCCTTTTGATCTAGGTAGCCTCTTCAGAGAGTTTTTGAAGGTTCTCAAGAATTGCCTGTGAGCACAGGCCTTGGCTAACTTGTGCCAGCACTGCCTGCCCAGCCGTGGGTGGCAGGGCCTTGTGAAACTGCTGCCTCTTGCACAAATGGGGCTTGACGTGGTGTTAATTGCAATTCCCATGTCAGGGAAAAGAAATGAAGCTGAGAGGAGTGTGTTTGTCTCCCAAGATCTGCAGAGCTTATTCTGGGTTGAAGTCAGTAACCTACTTCTAAACATACCTTGAAGGTCCTGCCCGTGGTGCAGACCATGGCCTGCCAGTAGCTACTTCACTAACCAGGCAATGGAGCAGCTCTCGGGGGTTCACTCCACTCCACAAATACAGAGGTTTCACTGCCTGCCTCAGTGCTCTGCAGGTGACACTAATGGTGGCAAAGTATAACTGCCATTCTTCTTCCTGTCCTGCTTTGCTCAGTGTGGTAAGGCACTGCTTTGTATTCTGTTTAGGGAAAAACCTCTGAAACCTGTTTAAATGTAAAGTGATCCTAATCTTATTCAGATAACTTAATATTTGAAGTGATTGAATAGTCAGCTAGTTCTTGACAAGGCAAGGCTGGGGTGTGTGTTGTTTTGGCTCTGTTGTTGTTAGTAATAGGAAATCTCAAAGTCTATTTGTTTTCTTTCAACTGCTGTGACCCAGCAGATGGTGCTACTTGATGGACTGTGGTATCTCAAGTCAATGCTGGAAGTGAAATTTCTTTCTATTTGCTAATGTTCCACAGTAAAGATTCAACACACAATGTGGAGGGAAAATCTCCCATGCACCTTTGGTTGATGGAAAAGCTTTCAGACTTTTCCAATAAAGATGCTGTATACGTACAAGTTTCATGGTCCAAGAGGTCTTCTGAAACTTTCCTGATAGTCCAAGTAAATGCTCCAAATGATGTTTCAGGCAAAAGTGATCCAAGGAGGTATAAAACAATAGGAGTTAAGTGCAGGTCCAGAAACTAGCTTTTCAGTTTCCTTAAAACACTGCCCAGAGTGAGAAGAGGGGATTGGGGTTTCAGTTCTTGGGCAGTGCAGAATGACGAGGGGGGTCTGTTCTCTCTTGCCCAGGTGCTGAACAGATACTCCTCCACGCCGCTCATCCCTCTCCCCACGCCGCCCATCCTCCCAGTGCTACCTCAGCAGTATGTGCCTCCCACCAGTGTCAGAGACTGCATACGCCTGCGTGGCCTTCCCTACGCTGCCACTATTGAGGACATTTTGGAGTTCCTGGGCGAGTTTTCGACAGATATCCGGACCCACGGAGTTCACATGGTGCTAAATCACCAGGTTGGTAGGTGCAACAGAAGTGCAAGCTCTGGCTGCCCTGTGCCACTTGCCTGTGTACACGAACACAGTGCAGAAGGTGATATCCTCGCTAGAAGGGCACCTGTGGCACTGACACTAGTGCCATTAACTCCTTCAGCTCTACTCCAAGAAAGCAGCTGCAACAGATGCTCTAGCTTATCTGAACCCTCCTAACAGCTGCTGCATTTGCACCACGGAGCTTTTTCCTCTGGAGAGGCCCATGCCTGAAGCTGAGCTGCCGCCCCCGGGTGGGCATGTGCCAGCCTGTGCTCCCGTGCAGCAGCTCTCATCCACGCTGTAGGAGGCCTGAGCTAAAAGCCTTGCTCAACAGCATGCAGAATTCCTCCTCATCCACAACCCTGCCTCCCACAAAAGCGTGGCCAGTGGCACCTCACAGAGGAGCAGGGCTGCTGGTGCCTGCCTCGCTGAACAACCTGCTTCAGGGGGCTCTGAGGATACCTGTGACTGCAGCCTCCTAGAGACCAAAGGATTTCCTGTGGCACATGTGAGCAGAGGAAGCTCTTGCTCATGGTTGACTTTTTTTAATGTTTGAATGTTCACAGTTAAGCACCAAAATTAAGAGCTCATTGACTTGCAGAGATAGTCACATCTCTGGCCATTGTTTCCTGGAAACCATCTAAATAACTTTCCATAGAAACTAAGCCACATGTTGTGACCTCCTCCTCTATCTGCATAGCCTTGGGACTTTAGGGGGAGGTGAAGACAAGGAGAAGGCAGCTCCTCTAACTCTATGGAGATGCCCTGAGTAGTTGCACTGAAAACTACTGTTGGTTGAAAGTGGCTTTTCTAGATTTATTTTATTTTTTTTTTTTGAGCAGCACTTGTCTTAAATGGCAAAATGCTTCCAATCCTTCCTTGTAAGGCTTCTATGTTGGGGGAGAAGGGACTGTAGTTAAAATACTGTCTTAAGTTTCCTGGGTCTGTGAGGACTTGACTTAGCCATGGATAAGGCTTGAGAAATTTTATAAGGAATCTACACAGCTAGGAGGAGACCAGTATAAAGATGCTAAAGCACAAACAAGTCTCTCACACTAGAGTCAGCCCTTGCTAGCAGCAGTGAGATAGTCTGCAGGAAGAAACAGCTGTGAGTGTGTAGCCTTTTGGGTTAGGCCAATGGACACCCATAAGCAGGGGTGTGGGGGCTTTGTTGTTTTTGGTTTTGTGTTTTTTTGTTGTTGTTGTTTGCTTTGTTTTTGGAGGGGGAAGGTAATTAATTTTCCTGAATATTCTACTTACTCCTACCATTCCTGACTTCAATTCCTCTAATTCCTGTAGTGTGTAAAGGATGGCAATATAGCTGTTATTGCCTCAAACTAGCAGAACTGGCTCAGAACTTAAATTAGAGCTGACCTCACATTTCTACCTGTATTTTTGGCTACTTTAAGCCCAATAGCTGTGTGGCTGCAGTAGGGCACATAAAGGGAAGAATTATTTGCCTATGGCTGTCTGTAAGGCTGTGTTTTCCCCACAAATGTGTACCAAGCCCACCTGCTTTATCAGCCTTAGGCTAGTGCCCTTCTAAAATATTCTAGCACATATAGGGCTTAAAATTGCTTAATGTTGGCAATTGAAGCTGTATTTACCTTTTGAATTTTAAAAATCACTGGTCATTAAGTGTGGATCAGATACTCTAATTGCTTATTCCCAATAAGTTGATTTGTTGAGAGTCTCAGTAAAGTGCCCTTGGGAAGTGCTGCATCTACCATGTGTTTGTTTTGCTTTTAACAATGGAATAAACATGGTTCAAGTTACAATACAGCTTAACTTATTTGAAACTGTAAATAAAAAGAAAAAAGTTAACACAGGTCATAAAAATGTCCATATGATGTAGTGGAAAGACTAGGTAGGATTCCCTGGCAATAGTAGGAAATTTGGAGGCATATTTAAACAAGAGGCACAACAGGCAGTCTGGGAATGACTGAGCTTGGTTTTGGAGAGCAAAAAAATTAATAATGATAAAATATGGATATAAAGAGTGCTCCTACTGCTCAAAGCTTTGTTATGCTGGTACTTTATGGGAGCTCCAGAAACACCTGTCTGCTTTGTCTGCAGGGACGTCCATCGGGAGATGCTTTTATTCAGATGAAATCTGCAGACCGAGCTTTTCTGGCTGCGCAGAAGTGTCACAAGAAGACTATGAAGGACAGATATGTTGAAGTCTTTCAGTGTTCTGCTGAGGAGATGAACTTTGTATTAATGGGGGGCACTTTAAATCGAAATGGCTTGTCCCCACCACCATGTAAGTTACCATGTAAGTTTGGCACAGGTCTTGCCAATACTCTACGCTATGTGCGGGTAGGTGTTGGAGCTGCTTTCTTGACTCTGATTCTGGTTCTTGGAAGGGAGTGTCAAATGCAGGTGGTGAAATGAGGCCTTTCCATCTTAAATCATCAGTGCTTGCAATCATTATTTTTCCCCTAGGTTGTGGATTGCTACAAATGAACTATTTTCAAATTACTCTTGCTTTCCCCCTAGCAAACTTCCTCTCGGCCCTGCTAGGGTGAGCCATGATTCAGAAAAGTAATTTGACTGCCGAGGGCTTAAATAACACTTTCCCATTTAAACTGATTTGTATTTATGTCATGGTGAACAGCCTTTTCCTTTTCCCATCCAAAACTTGGTTTATGAAGCTGTTGGTAATGCCCTCCTCTGGGACCTGACCACAAGTATTCTACCTTTAAAATTGTTACTCGCCAATTTCCTCTGTAGCTTTTTGTTTGTGCAGCATTGAGGCTGCCTGTGTGGAAGCAAAATGCACATAGCTCTTCCATGGGAGAACTGCAGAAGTTATTATAAAAAACTTCTAAACTTGAGCTCCTTAGAGCTTCTGTAATGAACAGGGGTGTCTGGACAAATACTTGCAGGGGAAAAAAGCTTTAAGAATTTAAGGGCTTACTTATTAGGCATGCACACAATATAAATCTCAGCCTATGGGAAAAATAATCCTTTGCTTCCAAGGTCACAGGTGGCAGGGTAGCCAGGGTAGGGGAATGTATTTGCTCTCTCTGCATGTGTGTGGGGTTTTTCCTTTAAGAAATTGAATGTTCTCTAAAGTCTAGTCAGACTGGCAAATCTGACAGCAAGCTTCCTGGAAGTGGTTCCTCTTGGGCAGTGAGAGCAGAGTTCAGCTAATCCCTTGGACACGAGTTCTGCAGTTGACTAGCACTTTTTGCAGTGCAAGCAGAGGTGTACAGTGAATGTCTGTATGTGACAACTGTTCTGGACAAGAATAGAAGCTTCTCCAGACAGTTCCTGGAACATGTCCATGAGTGGAGTCTCACACTTTGGGAATCTCTTAAGTTGCCCTACCCTGTTTTCTAGCTATAGATAAGGTAGTCTTCAGAACACTTTTCTGTTGTGTCGCTATTCCTTTCCACTAGTGATAGATCTGTTCGGGGAACCAGAACATCAAGACAAAAATCTACCTTCTGCAGTGAGGAATGTTAGGTAGATTTTTAGGACTCTGAATTTTTTTCTTCAAGTAGAGATTGAGTCTTCTTAAATGGAGACCTCATTCAAATCTGAGCCTAGACAAGAGGAAAAAGGGCCTCTTTCCAAAGTTCCCAGAGTTTCCCAATATTCCTAGACTGTGAGGAGGCTTTTTGTGTATTATTAACCCATGCTTTTGCCTGTTTGACTTTGGGTGCTACAGCCAAGCCACATCAGTGGCCCAGAGATTTATTTTCTGGGATGAGCAAGAGAATTAGCCCCTTAATTAGCGAAGGGCCTTTACTGGCTGAAAGCTGGTTCTGCTAATGAACACCACATATATGCTGGAATTTCAAAGGTCTTGATCTTTTCCATTTGTTCCCCTCTAGGCCTCTCGCCCCCTTCCTACTCCTTTCCCGCTCCTGCTGCGGTTGTGCCCACGGAAGCTGCCCTGTACCAGCCGTCCGTGCTCCTGAGCCCGCGAACGCTGCAGCCCTCCACAGCCTACTACCCTGCTGGGACCCAGCTCTTCATGAACTACACAGCCTACTACCCCAGGTAAAGCGGAGGAGAAACCAAGCAGGAGCAAAGATGTCCTTTGAAGCGAATGCCCAAAGCCCTTGAAAGAACATTGTCTGTTATCCCAAAGGCCTGGGCTTCCCTGAACAGCTTGCTCCATGTTCTCTTCAGGGAAGTGATTTTCAGGATGTCTAAGGGTTTCCCAGGTTGTAGAGTATTTCTGGTAGCAATTTTTTGCTTTTGTTTAGATTTGCCTAGTTAAAGCAGGACTTTTTCCCCCAACCATCTCCTGGACGTGTGCTGCAGTACCCTTGGTAGGATCTGGCATGTCCAGTATTTCTTCTTGCATCTGTAAAGAAGCCCCTTGCCCTTTATTTCAGAAGGGGTAGATGGGTGTCTATTACAATCATTTCTGCCAAAATTCTGCTTTATTTCTATAATAAAGTGTCACTTGACCTTTATGGTGAAAATTCAGTTCTGTTATGCTTCAATGTAATATCATTGATACATCTAAAGTTATTACCCAACCTCATCCTCCCTCTTGTGAAGGGGCTTCTGAGGGTGTTAGCTGTGTCCTCCAGGGTAAAAACCTCTTGATGCCACTTCCTCCCTGCTGTCCTGAGGCCTTGGAAAGAGGTGGGCTCCTTATTGGCTGTAAACTACTTCCCTTCTGGGATTTTTCAGCAAGTTCCTTGACAAAAGCCCTCCAGCAGGTTTTCATGGTTGCTTTTATGGTGAGAGAAAGGATTAAATAGCTACTGATCATGAAGTTGTTGGACTACAGGATGGACTCTGTAGTACCTGTGAAATAACCAAGGTTTTCTTGCTTCTTTAAGAGTGTATTTGAGCTCCTTATCCTCTTTTCCACTAGAATGTTAAGTTTTCTCTACTCTGAGAATTTTTAGAATGCCTTCATGTCTGTCATCAAGTTATGATGTTATCAAATTTGACCTCTCTTACGTAAGATCAAGAAAAATAAAGTCCCAAACTTGCCCTGGCAGTATAAAGCAGGTTTCTCAATACTTCTGTGTCATCATAACACAGTAACCTCAATTCTAATATGAAGTAGTAGTTTGTAGTGAGTTTGAGATACTGCCCTGCTTAATGGTCCTTGCAGACTCAGGAGAGCTCTACAGAAACATCTCACTGAACGAGATCTCACAGGAGTCCTGTCAGCAGTGGTTTGGGCTGTTGACACATGTTGGTTAGACTGATCAATCCTAAGTCAAAACACTCTTTAATTATTTGTAATCTATTCTTAGGAAGCAATTTTACATAGTTTCTATGGTAGTAAAAAAATACTTTTTTTTAATAAAGATAGTAGAATTTCCAGAATAAGCTTGGCTTTCCATTTTATGGTATCAGTTTGTTATTTAGATGCTGCTTTTTCATTTGGAACACACTTGATTTACAGACCACTTATTCATGACTAATAGCAGTGATGATCCTTTGAAGCTGATGTATTTTAGAGAAGTGTAAGACTTAATTTCACTTTTAATGCAAGCTTCCATGCTTTGTAAAGAATGTAATAAGTAATTGGGTTCCTTTTTTTTACATAACAGTAAGAACTTTCTTAAAGTTTTCTCGTTCTGAAATTTAATTCAAAAAAGTTAAATGTACAGCAGAAAAGAATGGGGGTATCCTCTGTACTAAGTCATGCATTTATAAATGCATGGAAAAGCAATACAGAGCTGGTGGCTAATGATCAGACAATGTCATAAATCTATTTCTATAAATATTCACTGTTAAGGAAAGCTTCTTTAACCTGCTGCCAAAAGGTGTTTCACAAGGTCAAGCTGCTTTATAATAGTTGGTTCTGTTTTCCCACACGCTCCTCCAAGATAGGAGGCAAGGGGTGAAAAATGGCTTTGGTTTTCTTGAATCTGTCAGGAAATCCCTGGAACTCTTGGAATCCTCTTAATATTGTTCTAGCTTGGGCAATGAAACTGACAATGCAAAGAAAAGGCTGCCTTCTGTGCTATTAAGATGGCTTGCTCTCCCTCTTCATTTTTTATTTGGGATCTGTCAGTTTTTGATATCTCTGTTCAGCTTGTAATTATGTTTGGCTTTCAAGAAAGCAAAAAGAATTCAGAGAAAGGGATTTCTTTATCTAATCCTGGATAGACAGATGTACTAGTTTCTGCATATGTATATTTTGAAAGTCAAGAGTAACTGTATTCTGGACCACCGTTAGCATGTGCTATGATAACATTACTATACAGACACTTGATATCTATTAGTGTGGTGCTTGTAGCTTTAGAATAGTAAGCTGAGTCCTCTTTATTTGGTTGGGGTGTTTCGGTCACTTCTAAAGAGTGCCTTGAAAACATCAAAAAACTGTCAAAATACTTGATCATACCTCAGCTGGAGAGGACGAGATTGGCAACAAATACTTTAGGCTGAAACAGAAGGTTGTCCTTCAGTGGGTAGTATGTTGGTGTAGGTTGTTCTTCAGTGGGCCATGTGTTGGTATGACTCCTTAATAAAGACACAGTAGATGCCAAAAGCTGAAATTTGTCCAAACTGGATAAATTCAGGGCCAGGAAATCCCATTGTAAGTTAGTGAACACACCAAACTGCATCTGGCTCAGGAAGTCCTTGAACTAAGAATAACTGTAGTTTTTCTTATGTGCTATGTCTTATGGTAAACACTTGGACTACTGAAACAGCTGGGAGGGTAAATGTTTATTTCTGTGTCCTCATTATCTTTAGAAATATGTTGGTAGTGCTTGTGAGCGTGGGTCTCTTCCAAAGATTGTGTACCTTTAGTCAGCTCTGCTAGTCTAACTGTTGCAGAGTTTGGGTTGAAAGATCACTTCCCTCTCCTAGCAATGTGTTTGCAGCCCATATCTGGAGGAGTTCACATTAGCAAGTCTTTATATTTGGTAGTTAAAGGCATGAGTCTGACACCGCCTGCATTAGGAAATTCAGGGAGACCTGTTAGTGTCCTCATCTGCTTGCTTCCACCTCCTCCTGCCATGGATTATGTATTGCTTTTTGTCTATAGGCTAAATGACTCTATTTAAAAAAATCTGTGGTTTTTTTTCCTAACCCTGATCATTGCTCAGATCCACGAGAGCATAACTGACAACCTGTTTAAACCTGTAAAACTAGGAGGCTGGAATAAGTGGACTGCCTTAGGAGTGATATTCAGAGCTGCCACCAATGGCTTTGTTTGCATCTCTCTATCCAGGATCACTTGACAGAACTAGGTTAGGAAATGACCATATGTGTATTTAGCCTGGGAGGTGTGTCACAGATGGAGAATAGCTGCAGCCAGAAACAGCATCTTCATAGCAATACTCTGGACCACAGCTCTTGCAGTACTTGCTTATTAAAACCTCTGCTGGCTTGGATTGCATGAAACCACATCTTCAGTGATTGGCCTTGCTGAGGATAACAGCCTACTCGTGGCTTTTAATCACTGTAATGTAAATGGACAACCAAGTGGTTGAACATGGGGCTTCTCATTACCTACCTTTGCTCATAGTGAGTCATCCTCCATCACAGTTTGGCTTTTTTGACAAATCCATCTGCACTCTGTCTTTAATATTCATTAAGTTGCAGAAATGTTTCTGCTGCTGGCAGCAGAATCCAAGATCTACTTGACCAACTATTTTCTCCCACCCACATGTCATGGAAACTAATTGTTCTATTTAAAGATCCCAATCCCTTCTGTTCACTTAATATGCTGAGTGATTGACATTCAATTAGCTGTTCCTGCTGCCACCTCCTAACACACTTTTGCTGGTATCTAGTAAAATATTTGGATTAGTATGTGGGATTAATTGATGTTGCTACACTGCAAGCTGGGTGAAGTGATTGATCTGAAGATAGAGGGTTTTCTCCTCCTGCTTATTTGCAGGAACACAATCCAGTAGTGAGAAAGAAGATCCTTTTTGCCTCGAGGCTTGTCATCCACTTGCTCTTTACTGCTCACATGTAAAGGCTAGCGAGGCTCATGTTGGTCAGGGTGCAGAGATAGGTTGCTTAGCCAGTAGCCTTCTCTTGGTGGCTGCTAAAGTCTCAGCAGTGTTTAGGACAGACCATTTCCAGCACTGTTGAGGACAGACCGCTGCAGACTGCGCCCGCAGCTGCTTTGGGCTGTCTGCTTCATGCCTGTTGCTCTGCCGCCGCCTCACGTGGGCGGGAGGCTGCGCGTTACAGAACCTGCCACACATTCCTCTCTGCGCAGTCTATCTGGCTGCACACAGGTGGCATTTGTTTCCAATGAGCTTCCTGGGCTTCCAGAAGTGGAGTTGGTCCCATTCTAGAGTAAGGCCTCCCAAGGTGATAACTTCCCTCACGAAGAAGCCTACCCTGTTGAGAACATGGTCTGTCCTGTTTATCCATGTTTAAAGAGGAGACAGGGCAATCTAAATGTTTCTCTCTGATTAATACATGACTGTATGAATTCACTCATACCTCTGGTATTTGCCAATTTAATAGATGTTTTTCCTCCTATTTTAAAGGTAGAGACTCCTGTCTTTGTGTGGCAGGTTTGTATGTGTGTGTCTGTCTGTCAGCCCCAAAGGTAGTTGAAAATATCTCCTGTTCTTAGGACCCTGGGGTGGAGCGTCAAACTTCCTGAAGGTTTTGTAAGGCTGATGTGGTGGACAACTTCTGCTTACACTGAAGGTGGAAGAAAGTGCTCTGTCTTGTATTCATGGTTCAAACTTGGATTTTCTCTGGTTAGATGGCAGGCCCTTCAGAGTAAAGGTGGTTCTTGTTGTGAAGGAATGAGAAGTGTGGCTGTAAGGGTGCAGCCTGTGCCTTGTGAGGCTGATGTGAGGAGCTCTCTACCCCTGCCCCACCTGTGTGCACCTGTGTCAGAGGGCAACATGAACCTATCAAGAGTAGTTGTACAAATTCTCCCTGACCACAGGTTAAAATATGCAAATACTTGTTTCTGGGCTTTGTTTAACTAGGAAAAAGCAGACTAGAACAGTTATATACTTTGTCCCCATCTGGATCTGGACACTCTTATTCCTAATGCGCTTTTTTTTTTTTTTTTTTTTTTTTTTTTTTTTTTTTTTTCAAAAGGGTAAATTTTTTTGTCTCGTTTTTTTTCTATTTTTTTTTTTTTTTTTTTTTTTTTTTTTTTTTTTTTTTGCAAAAGGATGAAATGTTGTAGCTGCTGCTTGTCCATGCTGAAACGTGACCACCCCTGTTCCTCTAAGTAGCTGTAGCCCTTCAGCTGTGGGGTAGTGCATGTTCACACACTGCCTGGGTGTATGGGAGCCAGACATCAGAGGATCCTAGCCTGGCCCCAGCCTGGGGCTAACAAACTGGCAAGTGCTTGCCGCATCTGGGTGCGAAGGCAGCAGATTCTGCCTGCGTGAGTTTGAGCTGCAGTTTGAGCTGCCCAACTCGAGCAAAAGCAGCTGGAGGCCCTGGTGGGAGCAGCATGGGAAGGGAGTGTTCCCTGCTCTGGCTTCTATGGCAGTCCCTGCAAAATGCTGCCCCAGCACAGCACAGGAGGGAGCCCTGGGGGCTCAGGAGCGCACAGCTGGGGCAGCGAGAGCACCCTGTGTGGGGACAGCCCATCTGCTGGCTCAGGGCCCTTCCCTTGCTGCACAGGGAAGGCACGAGGCTTGCACAAGGTGTGTTTTTTGTTGTGGGCTCTTAGGTATGGGATTACTTTTTTCTGGAACGTTTTTTGTGTGTGTGGCTCAGGCAATGAGGGAGAGGTTTGCTGCAGCTCTCCTGAGGTGAGCACTCGAGATGGGTCTGTTTTGGCTGCCCGAGTCGAAAGGCCGTCTCCAACATGATCCTGTGTGTACCCAAGTGTTAGGCTGTTGGGAGGCTGATTATCCCAGTGTAGTTTCTGCTGTTGAATTGCTCTTGATGCCATGGTGACAGAGCAGCACAAATGGCCAATTATGTAGCCTGAGCTGATACCTGCCCACAGCCTTCATAAAGGTCAAGGTAGCATAGCCAGCTGCCCTTCTGCACTAGCCTGGCTCCTGATTGCTTCTGTCTCAACTTGTGTTTGTAGTATGCAGCAGAGGATGGACTTGTACACACAAGTGATGCGGCCAGCGCAGTGTCCAAAGAATGGATTTGCATTTAAAGGTCCCAGCAGTTAGACTTGCCTAGAGAAGGTAAGGAGAATGAACCCCAGGAAATGGGCTTGGGGGTATCAAGTGTTTGCTGCAGATAAGCACTTTACTCAACATCATTTTATTCATTTGCCACCCCGGGAATGTGGCTGCTTTCTGCCATAGTCCAGAATGTCACACTGAGTCCTTCATTTAAAGGATTTGAGTACTCTAGTTTTGTCATGGGCTGCTGCTCTCTGTGCTTCCCAGGGCTCCAAGTGCATGCTACCTCAGGATTTAATTTTGAGATTGAGATTTTTCCCAGAAAACTCTTCAGAGATTTCTTTGTGAGAAGCGAAGTGTGGAGATGATGTTACTCTGCTAGCAATGCACTGCAGCTCTTAGAAGCAGGATTTCATGTTGATTAGGCAGAATGACCTATTCTCTTAGGTAACAACAGAAACTATTTTCTAAACCTTGTGCTGAGGTAGAGTTCTAGCAACAAAGGCAGGGTTTGTATAACTGGCAGCTACTTTCTTGCTTTTGTGGGCTTCCTGCTCATACCAATTTAGCCTTTCAAGGTTGGTTTACTTGATCCTCTGTATAGGAACAGTCAAAGGGTGAAGTCACCCAGAAAGCATTTGTGCAGAAAAACGCAACTTGAACTAAAGAGCAGTGTATTGGCATCTGCACTGTGCGCTTTATCATGTGCAGTGGTTATAGATCAGGATTTGGAAGTATGCTTACAAAAATGCTTCTGTAGTCTTACGTATTTTAAAAATGTGGCCAAAAGAAATGGGGTGATTTCATTGCCCTTCCTTCTCTTCACCCTCCCTTTGTACATGAATAAACAAGAGGGCAACTTTTAGCAATTTCTCTTCTATGAAATAAAGGCGGTTTAGCCCAGTGTGTAATCCCTTTCTGGGCAAAATCTTAAGCTGCAGCTATGGCATCTCTGCTGCTTCTATTCTTAACAGATGCTGCATTTCACTCAACAGGCCTCTTAAAGTAGGAAGCCACCTCAGCTAGTCAAACAGCTTTTTCAGCTGGGTTGATACAGCAAGACCCCCATCCATACAGTAGTCTGTTGTATAGAGATGTTTTGGACCATGTTGGCATAAACTAGCTTTGATCACCTCGCACTGCTGCCTGTTTCCACACCTGCACTGTGTCAGCATGAACATGGCTGTGCCTGCATGAACACAACTCGAAGGAGGGACAAAAGGTTTATCTTTTTAGGAAGCTTGCACCCCATCTAGTTTACTACATACCTGTGCTGGCTCATAAATGGAAAGACAGATGCCAAGCAGGCAGTGAGGGATGGTAATAGTATTGCTATTTAGAAAGTAGAAGTAAAATTTTACCTTAAACTAAGGGGTTGTGTAATGTCAAATGAAGTCTACCTTACTTTTGGTGAAACACTGCTTTCCTGAACAGAGAATGTCACCAAAATACTACAATGAAATGTGAAAACTGAAGCTTATAACCCTTTAGTTAAGATTTGATTGCTTGAAAATGAAAAATTAAGACTTGCTCTAACATGTAATGACCTGCTCAACTCTATTTCATGCAGATTTCTCCAAACTTTCTGAAGTTTTGAACAAATGCAGCATGCCTAGATGGAGATTTTGATTACATTCCCAGTTTACTACTGGTCAAGCCAACTGTGCTGAAGAAAAATCACCAGAGCTTTGGAAATCAGCATATGGACATCTAATTTAATTTGATACACAATTTTCACAGACACCCAACCACTGTCACCAGACCAGTAAGCCCTTCACTGAGCACAGGTGATGAAATCACTCAAGGTCTTGAGGATTTCTCATTCATCAAGTATTAAGCTGCTCTGAACACAGAAATAACTTACCCTGAATCTACTGTTCTAACACTTTTTCTGAAATATCAAAAAGCTCTTTTACGTAACTTTGCACACTACCTACCTTTTATTTTTTAACAATGTATTTTAAGACCTCTTACTCTGCATTTGACATTTTATAAAACATTATGTTCTTGTCGTGTACATATTTGTCTAATTGTTCTGGGCAAAAGAAGCTTCTGTATGCTTGACATATCATTCTACCCAGGTGCCTTTTACACAGTACAGAAATGGTTAGGAGTGTAAAATGGATTACCTGAAGAAAAAAAATGCAGTAACTTTGTAAAATACAAGGATGTAGGATGTTAAATACTTTTTTTCTGATTCTTACCTTGTGTGCTCTATGTACTCAGGTACCGACATTTTAAATGACCTATGTGTAGACACTTACAAAACTCTGATAATGCTGCATCTTAGAAATAACTGCACCTGTTTTGTTTTCTGCTTTATGCATTGCACACCCTGCTCCGTACTTAATCTTTCCCTCTCCAAGAAATAACCCTGCTCTGTCAGACCTTGCAGCCAGTCTGTTTGTTGCAGGGTCTGCAGGAAGCAGTGCAGAAGCTGCTGTTCAGCTCTTGGGCTAATACAGGTGTGATCTCAAAGGGGGGTTGCTGGTAGTTCAAGTGGGGTCCCTGTTTGCTCTAAGCAGACAACTTTTCACTTAGTAAAGAAAGTAATTAGTCCTTTTTTCAGGCTAAAAGACATAAGTGGGGCAGTACCTCTGTCACCTTGAAAACAAATCTTGCAAACCAGGACCTTACCCCTCAGTCTGGTCTTGAATTTGGCCCTAAGCAAGTCGTGAAGTATTTGTGTTAACAGGGTCTCTTTGCCAGGAGAATGTCCCTGCCTGCCCCAATCTTTGGCAAACAGGCCCTTCTCATGACTTAACACCAAACTCCATGTCCTCTGCTTGGCTTGGCAGCTGGGGCCTGCCCCTGTGCTCGAGGCTGGCTGGAGGTGCCCTCCTGGCTCATTTATAGTCAGGTTTTAACCTGTTTCTTTTCTTGGGAGCCTCTCTAAGCATGTACATGGCTTGGCCGTGCACTAAGAGTGTTTGAGCCCCAGCCTGGGGAACCATATTTTGGATATTCCCCTAAGCAAGGGAAGACAAGAGGCTACTGCCATGTGTCAGTCCCCAAAAGAACATAAATTTATTTTAACAACTGCCCACCCTGTGCCAGCCTTTGCTCCTGCCCGCATCTCCCTGGGGCTGGGCCTGGTGGAGGCCCCTGTGATCCAGGGCGGCCTCCCCGGCCTCTGTCCAAACCCAGCCCTGGGGTCAGGGAGAGCAGAATTTGGGAACCAGTTTGGTGACACTTGTTATGGTTCTGGGGAGGCTCTTGGGGATCCTGAACCTGAGTTTCTGCAGAGCATTCTTGGTCATGGATGTTTTTGTTCTTCCCCAAGGTGCATTTATTTACCTTAAACCCAAATCCACAATAGCTACTTTTGTACCAATAGGAAATAAAAGGGAAAAAAACAGGGCAAAGAGGGAAAATTGTGCAGTCAAACAATACTAGAAATAAAGCTAATAATATAAAAACATATTTTTTCTCCATTTTCCCCGTATTCTCTTTCCTTTTTCCTCTGTACCCCCTTTTAACCCTCGTCACCATAAAGTTAGTAATCTAGATTTATATTTTCTTGTAGTGAACTTTATACTGTTGGTATCTGATATAGCTGCCATGACATTCCTCTAAATCATGTAAACATGTTTTGTAAACATGAGTTATGCTGAACAGGATTTTCTTCTGTTGTCTCTCAGATTAATAGGTGCAAAATAAGATTTAAAAAATATTTTCAGCATTTCTTTCTTAGAAGATGATTCTGCCTTTAATTTTGGAGTGCAATGCTGAATTAATAGTTACACCCAGGGAAAAGTCAGTCTCTATAAGGCCCTCGGGAAGCAATGCTGGCAGAAAGCTTGTTAATGGCACAGGAGCAAATACAGGTGGGGAAGGACTGGGTGGGAAGCAGTAGGGCAGAAAAAGGTGGGGAAAACAGATCACAAAACCTATATGCAGGTAACATGAACAAAATGCTTTTGAGGGGGGAAAAAAAGCATCTCTCCCAGGGAGCTACAACAGCAGCAGTTTTGTGGGACATGCTAGGAGTTTTTCCGGTCTTCTGAGCAGTGCTGCTAAAACGTCGGCAAAATGTTACAACTAACAGCGCGAAAACTGCAGACAGATACGGACCAAATGGAGAGTGACAGAAGGGACTCAGGATGTCAAAACAAAATCCCGAGGGAGCATGGAAGGTGTTAGCATTGGTTACCTTGGCAAAAGGGAGCTTGAGGGATAGCTATGATGACAGCAATATAAAAACTGGAGCTACAAAGAAAAGAGGAATAAATTCTTCCCTTTGGGGATAGGATGAGGAGGGGTGGGTTGAACCACAGCACGGTGATTAAGAGAGAACCTGGAACAAGTGCCCTGGGAGCAGAGGAGTGAGCTGGAGCTTTGGGCTGCCTGGGGAGGCAGTGCGGGCCCAGGGGATCCCGTTGTCCTACATGGAAACAGGCCAGGGTCCCTCTGCATCCTTAGGTTCTATCATGATACCACTTTCTTCACAGAACACTATCTGCAGGTTTTGTAGACTAAGATACAAGGTGTGAATGTGTCACTCATCAGAGATGTAAATACTATGTAATATAAAGGTAATAACTGGAATTAATCTGAAAAAAATTGAAAATATATACTATAATTTCTTAAGTATTTAAAATTATTGTACTACATGGAGGAAATTTACTTTCTGAACTGCAGACTTAGTAAAACCTATATGTAAATTAGGTGGTTTTATATGTTAAAAAGATTAATAAATAAACTATGGATGCATTCTATACCTTCCACGAATTGAATAACCTAAGGAATAGCAGCTCTGCTCACCATGATGGTAAAAACATATCCACTATTCAGGCTGCTACATCTTCATCTTGGTTCTCTCTTTTCCTTTCTCTCCTCTCCACTGAGTATAAGAAGACATATTGTCCTGTACTTTGAATTTCCCAAATTAAAAATCTTTGTGTACTTCACTCAGCTCTTGTAAGAGCTTACTTTTGAGCACTTTTCTTTTAATTGGCTTTTTTTTTTCTGACGCTGCTGGGCTTCCTGGGGTCAGCACAGCAGTCTGCAGGTGTGATATTACCCTCATTGATCATCTAAAATCCCTTTCCTGTTGTACTGCAATTTGTTTAACAAATACAAGAGAATTCTTTCATGATTTTTAATATGAAAATAGAAAATTTAAGAGAGGATTTATTTCTGAGTCTAAAGGAGTTCCTAAAAGTTCCACCCCACATTTTGACAGCTGATGGGTGCTTTTGGGAGACGGGTGGTGTGATGAGGAGTTATCAAGGCTGAAGCCCCAGGCCGGGTGGCACGAGCTGTTCCCGTGGCCCAGACCAGCGATCCCGATCCTACGTGGGTGCTCCGGCTGCTCCTGCCTGTAGCTCCCCCTCGCTGGGAACAGTCACGCAGGGAAGCTTTTCCCCTCACTTCAGCAACAGTTGGTGCCTGTCATGAAAAACTGTGTTTTGAAGAGTAGATGGAGTCTCCTCTTGCTATCACGGGAAGGCTTTTCAGCAGCTCCCCCCGCCAAGGAGAGCTGCTCCAAGAGTGTGCTTTGCCCAGTCTCACAGCAGTGTAGTTTCTCATCCCCAGTTTCTTACAGTGCAGCCTCAGCCATCAAAAACAAACTTTATCCAATGCTTTAAGTCTTTAGTCATGTTTTGGTCTGTGGGTCCAGGCTGTTTCCTTTCTGGAGATTGCAAACTGAAGATAAATGTACGTTGATGAAAATAACTGGTGAGTGAACGCTCTGGCTCTGTGAGCACAACTCGTAATTCGCAGCCGGCTCATCCCAACTGTACAAGTCCCGTGGCTGAAACGTGGCCGTGTACTTCCAAGGGAAACTCTGTTTTCCAGGGTGCTTTTAGCACTGCTGCCTGCCTTGAGCATTAAAACCACTGGGAACCTACATAGTTATGAGTAGTGAGATCCTAGACCCAATACTGTTGGAAAGCAGCACATCACAGTGAAAAAGGCAACGCTGGCGAGAGCGGGGAGAAAAAGGAAAGTTAAAGGAAAGACAATAAATGTCAGTGCTGCCCTTGGCCCAGGCTGCACGTGAGCCGGGCGCGAAGCGAGAAGGACGGGGAGCCGCCGCGGCGCAGAGCCGCCCTGAGGCGCAGAGCCGCCCTGAGGCGCGGCCGCCATCTCCTGCTGCTGAGGCGCCCCGGGCGCGGGGTCCTGCCCCCGGGCAAGGGCAAGCTGGGGTTTTGTTCCAGCTTCATCACTCTCGTTAGTGAAAGCTGCCCCACGCTCATGCCCTGGGGCCACGATTTTATGTTGCGAGCAGAGCCCCGAGGGAGATAGCGAATATCGTCACACGGAGCAACGGAAACGAGGGGCAGAGCGGCTTGGCTGGAAATGCTGTGGGCCTGTCCTGTCAGCAGGGTAGGCAGTGAGCTGATTTTTTAGGCTAAACAGCAATAAAAGCACAATACCAGAGCGGGGAGTGCTTTGGGATAGTTGCGCCTGTCCCTAGCTCTACATACAATGACATCATACACACGCTGGTTCCATGCTCGTTGCTGCCATTTCCCGAGGATGCAGCTGTTCCCCGGGATGCTGCCAGCTCCACGGAGCCGGGCTGGGCCGGGCAGTGCGAGCTCAGCAGCCGTTTCGCTGCGTGTGCCACCTGCCGGCGTGCGGGCCCCAGGCCGCTGCTCCTCGTCTCGGCTCGGCGGCACCGGCACCGCCGGCTGGGCTGGAAGCCTCCGCCGGCTCCCACTACAAAGCCGTGGCGAGCAGGCAGGGGGAGCAACCCCGCGGCCAGGGAGCCGCTCCCGGCTAAAAGACCCTTGTCACTACCGTGATACAAATATAGAGTGAGCTATTTTTACTAACCAAAATCTCAGGTGGAAAATACGGTTACAAACAGACGGAAAAAACTTACTGAGCTAGAACTGATAGATGGCTTTGAAAGCTTTTCTTTTCTGAAAGTGGCTGCAGAGATAGTGTAATGTCAACACATGCTCATTATTTCTCTGTGACTTCAGCTGAAAAAGCACCCTATGCTGAAGGAGACAACTTAGAGATGACGTTTGAAACTCACTGTGATCCCCCAGTCTCAAGCTGGCTCGGGCTCCCCTTTCCAGCGTGGCCACCAGTGGCAGCTGCCCTGTAGGTTAAGTAGGACCTCGCTGGTACCTGCTGATGGCTTTGGCCTTTGGTGGCACCCTGGGTTAAAGCTGTGTAACTGGTTGCTTACAGGGGTGCCATCATCCTGCAATGGGGCCATGGCCCATGATGGCCAACTGTGGCCAGGGATGTTGCCATGCAGTGGCAGGCTCTTCCCCTAATAAGGAGGGTTTTTTTAAAAAAATGTTTAACAAGGTAAATATGAATAAATGGTGACTAAGAGAAAAACGGGCGCTACGGTGAGCTGTACTGGCTGCATGCCACAGTTCAGCAGCGCCACATCTCCATCCTTGGAGATACTGAAAAGCCGCCTGGACAGAGTCCTGGGCAAGGTGCTCCAGGTGACCTGCTGGAGCAGAGGGGTTAGAATTAGCTGATCTCAAGAAGCCCCTTCCAACCTCAACCCTTCGTGGTTCTGGAATGTGGGGGTCATTCCTCAGACCTCCATGGCCGGGGGCCGCCATGTTTGGGAAGAGCTGGGTGCTTGGTCTGATCTCTGCGGGCCCGCTCAGCGGTGGGCAAGAGCCCACGGCCAGCACTGCAAGGCTCACGAAGCACCGCGTGACAAGGAGAAAGACCCACGGGGAACAAGCTCTTGGCCAGGGCAGGTTTGGAAATAAATGTCGCTTCTGCTCCATTGTGCAGGTGATTTTCTCCCCCTCCCAGCTCATTACCAACCCTGCGAGCCGTGACCGGCTCCCTGGACCTGCTACAAGGGCAGTTCTCCCAGTGCAGGGTCTGGCTGCAGCCCGGCCAGCAGCGAGTGGCCGAGGTGGAAGCTCTTAGGTGGAAACAGAAAAAGGCAGCAGCTTCCCGCTCTGCCTGTGTGCAGTGAAGCTGCAGAATAAATGTACAGAGCCCAACTGACAGAGGGATGGAAAATTCTGGTTTAATTAAATGAACAGACTGAGCAACCAGATGCTCTTTTTATTTTTATTTTTTTGGTTTACCTTCTAGAATTAAAAATTGTTCTGGGACTGTTGGCAGGAATATTAATGGAAATATGTCCATACAGTTCCGGACAGTTGCAAAGGGGCATATAAAACAGAGAAGTAGCCTTCGTCGTGAAGCAGGTGTTCCCAGAGATGCTGTTTGATGTTTGGGTTTTTTTTTTTTTCACCTGTACTTTCCCTTTGGGGGAATAAAAGTTTCTGTGCTAACTGGAGGATGACTCTTCCTTAGGAATGCAAGGCCATTCTCCCATATAAAAGTGTCGTCAGGCCTAAGTGGCTTTTCGTGTGCTTGTGCCAAACACAAGGGTGTAACACTTGAGCTGCGAGCAAGCCATGTTTACGAGCGCCAAGGCTTCTCTTTGTGCCATTGCTCAGGAAAACTAAGCCAGCTCCAACTTAACGCCCTCAAAATTCAAATACATGAATGGGGTTAGATTGGTTTGCCCGAGCTCCAGAGCGGTACCACCCCCGGCGAGGAACAAAACCAGCCCCAGAGCGCGGAGCCGTGGGCAGGAAGGGCCTTCTGTGGGTGCAGGAGCCCCAGCGGCACCGCGGGGCTGGGGGGACACTTGTCCCCAAGCGATGCCCTGGTCTGAGCAGCCTCCTGGAGGAGAGGGTGGACCCTCCTGCCAGGAGGTGGGGGAGCAGAGCCTCAGCGTGAGATTCTGACCTTCAGACTGGATATTTTTCACCCTGTCCTTGGGGAAACCAGTTTGTTTTCTCTTTGCATGTGCGTAACTGGCATCAGGAGCCATTACACCCGCATGGACTGGGGGAAGGAGCTGCTCTTAGCCGCAGCTTGTGGTCTGCCTGCAGCGTGCGCAAGGATCACCTGACAAATCCTCTGCTAATGATGCACAACATGCTTGGGATCCTGACAGATTTACAGAAAGCTGCTTAAGGTGGAAGGCATCTGCAGGCAAGATGTATGAGGCACTTGCACATCCTTGTTTTGCTTTGTTCAACTGGGTAAACTAATAATATAAAAGCCACTTTAAAAGCACCCTGCAGATTAGGTTGTCCGCGAGCCTCTTAAAAGCTCACGAAATGAAAGTGCATTTGGACTAAAAATACAGCATCAGTCACAACAATATACAATAGCTATAATGTTTAATCTAGGAGGAAGCAGCATATCACTTTGCAACTGCCTGAACCTGGGAATAGTGTCTGTGTTTCTGGGTCACTCTTTCAGACTCCAGTTTATCAGACTAAAAGGGACTTTGCTGAACCTCTTCTGCCTAACCCGTAGCAGCTCGCTGCGTTTTGCACTCTAGTAAATCACAAGCCCATCGATGGTGCAACAAAAAAGGGCTTGCGGCAGCACCAGCTGGTGAGGGAGCTGGTGCCTGTGATGCAAAACCTCCTGAAATCTCCCAGTCCCGCTATTTCAATGCCATTTGCACGGTGTGCAGGTGTTTCTTGTGCTGAATTATTTCTGCCGTTTCAAGGCTGGAAGCGGTTGCTGCCAGCCCAGGCTGCGCTGCTTCCCGATGGCCCCCGCTCCGGCCGAGTCCCAGGGAGGCTGGGCTCAGAGAGCCCGAGTTTCACCTCGTGCTTTGTCAGCCAAGCAGGCCGATGTTTCTTTGTTTTAGCACAAGATAAACATGCTAATGTGCATTATCAGTGCGCAGAGAAAGTACAAACAGCTTTTATCTTCAAGAAGCCAGGCCGTGTACCCCCACCACCTATCTACACCGCTAAAAACTGCTTGCCCCTTATCTGCAACCCCCCTTGCGACACAGAGGCGTGAGGGACCTTCTTTGCTGGGTGTAAAGACGAAGCCCGGACCTCAGGGCTGCGCTTAAAAGTTTTGCCCACGTCGCTTTGCCAATCAGCAGTTTGCAGGGGTTCAGGAGCACCCCAAACAGCCCTGCCAGGAGCAAAACCCATTTAAACTGCCACGCTGCTATCTAGGATCCCACTCCTGCTGCGGGCGAGGAGAAGCAGGGAGGCCGATCGAGGGCGGCTGCTTGATGAACATTGACAACGTGGAGCAAACAGCACCGCACTACAGCAGAATGCCCTTAAAAATGCTCAAAGGATGAAAACTGCCGGCACTGTTGTGATTTTGAAGCTCAAATAATAAATGATTCAACAACTGTACAGTTACCATGGGGATGAATTCTCATTGAGCCTAAAATTACCAAGCTGCTGACACAGACCTATTTTTAGTATCAGCAGATGTGTATCTTTAAAAACAGCAGCACAAGCCTACTACTGTGTTTGTGTACGCAGCGTGCACGCGGGGCTGAGCTTCCCAAGCTAGCAACAAAAGCAGAAACGAGCAAGCGGGCGATCGCTGCCACACACAATGCGGCCATCGAGTCTGGCGGCGGGAAGTGGAAGTTGCAATTAATACCTGATCAATAAAGCACGAAGGGTGGCCGGATTGGCAGCACGTATCTGAACTAGTAAGCAGACCCCTGTCGTCGCTGCCAGCTTGTGTGCTGCGGTGATGGAGTGTCCGCTTTCAGTGCGTGGGTATCTAGCGGGAAGTGCCGCCGTGCGCTGTCACTGCCGGGCTCTCCCGGGCTTCCTTCTTCGGGCTTCGTCAAGGCAGGGATGGAGACGAGGACGAGCACCGCAGTGCCTGATGGCAGCGAGCGGCGCTGCCCAGTGCGCGCCGCTCTGGGAAGCACTGCTCACGCCTCACGCACAGGAAAAATAAAGGAAATTCGGGAAAGAGGGGGGAGAAGAGTAAAGGATCTACAACAGCCCTTGTGCAGAGACATGCCTGAAAAGAAAACTGTGCTTGATCTTCTATCTCAGAGAAAATGACGGAGAAGGGCCTGATTAATCATCTTGCATGTTGTTGAGGTTTAATTGGGAAGGAACAGCTCGTCCTGTGGAGCTGGCGCTCTGACACGTGTCAGCCGATCGGCTCTGCTCCCGGCGTGTACGTGCTGCTGTTAGCAGCTCCAGATGCTCTGCACGGCACAGATCGCTCCCTGTCTCTCTGTGTGTGCCACTGAGCTTCTAAAATTTGGGGCTGGAGAGAGCTCTGCTTTGCTGAGAAGGTGTCCCTGATGTTCCAGAGGAGATTTGGAGACGCTGCCATTCAGAAGCAGACTGAGCTCCTGGCCACGTTACTGAAGATGCAACATCGAGCTTCAGGAAATCAGGATACTGAATTCCCTGCCCTATTAGGATCACACATGTGGACATGGAGGATGTTGTCAGCTCTTGCCAGGTCTCAGGGCACGAGATTTACTGAGACAAGAACTGCCGTTACAAACATCATCCGAAGAGCACAGGGAATAAAGTTCCTTCAAATGGGGGAGGGGGGCTTCTCTCTTGTCCAGAAGCCATGGAAAACTGTACTGGAAGTGACAGGATATAAATGAGAATAGCACTCAAGATAAAAGTAGGATGAATGAAGTCTTGAACTCTACTTTCTTGCTGAGGGAATTCATGTATCCTCAACTCAGTATTAGTAGCTGAGGATTTAGGGAAATACTAGGCAAATCTCATCCATTGGAATGGAGTATTTTGTTTTCAGTGCACGTCCAACTTTGCAGGATCACAGGGTCGTGCAATAATTCAGGTTGGAAAAATCTCGGGGGCCTCTAGCCCAACCTCCTCCTCACAGCAGCGTCAGCTCTGAGATCAACCCAGGTTGCTCAGGACTTTACCCCGCCTGGTCTTAAGAACTGCTGAGGATGGAGACTTTCTGTGCAACCTCCTCCAGTGCCACACTGGCCTCACGGGCAAGAGGTTTCTCCTTATAACCAGTTGGAAACTCAAGGATGCGACAAACTCTTCAGTCAGATTCCCAGCGCCTCAGGAGTACTGCTGTACCCAGCGTGCTGTTAACCACCGAATCACGCCGGTGGCCGAAGGGAAGCAGGCGGTCCCCCGCTCTGCCCGCGCCGTGGACCTCAGCGCTGCCGTGGGCAGTGAGGGCTGCGGTGACCACACAAACACGGAGGTCTGGTCTGCCGAGCGCTTCGTCATCACTGACGAATGTGCGGCCAGAGCAGCGGGACAACAGATACCTTTTGTATTTAATACAATGACGGATACCTTTTATACTTAATTTTGCTCACTGCCATATAGGTTGGAGCCCAACAGCAACTAATTTAATAAAGAAAAAAAAAAGTAACTTAAGGAGGAAGACGTAACTGCTTAGCTTCACTGCTTTCAAAATTACTGCTTTGCAATAACCAGGGGAGAGGCTGCACACATCTCCCAGTTCTGTTTTATAGCCACAACGACGGAAATAAGAAGTGGGCAATGCTCTACTTCCACTTCTGCCTAGGGCAGATGGGGGAAGCTGAGGCCTCTGAGTGCTCTGTTGGACCGAAGACTCAGGCCCCAAGGGCTGGGAATTGGGGAGTATCATGACAGAAGTGAACACGGCCAAGGCCCCAAACACCTACTTCTGTTCTGCGTGTGCAGATCCACGGTCCAGATGATGATCAGTGAAAGGAAAAGGGAAAAAAACCCAAGTGACCCAGCGGGTGCTGAAGGCAGGAACACACGAGCACTGACGAAAGGCTGGAGAGCTGCTGCTGTGGGCAGCCTGCGCTGGGCCTGCCCCGCTTCCCCTCTGCGCCACCGCTTGGCCTCGCCAGGAAGCTCCTTGGTGCCCACAGCTCTCCTGAGGGGCCTCGAATGGTCTCTTCCCTCTCGTGACAGGGTCCATAATCTGCTCTCAAAACTTCAGTAATTGCCCTCTCCGGGAGTTGGGAAGGGAACTGAGGCGTAACTGCACCTCTGGGCTTCAGCTTAGGTACTTCAGGCTGGGTTGCCTGAACTCATTCTTTTTTGTAAAGTCTCTCACTTCCTTGCGTTGCTTCAAAACCTCCCAACTTTGGGGGTGGTGTTCTCTTGCTCATCTGCTTCTCTTTCTGGCCAGTTCCAATATTTCCTGAAGAGCGTGGCTATCAGGAGCACCCCATCAGTCATGCACAGCTAGCAAGAAAATCACCTAAGACCATGACTAGAGATTCAAAACCTCCATATGAAAGGGATATTCCAAGGGGAGGTGAAACTGCTTGACATGAGGATGAGAACAAATGGGGATGTTCCACCTCGCAGCAGCTGCCATCAAGCACCTGACCAACACCAAGGCCACCACCCAGAGCTCAGATCTTACCCAGCACTACAGTTCTTAGAGTTTTAAAGACTGAATCATGTGGAACTGTCCCTAATGAAAGATCATTTTTGGTGTCAATCTATTCAGCTCTGCTGCTGGGTCATACAAGTTCAAACATATTGGAGTGGACTACTTGTAAAGCTGAAATCACCCACCAAAAAGCTTTATTCTTTCTATCCTTCCTTATCTTTCTATCTAGCTTTAACATTCAGGTTAACCCCTTTCCTCCAGTTCGCAGCTTTCTAAAATTTAGAAAATTAAAAGTGCCTCTGTCATAATCTAGTTCAGTTTTCTAAGTGGCTGTGCTTGCCACGTTTAAAATCAAAGGCCAGTTTTTAATATAACTTCCCCAAAGAGATACAATCTAAAACCGCTAAGCGTTTTTCACAGGTTCTTTTGCGGATGAATTTCCTTCTCTTTTCTTCTGGTCTCACACTAAAAGAAAACTTTTCTAACTGTGGAAAATATGAGAGAAACCTCTACTCTTGTGTATATGAGTGAAAAAAAAAATTGCAATCACAGTTAAAAATACTGAAGCCCAAAGAACCGGGAGTTTTACTAACATCAAATTAAACCATCATGATCGGCAGCCAGATCTGTGTTACGCCAGCTGCAAATTTCAAGTCACTCCTGCATGAACACAATATCCTTGGAGGAATCATTCAGCATGGATTTACACTTTGCTTATGATGAAGCTTTTTGCTTTGTGTAGGAGCAAGTGGGTGAAACAAAGCCCACTTGAAGTTCCATTTCTTAAAATAATTTGATAGATTCTGGCAGGGTCTGATGCTGTTTTACGTATGTGAGACCTATCTGCTGTCAAGATAAGGCACACATGAGACATAAATCATATTGCACTAAAAGAATTTCTGCCCTAAACTTGAGATAATGAGACAAAAGTCAAAACAATATCCTTCCACAATCTTTGCTGTATCCTAAAACTTCGCTAAAAATCTGTTTTTAAAGTTATTTCTGTTTAATTGCATGTGTCCCTTAGGTGCAACTGTCTCATTTTTAGTGTTAACACGTTAATGGACGTGCGCATTGGACCCTGTGCACAAGTGCCAGTTCAGAGAGCAGCTGCGTGCGCCTTTCCAAGGTGCTCCAGCTGCGTCCGCTTGCGCTTTCGCCCAAGATCATCCCTGTCTTGCCACAGTTCGAAGGACAGGATCGCCACAGGAAAAAGGGAAGGAGGAAAAAGCCAAACAAACAAAAAACAGGATCTATGCAAATGAAGAGGTGAGAATATCAGTCCCTTATTTCCATTCTGCTCCCCGTATGGGAGGCTCCAGGCAGACCTGTCCCTTTCTTATGGGAATCGGTCGTCTCTTTAGCCTTGTTTGGTTGCTGTGGGAAATGGTTAGTCTCGTAAAAATGACGAGGCACTGCAGCACGTAAGTACACTAATAACCCAAAATGTCACCTTAACTTAGAGCTCTTGCTTCTGTGGATTTAAGCCCTCAAAGTAGGACAATCACTGCGATACAGATAGAATAAGCATCGACCTCTTGTGGCAAAATGCTTAGAGCAGCAAATACTCAGTGCTAAGCCAGCCAGGGTCCATTTTCTATAATTAAAACATTTTCATCCTGGTGCTGTCTCATCAAGTGACACCAAATGTACGTTAAAAAGATAGTTAATTCAGTACTGCTCCTAAAACTGATCACACTGAGCTGCAAAACAAAAGCCTCTCTGCACTGTAAAATCAATCAGACACCATTTCTCCATTTCTGACCATAATATCTGACTGGCAGCCGGTGCAACCAGCCTCGTAACGCTCAGGGTAGCAGCACAGTGTCTCGGAAGGCGCCACAGATGGGGTCTGACAGTGCCTACATGCGAGGAAAATGAAAACGGGTTTATTTTTTTATATACTTTGCCACTTTGCTTCCAACTATCAAAGCTCCAGTAGGTTTTTAGTTTTTGATATGAGAACTGTTGCTGTGGTAAAACCTCTTCTTTGGGTGGCAACTGGGCACATCATTGCTGAACTTTGTGTAGCTACAGCCTTTCTTCAACACCCCTTCAGGAAAGTCCCGCCGAGTCCGTGCTGCCAGGTGCGCACAGGGATGAGGTGTTTTTACAGTTTCTTTCGGATCCCCGCTGTCCTCGTGCTTCTAGCAATGAAGAGCACCCATAGCTAACTGTATTAGTCTACCAGGCATCACCAGATTAGATCACGGGAAGCAAAAATAACACAATTTAGGTACAGGATATTGCATAAGGAGCAGCTAATTCTGTGTGCCTCTGAATTTATGGAGCCTGATTTCCTGTGGCTCACTCTGCCGTGGATTCTACAGGGTAAAATAATATAGCTCTGATCACTCTGCAGCCTTGCTCTTGGTAGGGGCACTAATTCCTTTTTCCTAATGGGATGTCTTTTGTCATACAGTTTGCAGAATGAGATTTCCATTTTGTACTGATTTGATTGAATTTATTCACATAATTACAATATCTTTTTGGGAAGCATGATTTGGGAAAAGAGAGAATGTGAACAAACGTCTTGGGAATGAAGGCTGCAAATGTCGCTTTTGTGCTGCTGCAAAGGTGTTTATGTAGTCACCAGAGCACTTCAGGTGGTGTTTTCCAGCTATTTCTGAAAAATACAGGAGGAAATTCCCACTGAAGTCTAGAGGAGCTTTTCTGTTGACTTCATCTGTTGATTTCACTGCAGCTCGGATTTCACCTCTCTTTTCTGGCCTACCTTGCATGAATTGGAGCAACATGAAAGACATTTGCAACTAGTCCTCCTACAAACACCATGCAAAGTTATTAAGCAAAACAGATCTTGTTTAGCAAAAAGTGACGAAGCAACAACAACATTTGAAGCCAAAGGACAAAGCAAGCTAAAAATTAGCTACCAATGAGGAGAACATGCTACTTGGAATTAAGGAAGAGTAATAACATGGGAAACTGTGGAATAAGGGGCAGGTGAGGATGAAAGATTACAGATGCAAGCTGAAAATAATGGCTTGCATAAGGGGAAAACGCAGGAGGAGGAGAGGAGAATTGGGAGGCTGGGGAAGGGGAAGGAAGGAAGAAAGGAAGAAGAAACGCTCTTCAGGTGGGAATGTTTGGAGGACGCCGACGCTGGGGCTTGTTCTGGTCGGACAGTCTGCAAGTTGTGCGCTAACCAGCGCCCAACCTTCTGCTCCCTTGCATTTACTTATATGCTAAAAGTCTTCTTTCAAATTAGACATTAAGGACTCCGACGTGGGGCCCTGCTTTCCCACCATGTTTGTTCTGCCCACTGTAACTTCGACAGGGGCGGCCAAGAGCAGTTGCAACGCACCCTATGAAGCCGAAAGGTAGACGGGAGACCCAAGGCCAGGAGAGCAGACAAAAACCATCCCGTCTGCCAGACTTCTGGCTGCATAAATTACTTGCACTCGAGCTAAAGATACATGAGAGAAGAGGAGGAATTAAGCTGCACCATGGGCTGCTAATGCCAAAGCCAGCACAGCAGCCTTGTCTCATGGTAATGTAACACCATGGAGAAGTACACTGGACGATGGTTTTTTTGAGTCTTTCATGCGTCCAGTTACAAGAATATTTAAAACCAAGTCTATCCCCCAAATACAGTCCCCTATAAATATAATAAAGCTTGTTCCCAAATATGTTGCAATACCTTTTATGAAAAATTAATCCCTATTAAGTTTGATGGACTTGCTTAATGCAACACTGATTCCAAAATACGCCCAATTTAAAGCTGAAGTAACCTCTATTTTTCACTTACTAATGGAGATAATCTAAGGATACTGTGTACCCAAGATTACTTTTCGCTCCTCTAGAAACCAACAGATTGTTTGTTTAGGACCATATCTGGTCAGACACATCAAGGAAATCCTACCCTTAAAATATGGATAAATCTTGAAAGCTCGCAAAACTGTTTACTTCTCCTTTCAACATCTGTTATTGTATGCAAGAAACGAAGCAGGCAATGACTTCTACATAGAAGCTCGTTTTCTGTCTGCACGTGCCCATAGCGCAGCGTGAGGCTGCATGACAGTGTTGGAAAACCAGGATTTGGAACCAGGATCAATGGAAAACTTGCTGCAATGTTTCAATAGGTCCAACATCTTTTAAGACTTGGCTTCCAAAACCAAAATAAGCCGCATTTAGTCTCTTTCCC
>NW_010578829.1:197549-211012 GCF_000705375.1 Tinamus guttatus | reverse complement strand
CTCCCCCCCTTCCCCGGGGTGGCCCCGGCCTCGCGCGTGGCCCGCGGGACCCCTGTGTAGTCTGAGTGTTTGCACTGCCTGGCTGGTAACAGTCAGAGCTTGGGTGTCCCACAGGTAACAAAAGGAGGGACTCTCATTTCCCCTGGTCAGAAATGTGTATATATATATATATCTATATATATATATTTAATTCTTCTGCTGTTTGTTGCTCACTGGTGCGTGCGGTGTCTTTCCAAGGAGAATAGTGAAGGGCAAACATGCATGTAGGGGGTGGATCCACGTCAGCTCCACGCCAGCTCTGTTTTCAGAGCACTCTGGAATAGGTAACAGGTAAATCTGGGAGCAGCAAAACTGCACTAAGCCAATACAGCTTATTCCAGCCCTTTCTTTCCCTCCTCCTCAGCAAAATAAGCAATAGCAAAAACTTAGTGCGGCTGGTGATTACACCTGCACTTGGGACTTTGAGGAGCCCAGCAGTGATAACCAAAGATGGCCCTTCATTGCATCCCTAGCCATCTGGGATGTGCTGGGAAAAGCTGGGATGTGCTGGGAAAAGTGCACAGTGCAGCACGGATCATTGCGGATCATTGTGCAGACAGGGAGATGGGGAGGTGTGAGGGTGGTCATCGACACAATCCCCTGTCCTTAGATCTTTTCTAATGCAAAATTTAAGTGACAACTGATTGACAAGTGGCTAAGTATCTGCTGAGGGTTTCAGGACTAAGCCCACTGAAAACACTTAGGTTGGTTGCTGATAATCAGGGTTAATAGTTTTACACCTCAGCAAATGAGTGTTTGGGAATTGCTGGGAGTTATTCCTAGAAGGGCGTCTGGGTTTACGCTCTCCTAGTGAAATTCATGAATCTCAGCCGTTACTCTGGTGTCCTAACGACCCTCTGCACAACACTAGTGAAAGAAAAGATGAGGCTTAACTGCTCGCGAAGGTGATATATCCCAAGTCGGATCTGAAGTTCCCCTTCAACGAATTGCCCTTGCAGGGAACAGGAGCAGATCCCGGCACTGCAGCACCCGGGATCTTTCCTGTAGCCCCAGTCAGGTCCGGGGTTGCTGACCTGCCCGCAGCCGTGGCCCGGTGGTCCCGGCAGGAATGACTCCAGCAGGTTATTAGCTATTACCTGTTGGCTGCTGCCTCTCGGCCGGGGCAATTGGGACAGCCTAAATAGCGGGTTTTGCAATGGAGTTGCACATACATGAGCCACGGCGCGTGTTTTGTAACCATCAGCAAGGGTTAACTGCCTGGTGGAGGCTGTGACCTCTCACACTGTAGCCATGAAGGCATCTGGCTGTGCTCTGCATTCACCATGGCAAGATTTGAGGGTACCTGGAAAACAGTTTTCTTTTGAAAGTTCTGGGGTTAACCACCACGCGTTGTGTCCTGCTGCTGGCCATGAGATCTGGAGCGGGGCTTTTGCTTCCCACAAGGATTTGAAGCAACACCCCCATCTTCCAGCCGTACAGGGTAGGGTCAGGGTCTTCTAAAAATAAAGGTAAGGATGAGAAAAGTTGCAAAAGCGTTGACAACATTTTCCTGTCAGATAGTCCGACAATGAACTTTGCCATGATTTTTTGTTTTGTTTTGTTCTCTGAGGTTGATACATTTCTCTGTATTGTCTGCTTCTGTTCTGGGACTGCCAAAATTACCACTGCAAAATGTTATCTATTCTATTAACAGGAGGTTACAGCTGCAAGAAATAGTTGTTTCCTTTCTGTATATTGTTATTCCTAATTTGTATTCTGTCTTTATACTTACCTGCTCATATTTTTATAAAACGTGTTTTATGTATTTTTAGCTTTTTAGTGAACTTTCAACTCAGATCCCCTCTGCCTAGGGACGTAATCTGAAGTTTCATAAACACATTCTAGTTGTATTAACGATGTGGCTATCTATAGAATTTAAGTGTATTTTTATAGGGTTTCCTAAGGTTACATTGGATTGCAAAATATAAAGATCAACTTATATATCTTATCTTTCGTATTGATCCTGGCAAGGTAAACACGTGTATGTGACTTCTACCTTTGAATTCTGGAATCAGGTGTAATCGCCGGTACGGAAGCAGAGGCGCTTCCACTGCACGGATGTGCTGGGGCGCACGCGTATGGATGTTCCAGCCGGCGGGCGAAAACAACCGCCCCGTCGCGGGGAAGGAGACGCGAGGCACAGGGATTGCGCAGGTGTTTACATTTTCAAAACCTTATGCTGAGAGTGTGTGAGGTGATGTCAGACTTGAGAGCTGCGTATTAAAATAAATCATATTGATAAGTTCATGGAAGAGGCTAAGTGGTGTTGCATCATAACAGTCAAGTATTTATAGGGTTGTTTATAAAACTGTAAGAGGGTTTTGAACTCTGTGAACCCAGGGCCAAGAGGTCCCTTCCAGTCCTTTGTTTCCGTAGCCATTTCTCGTGTCTTCTATTTTCAACAGAAACTTCTGTCATATCTGTTAAATATGCAGAGATTCTCTTGATAACAATAGTGTCACTGAACGATACTCATGCAAATAAATTAATTTCCTCCACACACACTTTAGAGTGCAGAGCGGGGAGAGGCCGGAGCACCATCCAAATAAGATGAGCTTAGATTCCCCCAGTCATCATTTTGTAACCTGCCTTCACAGTGGATTTCCAAGAACAAAAGACATTCCTTGAGAAGCAGCGAGGGTTGCTAAGTGACACCAGTGTATTTACTATCTCACAACTTGAAAAATCCAAACACATCGAAGCGGGGGAATTAATAAGCAGAAATGTCTCGAGTCTTGTGCTGGCTCCCAGAGTGAATGTAAATATGTCGACCAACAGTTTTACGCAGTTTGGAATACTCAATTTAAGACCTCAATGAAAATGGAAAATACTAGTTGCTTTTGAAAATGTAGGCTGTCATTCTTAGGAAATTTAAATAAGCCTGTTTTGTCACAACACAAGAACCTCAGTTCAAATGTACGGGATATCTTTATGTGTCGTTCTTGTTTATGTTTGCTTAATTACCTACGGATTTTACTTCAGGAGTACTGCTTACTAGCAAGGCCAAGTGTTACATCATCCCTTTTTGCTGACGTTATTACTGCTCCTTACACTTTTTAGACACAAAAGTGGTCTTTAGCTCCACTCATCCTTCTAGTGTCTGGCAAATCGAGCTGCTGCATCCCAGTTCTTCCATGCCTTCCGGGTGAGTATTTCCCATGCCCTTTGGCAGGACAACGGGAAGCTTCCTTCGGCCTGCTGCCTCAATCCTTCCCTTTCCCCAAGGCCTTCTCCCTCCTCTCACGAGCCATGGATGCTGGGGGTCCCCGTGCCTGGATCACAGGGGTCGCTTCACCGCGAGCTGCGGACGGCTGCGCGTTCACATCACCGAGGCACGTCCAGCCCTCCTCATAACCCGCGTGCATGTCCGTGGCAGCGTTGTGTATAACGCGAAGGCCTGGTGTGATCTGTCGTGTGGGATCCTGTAGATTTTCCATGCATCTGATGGCTGCGAATAGCTTCCATTCGTCTGCCGATTTCAAATATTATAGTGTATGTAGCAGGGGTGACACTAAATGTTTAACTTGAAATTCTATGAGAAAAGACTTTTGCCCCATTTCTTGAAATGTACTTCAGATTCAAAAGAATGTCATATTTGGTCCAAATTCCCTGCCTCTCTGTGCACTTCTTGATAAAAAGCCCTGCTTATTGCTGTACTTTCAATCAAAGTAATTGGAAAACAACGTAATTGTTTGTCACCTGGACATGTCTCTAGACGGTTCTGCTAAAACAAGTCTATCTACATTGAATACAGAAGAGCCACAGTCAGTAAGGCAGCACAGAGCAATTGCTGGGAACGCGTCCCGCTCTGTGTATAGGCAGGAGAAAACTCCTGCTCTAGTTGTGTTTGAAGTAAACCTGACCAAAATTACAGAGCACCTTGTCCTACAGGGTCCAGAGCCAATTCCGTGGGATCACAGCAACCTCGGAAGGACTGCCAGATTCCTTCATCAAAATCCCTGCTGCAGCCTTGCTCATCTCCGGGTGGAGGCATGACCAACACTTGGCCTCATTTTGGGGAAGCTGAAGTGACCATAGATAGTGGCTACGTTTCTTGCCTTCTGCCCTCTTGTTTCATCTCATCAGATAGGAACCTTTGTGCTGTTAGGAGCACCTCCCACGTGCCTCAGGTTTCCTGCTCTTATTCTAGCCCTGGACAACATCATGGTGTCCGCCAGCAGCACCCACTCAATAGGTGAGAAGTTTGATCGTTGCCATTTTTCTCTGCATGAGTCTGTAATTAGAAAACAGTTTAAAAAAACAGCAAACTTCATCTAAGTTGTATTAGCCCCTAAGAACAGGACAGGTAGGGGTAGGTTCTTTAAAGACCTTCCCTTCTTCCTTCTAAAAAATTATGCTTGTGACAGCCTGATTCCACTGCACTGCTCCCTTGTTGGCCAAGACAGTCTTTTTGATCTACTTGTGTCCCTCTTTTCTGTTTTTTTCCCTCATTATTTTCAAACATCCATAAGCATTTACTGAAGTAGTGGCTTATTTCAAGCTCTCCTTTTCACTGTCTGCTTGTTTTTTTATAGCCTCCTATTAGTTGAGCCTGCTTCTCCCTTATTAAATCAAGCCAATATATTTAGACAGTGAATTTCCCAACAGCAAAGTCAACAAACAAGATCCATAAATTCTTGCACAGTAATAATTTCCATCACATTAGCAACTGTGTTTTGCTCTATATTTTGTGTAGAGCTAAACTCACCCTTGGTGGGTAATGAAAAACAGCCCTTTAGGTTGCAACCCCTTCAATGCAGGAACACCTTTTTGCTGTGTTTGTACAATGCCCGGTGTAATAGATTTCACGAGATGCTTGGGTGCTATTATACATGCATAGTTTAGAGTAAGAACCAGAGGTCGTGTCACAAACCTCCTCCTAATATAGGACTCTCGAGACGCTTGGAGAAAGAGTTCTGCCTGGAACAGGTTGAAGCTCCTGCCTGGAACAGGTTGAAGCTCCTGCCTGCAGCTCTTCACTCGTCCTCTCTTCAGGGTGCTGCTGAACTGCCGTGCTTCACGGGCAAGGGCACGAGCGCACGGCTGTGATTTTGGTTTTTCGTTTGAGCCGGGCTTTGCTCTGCAGCCATCGATAGCTGCAGCGGAGCAGGTTGAGTTGTCCTTGGAGCGGGAGGAGCAGGCGGAGGGGAAGGGAGCGGGGAACATTGCAGCTGGTCCTGCGTGAGCATTTCCCACCTGGGAATCGGCGCATTGTGCCAGCGTGGGATGGAGACCTGGAGGGGGGACGTGACAGGTGAAGTGCTATGGGAGCACCTCTTGTTTCACAGTATGAACTCTTCTCACAGGACCCTCACTGTAGCTATCAGTAAATGTGCTCTCCGCTCACGGGAGACATTCATCATCACGGAAGATTTGCCCTCTCTTCCCTCTTGGCAGCATCATTCAGGCTGAGGGCAGCAAAATACTTGTTTTCACCCGTGCCTGGTGCAGTAGGCTCGGCTCCAGGACACAAAGCATTGAGCAGCAGCGCTGGGTTAGGGCTTGTGATCCCTCCTGCCTCCTCCTGCACCTGCCCCGGAGCCCCTGCCATGCACTTGCCCACACTGTGGGCCGGCAAGCTCTCCTTCACAAACTTGTCTTTCTCAGGGCTTTTCAAAGTGTTGGATCAGCAGAAATGAGCAATGCTGGGGAAGGGCACAGCGGAGGGAGGGTGATGGGACAGGAACGATTAAAGTCAGTTTTACCCATAAAAACTTCATACTGTGAAACCCTAGTCTGAGATTTCCAAGAACCTTGATGGTTCTTAGCAGCCCCGTGAGCTGACTGTGCTATTAATTCTGTCCCAGGCATTAGTAGGATCCCTCCTGGGAATAAAAAAGGACTAATGGGGAGGCTTTGGAAGAGCAGCAGCATTCAAATGGTACAAATCTGTGCTCGCAATACAGAGCAGCTGACGAGAGAGGCTCACTTTAATATTGGCCTATATCTTCCCATTAGCCTCGCTGCCTCAAATCAAAAGCACCCGCAGGCCTACACTTAATATGTTTTAGTGCAGAGAGGATTCCAATTACAACTGGAATAAGTTATAGCTCAGGTTGACTTTGCAGTGAAATGAAGCCCAAAGAGCTTATAAACAAAAGCCCTGATTGTAAGATTGATTTGAAACTTTATAAAGTAGCACTGCTGACACAATTCTGTTGTAACAATGCAGACAGGACCCTGAAGGCTCACACTTCTAAGGCAATTTGCTCAAGGAAAAAAATACTCTTTTTTCAGTTAATGAACCATTTTATAAAGCACTTAATAATATTAACTTCCATTACAATCTTCCTATAAAGCACACATTAGATCCAGCTAGCAAGCCATCGCTCCAGTTATGTATCGTTAGCATTATGAGTTCATATATTTTAGAAGTTCCTTCCTTTGCTCTTTTCACAAATGTACCCCGATAATCTGCTTTAAAATGGCCCGTACTTGAAATTTGTGTTTCTTCTTGAAGGCTGGACTCCAAGAGGAAAGTTCGCCACTGATCCTGCCAAAATTCATTGCTGTTTTGTCCTGGGGGGTTTCACTGCTTTCATTTATCATTTCGTTGAATAAGATAAGCTGGGAAACCAGTGGTGACCTCGAAGCTGCTGTGTGGTTTGTGAAGGGGCAAGCATCTATAAGCAACAAAGCTAGAAGCAAGGAGAGCTAGACATGATATGCCTATACACTGGAACTATTACCTCAAAACAGACCTCACCTGAAGCACACATATGGAATACTTTCAGAATATCAAAAGAAAAACCTCCTGTGGCAATTCCAGCTTTGTGATTTGTTTCTGCCTTGCAGCATTTGCCTTTCTTCATATTCATACATATTCTTATCAGCATTGGGCACTGCATAGTCTGGTACAGCCAACACGATGCACTGGAGCAGGAATTGCGCTACAAAAACCAAAGTGTTAATGATGATGATTAAGGTTTTCCTGGGATTCCCATGTACGTTCTTATTATCACTGCTAGCATCGTTCAGCTGCCAAGCTCTCCACGCTGTGCTCACTGATGCCTCTGCAACTGGAGTGGGCAGAATATTAAACTGAAGGCGGCTTTTCTTGAAGTGAATGTGAATCTAGAGTGCTCTTCCTCCATAAAACCATTCTGGAAGAAACATACAATCCCAAAAGGCCCAAAGAAAAGCTCCTCTAAGGCATCAAAGAGGATGAAGGCTGTATTGCCCAGTAAGAAACCTTGGACAGTAACAGGCTGAACATAGTGACCACGGGAGTATTTTCCGGGCTGAGACAGTGCCACTTTCACAGCGTTGCAAGGTGCCTTGAGCAAGCGTGAGGAGCCTCGTCATGGAGGTGCTCCTTGGTGACACGGCCGAGGCCACCCCATGGGGAGCTCTTCCCACCCATGCCCATCTCCAAGCTGGGCTGGTGCTCACCAGAGCCACGGAGGGCTCAGCCAGCTGCAAAACAGCCCTACAAGGGTGCAATGAGCTTCACATGGGTTTAGTCAGATCATCCTGGCACCCCAGCTGCTGTCTTCTGGCCTCCGGCCGAGGTTCACGGCCTCCCCCGCTGTGCCTGGGCAGTTGGCTATGGGGCCAGCCCAGTGCTGGCCCAACGTGGAGATCTGCTGGCCCCACAGCGAGGTGCTGGGCAGTGGGAGAGCGGAGGCAGGAGGTGAGCACCAGCCTCCCACAGTGCCCCAGCCGGAGGGACCTGCCTGGGTCGCATCCTGCGCTAGGACGCACCTGAAATCCCTCCGCGCTTATTAATGGCAAAAATAATTTACTGTGGCAGCTACAGTAGCAGATTCAGTTTTAACCACAGAAAATATTCTGCTAGGGGAATAAATTAGCATACAGCTATCATGGCATGTCTAATTGCTAGCACCATTATAGCTATTTTGGGCTTGTACATGACACCATGGCTGTGCATCATTCAGTCTTGCTGTGCAGACAGACGTAGAAGCGACCCCAATACAAGTGCAGGACAGTTATTAGGGCTCTATATCACAGCACATCTCCTCTGCTGAGTGGAACCATGCGGATCTGCTCGACAGCCACTCATTAGCTCACACGACAGCCCTTCCAAAACCACCACTTTAATCACAATTTAGGAATAAACAAAACTCCGGTGCTGACAGTAAACTGTGGTAGTGTATAGTGATGTCTGGGAAAAAAAATGCGTGCAAGTGCCTGTATGTAGACTTGAACTAAAGTGCTGGAAAGTGTGGTCCTGACAGGCAGCCCCACTATTTCGCTGGGGTCTGTGCTCAGAAAAGCCCATAAAAGCGATGGGGCCCTGATGCAAGCGTGACTCGCAGAACGGGTGCCGGCAGCATGAGGCGGGTGCCACCCATAGCCCTCTCTGTGGAAGCTGGCGTAAGGGAAGAGTGAGATTTTTGAGCCTCTCCTGCTGCAGAAACTTCATCAAATATTTTACTTATAAAACCATTTCTGTCTGGGGGATGTGGCAAAGTTCAAACTAGCTATTCACGGGTTTGAATGAACTCTTTCTCCCATCCGTAGATGCTCTGAATTGCGCAGCTCGCACTGAATGCCTTCTGTCACTACAGCTGAGACAAAATGTGTAATGTATTTTGGCAGATCCCCCTCCCACCCCTGCCAATATCTAGAACAGACTAATAGTACTGGTAAAAAATTAAAAGAACTTCTTCCTGCACATCCTTCCTCATCCTAATAATAAGGCAAACACTAATATGATGGAAAGCATTTTCCTTCTGATTTGTTGTATATATATTGCTGCTAGGAGCAACAAAGCAGCCATTGTAATGTAAAACTGTCAGTCCTCAAGTAAAATTTGCAGTCGCAGTTATCTGATTATATAAAAGGAGATGCTGAAAACTGTGACACACTCACATATTGATTCAGCCGAATGGCTGAGACCCGCACATGCTCTCCTAGCCACGCACATGCACGTGCTTCGTGCATGTCACTTAAGACATGCTACATTTTATAGCACACTTGGTGCAATTTGTGCCTTTGATTTACTGTATAATTTCCTGGATATACAGCACTCCAGAAATAAGTGCCATTTTGTGGGTAGCGAAGCACTGAGAGCAGCTCGCCACCTCCAGCGTGTCAGTTAGATCGATTGCGCCAGCATTAACGGCGTACGCAGAACTTTTACTCTACTACTGAAATTCTTCTAACCCCGTATACTCAGCTTCCACAAATGTTTCCCACGTGTCTGTGAGTGACAGTTCATCTTTTCATGTTTATATTCGCCATCTGGAGATGTCAGCTTTGTTCTGCAGTAGAAAGAACTACGGAATAGTGCAAGTAAACCTCGGAAAGCTTAGAGGAGTGTTTTAAATAGGTTTATAAGCAAACATGTCCATAGATAGAACAGAAAAATGTGAGTTTTATTCACAAATAATTGTATGGAGATATATTTTTGGTAAGTCACTCTACATTTTTTGATCCTATTGCTGCAGATAACACAAAAAGAATTGTAATTAAATGATATCAAAGGAAGCAAATACACTCTAGATGTTAGATTGTTCATTTTATGCATGTGGTCATATGTTCTGTATGATCAGCTTCACAGGCACCTACTATTGAGGCAGATTTCCTGGCTTGTAGGGATTATCTGGGAAGAAGCTGTTGTGGAAAATATGATATACAGATGCCGTAAAACAGGAAAATTGCCAAATTCCTTGGGCAGGGAGATGCAATAATTAGGCATTACTATTGCTGCTGCTGCTATTCCTATTCATACTTGCACAGATCTGAGTTCAGGATCTATTTCCCTGTACTCAGCTGCAATTCAGATAAGCATCAGAAGAGCTAAATATAACCACGTAGAGATGCAACCTCCTGCGACGCTGTGTTAGGTAAGTCCTGCCGCCAGCGACAGCAGGACAACCACTACCCTTGAAATTCAGACCTCAGCAGGTAAACCAGATCAGGTCTGACTTCTGATTTCCCATAGCGTAGGATATTTGAAGCTGTTAAATAGAAGGAGCTGCTTAAATATAGAGTCCTTTCTAAGTCATAGGTCAACTAAGACTCCTTCCTTGGGAACGTACTGCTGTCCCTACCCGTCACGCATGCTGCAAGGACATATAGAGCAGTCAGCAAAGCTACACGCTCATCTATGGCTACATGGCAGGGCAGGGCGCTGACATCTGCGCTCAGTGCTCCTCACTCCTCTGCTCACTCCTTGTAAGATGAGCCCAGCCTCGGCGTCAGATGCAGATTTATTGCAAGCGACCTGCTCCGAGTTTGGAAGCAACATGCTGCCATGGCGCTGCTGGGGGTGACTTTACAGGTCGTTAGCGTGGGGAATGCCAGCTTCCCTGGAGCAAAGCGATCCTTTCTGGGAGGCTGCATGTGCAACGCAACCTTTGCAGCTCTCCTGGCAAGCCAAACACGCGACGTCACTCCTGGGCGCCTCGCTCCTCGTGCCGTTGCTCCTGCCGCCGAACCTTCAAGTGTGCCCGCCCTCCGATCTCCGGCACCGCTCCCGTTTATTTATTCCCGTGTAGTTTGGAGCTCATTTCCTTTAATGACCGCCAGGACCCTCATGGGGCTGGGCGCTGGGCCGGGGATGGCTGGGCAGCCGCCAGGCTCTCACCTCAGGCTGCCTCGCGCCCGCCCTGAGGCAACGCCCAGAGCCGCCTGAACCCGGCAGCTGGAAATAGAGGACAACAAACCAACACATTACATTAATAACAACAAAAATATAGGGTTAACCAAGCTGTCAGACTGACACAGAGCATTTCCCACACAGTTTTTATCTTTAGGGCCTACGTGTCCACCTCCTGCCACCCTAGGTGAGCTCTGCCCATCGTTACCAGGGATGGCACTTTCTGGAGCTGGCTGGGAGAACATCAGCACTGCCTTTGTCTCCCGTTATTTACATTTTATTTTAATTAAGCCACGATTTATTTCAGTCTCCCTGCACTGCAGCAATATCAATGAAACAACCCATGTCCTGCCCCAGGAATGGCGACTGTTTCCCCCCATTATTAATCTGCAGTATTTGTTAAATTCCAATAGTGTTTGCTTTATCTAACTGCTGCACAAATTACCTCCTCGGGGAGGCTGTGGAGTTATTAAAGCTTATCTCTCCCAGGCCTAATTCTCCTCTGTCTTGTGCTCTTCATAGTCATTCTTACTGGGCAAAGTGCACATCAAGGAGTGAATATTTGGGATTCGGTAGGATCTTACCTGCACCTGAAAATACCTACAGCAGCTCAGGAGTTATGCTGCAAAGCCATGCTTTGATCAAGACCTCTTCAGCCAAGAGCCCTCACAGGATCACAGGGACCTGATCTCTAGCAGGGATGTGTACTGGCTGTCCTTCTACATACACAGCAGCTCAGAATGATGGGGCAAGAAATCACCATGGAGAATCAAAGTTCTCATCAGTGGAGACCAAGGTTGGACTTCCACCACTACTTCCAAAAGCACTTTAGAGACGTTCATGTCTTTGAGTCTCTTGCCTATGGGACAAACCAGGTTCAGACTGGGCCCCACAGTACGAGAGGGATGTGGAGCTGCTGGAGAGAGTCCAGCGCAGGACCACAAGGATGATCAGGGGCCTGGAACATCTGCCCTATGAGAAGAGGCTGAGGGAGCTGGGGCTGTTCAGCCTGGAGAAGAGAAGGCTGAGAGGGGATCTAATCAGTGTCTATAAATACCTCAAGGGAGGCAGTGAGGAGGATGGTGCTGGCCTCTTTGCCCTGGTGGCCACTGACAGAACTAGAGGTAATGGCCACAAACTGAAGCACCAAAAGTTCCACAGGAACCTAAGGAAAAATTTCTTAACAGTGAGGGTGACAGAGCACTGGAACAGGCTGCCCAGAGAGGTTGTGGAGTCTCCTCTGAAGATCTTCAAAACCCGCTTGGACACAGTCCTGTGCCACGTACTCTAGGTAACTCTGCGTGTGCAGGGGGGTTGGACTAGATGATCTCTAGAGGTCCCTTCCAACCTTAACAATTCTATGATTCTATGACTTGTATGCCGCAGATAGTGGCTCGGTGGAAGTGGCTCGGAGGCAGCGTACCTCAGAGCTGGGGGTTCCTGATATGACCCTTCTGTGATGGACACCAGTGACAGGCCCACCAAGGGAAGCAGTGAAGGCAATGCCAGCCAAAGGTATTCCCATCTCTGCCAATGCTGCTGCCTGCTGCCCCGTTGGTAACAGAAGCTTGAAAAAGCAGCCTGGGAACAAAACAGCATGCCAGCTTTCCAAAGCTGGAGCAGTTTCCCAGTGCCGTGCACTCCTACAGAGCTCTGCTGGCTTGTTGCACTGGGATGCAGGGGCCACAATGGCTGCAGGAGGATGGAGCAGGGCTCTGGTTTCACTGCCCAGCTGCTTTGTGGCTACAATCCAGATTTGGAAACATAGCCTAATTGGAGCCCGTTCCCCAGGAGTCTCAGGAGAGCACGCCTATTTTGCAGGCCCTGTATAAGGGTAAATGACCATATTAAAAATGTACGGGAGCTCCAGAATGAACTGCCTGATCAGATGATAGCCACATCAGAGCCAATGTTCAGCCTTAGGACTAACCCTTACGAGAGGGTGCAAGAGAGAAGCCACAGCAAAAGGAATAAGCAGAATTATTCGCATCTCCCGGCAGTCGGCAAAGGATGCAGCGCGTCAAAGAAGCAGAGAATTTCCGAAACTCCACTACATGCTGCCATGATTGATGCTTATTATTGGCCCATAACTTTTGCTATATGTAGAAGGAGAGCAAATAATTAAAATAAAACTGGTTAGCTGTTACTTGGGCCAGCAGCCAAGCCATGTTATAGCCGATTTACTGCAGCTTATCTGGCTAGCACTGTTGCCTCCTTCACGCTGCAGCCAGAGCTGCTTGGGATGCAGGAGCAACGGCGGGAGTAACAGTGGGAGCAACGGCGGGAGCTCTGGCTGGGCCAGGCTGGCCCAGGCAGCACTTTTATGGCCTCGTCTCGTTGCGCAGCCCCGTGTGTGCCGCGCGGCGAGGAGGTGTGTGTTTTACAGCTTTCCCTCGGCAATGGCTTTAATATGCACACCAACAACCAGCCTATAAAACACATTTCCATCGAGTGATTTCGGGATATAGGAAAGACAGATTACAAGGCTCGTTATTATGCTGCTGTGATGGGCTTTAAAAAGGAAACATTTTTCCTAGCATGTTATGAATATCTCATCACAACATTGCCACCCCAAGAGAAGAAATTATCACAGCTACCCATGAGGAAGGCAATGCTGCAGTAGTATAAAATCTTTTTTTGTTTCTTTTTTTCCTAGTGGTAAGCTGCAAAAAACCCATCACCACCACCAACAAAAAAAAAATCATTTTTTTTTGTGTCCAAAGCTTTCCTTGTCCTTTTATTATATTTTTTTTAAACAAGATTGCTTGCTGTTTACCTTAGAAACTGTGGCTTTATTTACCATGTGGTCTGTGCTGTGAAGCATATGGAAGGACAGACAGTCCTTGCTTGGAAAAAC
>NW_010578829.1:166712-197539 GCF_000705375.1 Tinamus guttatus | reverse complement strand
AACCGCTCCAAGGCTACGTACCCATGACAGCACCCGGGTTCAGGCTTGGGTGACTGAACCAGTACATGCAGATGTCTCAGGGGGCTCAGAATTGGGGAGCACATTTGGAAACATAAACCCAATTTTCTAAAGTAAGTAACGAGTTAAACAATAAACCATACTGGGTAGCCCGTTTATTGCCATACAGCTATTTCCACTGCTGTTCTCCATAAAGTCGTGCCAGCACTTTCATTTTAAACACTGTTTTTCATTAGTTTATATAACACAGCTGTAAATATTTTTTTCAGACTGAAAGTTGGTGTTCAAAGTCAAGAGAAACTGGGGAAGGAAAACACCCCTGGCTAAGCTATTTTTGAATGGATGATGTAAAAGTGAAACTTGGAGTTTTGTATCTGACAGGAGTGTCCAATTCCATAGCCGTTTTGGATTCAAAGGGAGGGAAAGACAAATCTGTGTTAGCAGACTTTCTTCCCAGGAGAGCCCGTGTGGTCTTCTCGAATGCGACTGCAAAAGCCCAGTAAGCAAAATACCACTGTGGCAACGCCAGTCTTCACGTTCTTGCCTTGTGCTCGCTGGCGTTTACAGGGCATGTACAGATCATCCCCATTAAGCACAAGGAGGCCCACGGCCACCAACGTGTGTCCTTGAGTAAGTGACATGGATCACGGATCTGACTGCTGCCGTTGAAATGACGCTGGAGAGCGGAGCCATCTAACAGCCTGTAAGAAATCTGGTCTCCTCCCTTTCCACCACAGCCACTGGAGCAGCTTGGCCTCTGTGGTCATGCCAGGCCAAGAGCATCCCCGTTAACAACATAGCCGTGGTGAGAAGGGACATCTCCTGCCCGTCCTGGAGCCTGGGCCACCTCAGGGATTTGGGCGGCCATGTCGTGATCGGCACCAGGGAATATATATATTTTTGCTGGCTTGTTTCCTAGTGCAGGTTACTGCCTGGCTACACAAACACTGGGGCTGGCGTGGGACATGGCACGTAGCTGGTGTGCGCGAGGAGAGCAGCAGCTGCTGCAGGCTGTTTGGAGCGGTGCTGACACCAGCACCTGAGCCAGAGCTGAAGCTACTGAAGTCCTTGAGCAACAATTAAGTCCCTTCCTCCAAACCTGAGTCTTGGTCTCCATGAAATCATGCAGCATTTTATTCCCATGACTCCAATGAACTTGGGTCTAGAGTAAAACTCTCACTTGCATTTTGACCTGGATTAGAAAGCTGCTGTCTGAGAGTATTCCTGGTACTAAGAGGTACCCACAGGTTTTTTTTTTTCCCATCTTCTTCCTTATATGCACACTGTTTGGCAGTCACAGTGTTTTACAAGAGCAGCTACTGGTCTCTGCTGTGACGGGGGGTATGTAAAATGGGATGGAAACAAGTGATGTTGCTGCTGAGTGTTAATTAATTGGGCAAAATAAGGGAAGATGCAAAGCACACTTGTGTGCAGGGTTTCAAGCAAAGTTTGCCAGCTGAAGGGCCACACTGAATGTCAGGGCCCAGCTGCTTCCTCTTTTACATAAGCCCATGTGGAGGCCAAGGGGTTCCCTGCGCACTCCCCTTCGGGAGCCGCTGGCTGAGAAAGTTATTCACAAGAGGAACCAGGGACGTTAGCAACGGAGGTGGCCCTTGCACTTCCTTCATGGGCAGCGCTTCACCAGGCACTGGCTCTGCTGTGGCTGCATCAGGGGACTCATAACTCACTCTTCCCAGGCAGATTTAGTTCCTTCCTCCTCTGAAATCACATCCTGGTTCCACCACCTCAGCCGAAGGCGAACACTGGAAGCGGAGCCACACGCATTGGGCAGACCGGGCTGGTGCCTGGCAGGGACATAGCGCTTGTCTCACCACGAGTCCCCCTCCTCGTGGCATTAGGATGAAGACACCCCATCACCCCTGGAGGGGGCTCCCCGCGTTGTAAGTGTCCTCGGTGCCACATAAGCGGGTGGTGGTTGTGGCCACACACAAGTGCAGGCAGCTGAGGACTGCAGGCCGGGCAAGTCTTGTGCCTTCGTTTCACTATTACTCAGCACTGATATTGCCGGAGTGACCAGATGTGCTAGAAATTGCACATACTCCCAGGGAGACATGGTCTCTGTCACCAGGGGCACTTTTAAAGGATGAAGGAGAAGGAGGCTGGGCAAAGGGAGCGCCGCGTCTCGTCGGCGTGCACTGAGGCAACAGTAAGAGCTCCCACGTGGGCCTGTAGATCCCGTGAAGGAAAAGGTACTTTGGGCAGCATTGCTGCTCCCAGCTTTGCTGCCAGTCATGCTCCGCTGTTCAGCAACAGGGTCTGAGTGTCGGGAAAGGTCCTCAGGTAAGAGGTGATGGAGGGGAGTGAGAGCTCATCAGTAAGGAGATGGGAAAGCAAAAGGAGATGGGGATAAAGAGGGAAAGACAGGAAGGGCAACAGGGATGGAAAAACCTATAGATGGAGAACATGAGTTGCTGGCAGCAGAAAGCCCGGCAGCATGACGCAAAGCCTGAAACACTTGAATACCAATAAAAAAAAAAAAAACACTCCAAATGCATACATTTTGTAAAATCTCGTTATTTTCTGAGGGTTGATTCATGACAGCTGAATCCTTGGGACTGGTGATATTCCTATAATGTAAAAGAGCTATAAACATTAAAGAAGTAAAACTGCACGCCACAGCTGCAGTGAAGCTCTGCCTCATCACAATTTATTGCAGCATCCTCAAGCAGAGCAAATGCTAAAGTAGAACTATTACTTCTGATTACGAATGGACTGGGTAAGAGCATCAGAGCTATAAACACCCCATTCCATAAGGGGCTGCACAGTACAACACCTACAATATTAATAATGCTCAATTCTCCTGTTTTAAAAATAGTGCTCTCAGGAAGAAAAGACATAGCATTCTGGTGTGACACCTGAAAGGAAATGTGGGAAGGAAATAACTGCAAGTGGCACCACTAATAGTGGGTTATGATGCTACCTCCTGGGAGCCGGGAGGAATTGTCCAGCGCTTTAGCCTGGAATTAGCTGGATTTCTTAGATGTAAATCTATGTTAATCTTTCTAAAAGTTAAAATACATATATATGGGTGAGCTGCTGAATTTGTTTGCGGCAGTTTGAGGAACAGAAGAGCTCATCGATGCACAGAAGATGAACCAATTCAACCTCTATTGTGGCTTCCATTCGCATTCCCAGAGCTGGTTAAAGGTTTTGCTCTGCGGTTTCCGTGTTCTCCTGCCCTTGTCCGAGGTCCATCCCCCCTGGCAGAGCTGGAGGGGAAGGGGACACTGTCCCACCTTATTTTCTGCTGACAACAAACAAATCGGGATCTGTGCACAAGGAGTAAGGAGACAGGGACACCATAGATACCACTTCCCACTGGTGGATCTCCAAGTGTTTTCAGATGCAGATATTTCCTACCCACTGTACAGACACAGCACCAATAGTATCAAGTGGGTAGTCAATTTGTTTGTAGGTCACCTAGCAGGTGAGTGACAGAACTGGGAATGAATGTCTGGGAATAAATGTCCCTTTAGCCCCTTTCTAGGGACTCACTCACACTATCATGCCCCCAGGACGCCTCCAGCAGAGGGTAAATGCCCCCATCTTCTTCCCATTCCTGGGCCAAGAGTCAAATTTGAACTGCAGCAGTTAACCTGCTCTGTTCCTGTTTAGGTCCCCTTCCACTACCCAGCTCATGTGCAAAGTACCCTATAGGATCATATACCCACCCTTAGACATGACAGGGAGCATCCGAGCCCAGAGACACACGAGTTTCTTCTTCCCAGGCCAAGTGGGGATCTTTGATTAAACTGAAGCCCCACCAGCCTCTGAGAAATGAAGGAGCTTGAGCCTTGGAGGTCTCGAGCCTTTGGCCCCTCTTTGATTTGAGACAGTGCATTAGCACAGATGAATAACCTGCCTATTTTGCAGTAAATGTAGATCAGATTAACTCATCTCAACTTCCGCTGTACAATGAGAGGCTGCTTTTTTATGACAGAAAGTAAGTCCCTGTATTTCACACTGAGACACTTGTTATGGGTGCTGCTGTATGAGAAAACAGATATGACATTTTCTACAAGGGTCTGTGCAATGATGCCAGAAGGGAGTATCCCAACCCCCCTTAATACAGCAAAGCATGTGCCAGCCAAGCAGTGCAAACAGAGATTGCCTCACCCCAGAAACAGCAAAACAGCTCCGTGAAGGCAATCACGAAGTTGGATGTAAACAACTGGATATGGGCATATATAAACACTGCTAACTCAGAATACCCAGCATATTATACTGGGGTGTTTGGGAGGCACACAGAACCACAGAATCACAGGATGGTTGGGGTTGGAAGGAACCTCTAGAAATCATCTAGTCCAACCCCCTGCTCCAGCAGGGACACCCAGAGCACGTGGTACAGGGTGGCATCCAGGCAGGGTTTGAAGATCTTCAGAGAAGGAGACTCCACAACCTCTCTGGGCAGCCTGTTCCAGGGCTCTGTCACCCTCACAGGAAAGAAGTTCTTCCTCACATGGGGATGGAACTGCCTGTGTTACCAATTACCCCATGCTGCTGGATCACCTCTCTCCGTTGTTTCTCATCGCGAGTGCTTGAGCTCCGGCAGTGCCAGGGAGGGCTGGGAGCATCCAAGAGGGGCGATGGGCCCACACACGCCGAGGGCCCAGCCCTGCGTGGAGCCGCGAATCTCCCACAAGCCTAGGAAACTCCGTGCTACCCAGGACCTGGGAATGGGCATCAAAGCCATGATTTAAGTCACTTTGATTCAGCCTCTGCGGGTGTAGTACAAACTGAAAATCAAAGTGGATTTTCATAACTTTTTCAAGGAGGTAACTCCATGGCCTAAACGGAAAGCGTTTGAAGCTCTCGCAGAAACACAGGCTCAAATCCTAGCCTAGATTTGGGAGCAACTCTCTCATGTCTCCTAGGGCTGGCTACACAAAGCAGTTTGCTTTGCAGTGTGGTGTTGCAATGTAATTACTTCATACAAAAGAGTATGCAGGAGCAGTCCTCAAATGAACACACAGCTCCTGCTTTACTGCAAGTCACTGTTTCTACCTGGAGACAGGGAGGGAGGAGCTGGCCAGCAACGTGCGTGGGGATCTCACATTGCCCCGTGGTGCCCCTGGGCCATGGCCATGGTGGCACAAAGTAACAGCGTGTAGCCAGAAGTCACAGATTCCCGTATAGACATTCAGACTTAATTCCCTGTGATTCACCTCTTTGGAGTAGCTGGCACATTTGCCAAGCCCTTGACAATTCCCCATGGACCAGGGCTGGTAATCAGGCATTCAGGGGGTTAGTGTGAACACATTTGGAGAGCTGCAAGTTTTCAAATCAGGCACAACCGCCCCACGCAATTTTGGCTTCCATTTTTCCAAACTCTCTTCCTTGCGTGCAGTAGTGCCAGCTGAGCAAGGAGGCAGATGAGGAGCTCCCTATGGCCTAGCAAGGTGCTTTCCTGGAGGAACTACCCATGAAATGTTTCCATGTCCCATCTCCTCCTTTTCTCCACTCTGTGGGACAGGAACATGCTTCAGACCGGCTTCAGGAGCTATTTGAGAAGAAGCAGTGCAGGGCACCTCGGCAGGTTATCTGAGATCCCCATGCCCACATGAGATGCTCTGCTTGAAAGCAAGTAGCCATCACCATGTGCAAAGAATTCGCCAGCGCAGAACAGGGAAGTTCCCAAGGGAATTGGTGACATTGCTAATGTCAGGTACGAGAGTGCCTGGCTCTCCAAGCCTGACTGGCAGCACAGGCCTTTCTGCTGCTCTCCCTGAACTACAGCTTGGAGGGAACAAATGCAGAGAGGTTCTCGTAGCCCTGACCTGCATGGGGCAGACCATGTCGCTGCGTGGCCACTGCTGCCCGCCTTGACCCCACCACAGGTGGGACCCCCGGCCCACAGCTGCCCGGTAAATCTTCATCTAGGGCTGCTCTGCTGTAGTGCAGAACTTGTGGAAAGTCTGCAAATGCTAAAAGGTCTTGGTCTTTACAAAGAGTACCAAGAGATACTAAAAGTGCCATCTGCAGTGCTGGGGTTTCTCCTGTAGCTCCTAGAAGATCTTGTCAGTCCCTTTCCTGCATGGCTGCGCGAGATGTTTATGGGACATGTGGATCATAGAAATGAACTGTTGAACCGTGCAGCGGAGCTCCCAGCTGTGAGAAGCTGCGCTGACGACATGAGCTGGATCAACGGCCGAGCAAGCCCGTTCTGGAGTCACAAGTGCCAGGGTGACAGCAGCAGGGAGAGGGGCTATGCTGGCCGGGGAGCGGAGCTCCAGGTGCACCCGTGCTGTTCCAGCAGCCCAAGCCGTGCTCCACGAGGGCACTGATTCCCAGAACGGGCGCCTCCCACACCTCTGCTGAGGGCAGCACCTTGAATGCGGCCTGACGTGGTGCCTGGGGTGTTTGTCATGGTGTGTGGGGCAGCGCATCGCTGATATGGCGACCTGCTGTGCTGCGGGGACCTTTCCTTGGCTACGAGGTGCGAGTCCTGCAAGCTCGGCAAGCCCTTGCTCGTTCTGAATGGACCCATGGATGTCACATAACTGTGGGAGCTCTGCCAGTGTCTGCTGCGCTCCTTTAGTAATGGTTCCTATTGCCACGGACGTGAGTGCGCGTGGGGGAACGTCACCAGCAGTGCGTTTCCCTGCAGGGCTTTGTGTGAGGAGGCAGGGGCTGGAGAAGGGGGCAGGCTCCGTGTTGCTGCTCTGTGAGATTTTTTTGGAATGCCTGAGTACGCTCCTGAGTGCATAAAACTGCAGAACTTGTGTGAAAGCAGTTTAGGGCCCTCCATGCTGACCTGTGGGGCTTCACTGTCTGCCTGCAGCCTCTTCACACAAGCTCTGAGGGCCTCGTCTAGATCTTGATGGATTTTCTATGTTGGATTATTTCAGTGCAAGAAAGAAAAAGATAGTTCAGCTTAGTTCAGCTTTAAAGTGAAGACAAATACTAGTGTAAAACATTTTTTTTGTTTTTCTTTTTTTTTTTCTGGAAAACACAATGATGTCATGCAAACAGAGGAAACGCAAGGGGGTTAAATTAAAGGACAGGAGAGAGTTCAGCACACACGGCTGGGAGCTCTTGACTCACAGTGGAAGACCTCCCAATGCATGTGACCAGCTTTCCCTGCCTCGAAATCTCAGGAACCGGTGTGCCCTGGCTTCCCAATCTACTCACAATATCAAAGGTGGCTCCACCTTCAGGAACCACCTTTCCACCACTTCTTTGATCAGGATGAGGGTACTCCTGCATTCCCTTTGGCCCTTTGAGTCTCTGCACCTCCCAAAGAAACCCTCTCCTGAGTGTTTCCGCATTTCTCAGAGCTTGAATGAGGTCACCAAACATTTCCTTCCTTGTTTTTTACCTTTTTCACTTTCAGATCCCTTCAGGATCCTGGAAAGCCAAAGAAGTAACATGTAAACGTTACCCACTTTTCTGACCAGCCAAATTAAAGGGAAGAGAGATGGCCCCACTCTAGATACCATCCTTGGAGCCTTGCCCCACTCTTGGGAGATCTGGGAAACAGCGACTCTGTGATTTGGACCCTCAGAGCAGGGTTTGTGTTCAGCTTTGGGCTCGCTGCACAGGCCCGGCTGGTCGTGGTCCTGCTCTCCACATGGGCAGAGAGCCAGGGCTGCAACACCAGCAAGCAGGGGCCTGGGGACGCTGGAAGAGGAGGAGAGCAGGGAGCCTGGCAAAACCTGGCCGGCAACAGGCGCCTCTGCAGCAGCCCCAGCCTGGGACCGTCTGCTCCTGTCAGGCACAAGCAGAGCTAAGAAGCACTTTAGTGCAGAGGGCTGGGGAAACCCAGCGAGAGCCACAAGGCTGCGAAAAGGGCACTGCCAGATACTCTGCTGTGCTGGAAGACGATTTGGGATCCCGTGAGAAGGCAGCCCTGAACTCCAGCACTTTCAGCATCTGAAATTTCATCTGTCTCCCTTGCACCCCCGCTCCAAGTCCACTGGGCCTTCAGTGCTGCTTTGTAATGAATTTTAAGAGTGGGAAAACTAACCATATCTAAGTCTTATTAACAGCATCTGCAGTGTATGTGCTGCTCAAACTTTATACATTTGTGCTGATAGAGAAATACCACTTTAAGATTTTTATTGATAGGAAACGCTCCTGTGAGCGTGGCAAAAAAACTGCCATAAATCATGTGTATGAGTGGAGAGTGATGGGCTTGCACTGATTTGCTGACTTGGTTGTTGCCTTCGTTGGACCGGTGCACAGCTGAGCCCGGGAGCTTGTGCTCCTGCCCCAGGAGGACACAAAGTGCTCAGAGGACACAGGGTGCCGGGACGACGTGAGGTGGACAGAGCCCGCTCACGTCGCGCACAACGCCGCACGTGTGCTCGGCGCAGGGTGGCCTGAGCTAAATCAGGATGGATTGCGGTGACCAGGTATGGGAGAGGGAGGTGAGAGGGAGCAGGGGAGCCGGCGTGAGGCGCAACCGGCTGCCAGTTGTGTCCAACGTCTGCCACAGGAGCTGGTAACATGGCGGGTGACAAACCTGGAGGGAGGGCGGGCAGCTGCAGCCCCTAATTGCACCAGCCTGGGTGGCTCCTCGGAAGGAGCAGCCTTCACGCCAGCCTCTCGCTCCCTCCCTTCTCTTGGCTGCAAGGCAGGTAGCGGCACCACCAGCCGGGCGTGTGGCTAAGGTGAGACTGACCCCGCTTTGACCCTAAGCAAACGCATGTCTGTAAGAACACTGCACGTCTCAGTAACCGCTTCAGGACACTGCACCATCCAACCCCGCTTCCAGTAATGGCAAGTGTTTGGGGGGCCCCACAGCGAGGACACTGCCCGCTCTGTCTCTTCTCAAAGTCTTTTGGGCAGGACTTTCACAGGAGCCGTCCACTCTGCGCTGATGTTAGAAAGCCAGTTGTGTTCAGAGACGTTACCTTGGCAGGCGCTGCAGAAATCTGTCCTTCTGGTCAACACGCAGATTCGCCAGCCGACAAGTTAAACCGTTGTGTTTCCAGGTTTGCCAGGGGAGTGTGAGATCAGTTGTGAAAGCCAGGGAGGCTTCTTCTGGACCTCCCGCCCTCAGCCACGAGGGCTGCTCATGAGGAAGGAGCTTGAATAGAAATGTGCTATCTTGGGTGAAGAAGTTCTGCAGCGTTAGCAGGAATAAAACACATCGAAAACTTATTTTAGAGTGCGAATTCCCCAGATGTGCTGGGGAACAAGTCTGTTGCCTACAAAAGACCCATTTACCCACAATCACTGTTAGAGTAAAACTGCTCTCTGAAGGTTTGAAGGCACTTTCGCAATAGAGGGGTTTGCCCTGGTGTCCTTGGCCAAAAATAGTCTGCTCTCTTATTTTTGTCCCATTACCATACGCCAGCTGGCTGCCACCCTCCATTCCAGACCCGGCTGCATTTCAGGCCTGCTGTTTGTGTGAAGTTTGTGCAGTGTGATTTAGGGTCCTTTGGGATGAAATGTACTGTGTAAATATAAACTTTTATTTCCAAAGCCTTTCTGTAGTCACCGAGGGCCCAGTTCCTCCTGCCAAGTCGGGGTTCACGCCACAAGCAGGGCAGATCGCAGCATCTGCTGGCACCCAGCTGCTCCGCTCGCTGAAGGAGGTTTTGTCAAACTCCTCTGGAAGTGTCGCAGGCCCCACAGCCAGGTTCAGTCCGCAGCAGGATTTTGAATGTCCAAATGGAGAATTTCCCTCAAAGAAAGGTTTTAGCTTCACATTTTTCTAAAAAAAACCTGGTCTTTAGCAAGTAGATTTGAGGCTGTATGTGGACTTTTGCATATCCCTTCATACCAGACTATAGGATAGCTTGCATGCAGGTGGTTAATTTACAAATACAGCAGGTGGGAGGAACAGGGTGGGCTGCAGCCACCTAAGTGCCCCTCTTTCAGCCTCACTATGGATAAAGACGGAGCCCAAAGTTCAGCAGTCCTGCTGACAACTCCCTCTTGCCTGGCTCTAGGTCAAACATCCCCATAACTGGAAATAATGTGCAAATTTACGACTTTCACAAACAAATCCTGCCCTACTGAGGAATTGTAACTGCTGATATGAGAAGCAAATCTGGTCCAGTGTGATAGTATCTCACCGCCTGTGACATGTAAGGGCCTGTCCCGGCCTCTTTGCAACACATATCCCCAACACATGCGCACAATGTAAACTGCATGATTTGCAGCAGAGCAAAGCAAATGATCTACGAGATATAGCTGCCTATTTAAATAAATAATACAAATCATAGCGTCCCTGAATGCTTGTCCAGGGGAGCTCTTACACCCCCTCAGCTACAGAAATGGTGGAAAATCAAGGTGTTTCTAATGCGTTTGAGAAGTTTTAAAGATCTGGCAGTTGGCAGGGTGGTAAATTCAAGAGTCTAGGGCCTCATGCCTGAAAAGCCCCTTCAGTGTTTTTAACTAGGTGTCTCTGCTAGCCCCTCCGCTCACTGAAGCAGGAACAACACGGAACAACCAGAGATCCCCTTGGGTTTTAGAAGCTGCAAAATGTTGAGCAGAGCTCATGTGCCCAAAGAGCAGCTGAAGATGAATTTTCACCTGTGCCCAGGCAGTGCCTGCTTCTGCCAGAGGTGGCAAAACCTATGGCAAGAAACAAATCCAGGCAAGCAGGAAAACTAGAAATCTCCCAGCTTTCCTCCGGCAGGTGGTTCAATTCCAATGAACGTCATGGACCGTAAGAGCAGTGCTTGAGGATAAAAATTAAAGCATGTATCTCTCTCCAGGAGCTTTGGTCTTTGCAGTGAATTTGGTTGGACCTTTCATGTGGGCTTCAGCCCGGCACGGCAACAACCGGAGTGGCAGAAAGGGAGGGTGCCACAAAACAACGCTGCTTTGGGCTTCCTCCTCAAGATTCACCCCAACAGGAGAATAGGCAAGAGCCCTTGGCGATGGAGCGTGACGCTCACCCAGGCGAAGGAGGTGCCGATGCCAGGCCGAGACACCGGATTTAGCTTGGAAAGTAAAGGCTGTGAGGGCTGATTTGGGGTTAGGCGCTGCTCGGGATTATGTGTTACTCAGGATTAGGCGCTGCTCAGGATGAGGTGTTACTCGGGATTAGGTGTTACTCGGGATTAGGCATTGCTTGGGATTAGGCACTGCTCAGGATTAGGTGTTACTTGAAAGTAGGTGCTGCTTGGGAAGAGGCGTTACTCGGGATTAGGCACTGCTCAGGACTAGGCGCTGCTCAGGATGAGGTGTTATTCAGGATTAGGCACTGATCAGGATTGGGCATGTTACTCAGGATTAGGTGTTACTCAGGATTAGGGGCTGCTCAGGATTAGGTGTTACTCGGGATTAGGTGTTTCAGGATTAGGTGTTCCTGGGACTAGGTGCTGCTCGTGATTCGGCGTTATTCGGGGATTCGACGTTACTCAGGATTAGGTGCTGCTTGGGATTCAGTGCCGCTCCGGCCGAGGCACCGCTTGGGCCTGGGCCGGCAGCATGCGTGAGCCGCCAGCAGGCAGCGCTGGGCAGGGGCCGTGGGGCAGGCCCGGGCGGCCACAGCACTCGGCCCACGGCAACGCTGCTCTGCCGGGCCAGGACGGCGTCCGGGCACAGCAGCTCCCTCCTGGCCACCTCCGCTTAGAGGGAGGGTGAGTGGGTACAGAGCGCCCACACAAGACGTGGGAACGCTGGAGAGTTTGCACAGCGGCAGGGCTTCCCGTCGCTCCTGCGCACGGCTGCAGGCGGCAGCAGCCTGTGGCAGTGCCGGTGGACATGCAGCCCTCACTGTCCACCTTGCTCTGCTCCACTCGGCCTTCCATCCCCTGCGGAGACCTCTGACTCCAGCCTCATACTGCAGGATCCCAGCTCCACAGCTGCACCTCTCCAACTACTTATCTCCCCTAGGACGTTACTATACTCATACAAGCACCTCTGTAAGGCTCCTTTCAGCTGCTCCAGGTCCTCCCTCATCCCCACCACAGCTGGATCTGTCCCATCCTCTCTCTATGTGCTGGTAAGTCCCACCCAGGCCCATGTCATCTCCACTGCCATCAGATCCTGGACACAGGACCCCATACAGCTCCTACAGGATGTACCTGGAGCAGTGTAGGGCAGGGAGCAAAGAGCTGCTCCCCTGCAAGCTAGCAAGTTACCCTCACCCAGCAGCACCTTTTGCTTCCCTTGTTTTCTCCTTGCAAATTCAAAGAAGGGAGGAAAAGATTTGATTTTCTAAAGGTGGCCATAATAGGTCAGGGTGACACAACCCCGGGGAGACGATGGAAGTGTTCTGCATCCTTCCCTCATTCCTTTTTCCCTTCATACTCACTACAGCTGCACCAAGCTCAAAGCCCATGAGTTCAAAAATAACTATTGTAGAGGAGCTTAGGTGACTTTTGTTGTTGTTGTTGTCCAAATGGTGGAGTTCATAAGCAATGAGGAACTGGCTGAAATGGAGGTGCTCACAGATCTCCAGGACTGGCATGTCAGTGCCATTTTGCTGGTTATTTTGCTATAATCAGGCACACTCCACAAATGTTTATTAACAAATGTTAACCTCCTTGTCATTAAAATATAACATAGCAAGAATTATATTAATGTATTAATGAAATCCTATTATAACTTGTCTGAAAGATTGTACCTCTTGTCCTTGCTACTGCAGAGGCTGCTCTTTTACTCATGGTGAGCAGGTCACCATAAGTGAAATGTGAGACTAGTGCCAGTGTGACATGGTTTTTAGAGGAAGTGCAAGAAAGGGGAACACTTTCTTTCTTTAAAGGGAATTCTTAAAAAAAAAAAAAAAAAAAAGTCTTCCTCTCCCAAGAGCTCGCATAACTCACTTTTCCTTTCCAGGATCCCTTTTCCTGATTACACACCTGATGCCTTCAGTTCTTTTCTCCTCCGATTTGACAAAGAAAAGTTGTTTGCTGTGTTGTTACTGGCAGTGCCAGAGTTAGGCCTGCAGAAGATGCACGTCAAGCAGGCCCCAGGGCCGCCATGAGCAGCCTGCACCACCTATCTCGGCTATCAGCTGCTTTTGGGATGAGTCAGGCAGATAAGCGAGAGGACACACACGTGGGAGAGCAAACAGGCCAGCTGGTGGCGTGGCCAGGGTGCGTCCATGGCTGACTCAGAGGACTAATCAATGTATTATCATTTCTCATGCATTCCAGCTCCCGCACAAAACCTCCACGAGTTTCCATCAGGATGATGTATTCCTCCTCCTCACTGCACATGCAATGGGCTCGGCTGAGCCCTCTGCATGGGAAACACCCATGTCTTGCCTATGTGGCTTTTCCTGCAGGCAGAAGCCCTGAGCCAATGATTACACGCAGGCTAATGTATGGACACGCATATCCAGCTGGTGTATGTAGTTGCATCCAGTTGCAAGAAGATCGCAGGCCTGAGGAATGATTAGCTACAGCTTTTAAGAGAACTAGTAATTGTAAGGGAAATGGAGACTCTAAGGAAGAAGTTCAGATACCCTAAAGAAAACAAGAAAATACCTTCAAAGACACTTTGAAGTATGCATGTTATCCGAAAAAAATATGAGTCCAATAGAAGCAGCTGAACCCTGTGGCACAAAATTAAATGGTCTTTTGGTTTTGTTCTGCTCAAGTTGTGAAGCTTCTGCTAAAGATCTGCTGCGAAGGCCAGAATTCAGGTTGTCAAAGGAGTTTGTCCTCTTGCCATGGGAAGAGCAGAAAGGGGTAACCGTGCGTCAGAATGGGTCCTACTCTGATATCTTGGATATGAACCTTGTTATCTACAGCTGCATGTCATGCAAAATATTTTTTTTTTCTTTTTCACCCACTACTTGACAGCTCCATTTGCAGTGCAGGGGGTCACATCTCGTTGACATCGTGTAGTCACATCCCATCACCTGGGGGACCACATAGGAGGGGAGCTGGTTTGTGAGACCCCCAGGCACCAAGCTCAAGAGCATACACTCTGGCTCCTCAGAGGAGCTCACGAGCATCTCCTAGTGCTCTTTGCCTCATCCTCCTCTTTCTTCTTCACCCATCTCTGTGCCCCTTCACTCTGGAAAGGTTTATGGTGATGGTTAGGGATTGCTGACCATTTCAGACAGCCACTGCTGACCTTTTCAGACAGTTTGACCCACCCTCAGGGCCCCTGACCCCTTCCCATCTATAATGATTTTCCTTCGTCGTGCCCTGACTAAACTTTTGTTCCCTCTGTTGTCTTTTCGCCCTCTCTCACATTCTTTCATCTGCCTGGATCAGGCTCCTCAAGAATGCAACAAGCACAGGGATGTTTAGTGGCTGATGCCTCAGGGTTTTAGTTTGAACCTGGCGGTGCAGCCATGTCTTGAATGTAAAAAAGGTGCGTAAAAAAGACACAAGCTCTTGGGTGAGCACGTGGGGTCCTTTGAGAACGCTTGAATGGAGACCAGCCTGCTGCTCAGCCCCAGATGTGACCTCAGCAAACAACCTCTGATGTACTGTGAAGACTTGGGCACTGTGAGCAAAATGCTTCAAAACTTCCCTCAGCATTCAAATGTGCAACAGATCGCACCAGGAACACCAGCGAGCTGCTTGCAACTGCATATGGGTGTAAAAACTGTGGAATTCGCTATGGATCTTTACAGAAATAATTGGGGACAATTTTGGAAAAGCCAGTCAAGCTTTCAGATGGCCAATTCCCATCCTTTCCTGATCCTCTTATTTACTAAAAGAAACTCAGTTTAAACAAAGAGAGTAAAAGCAAGGAAAAGATACTGCTGAGGCTAAGTTGCTAATTGAAAAAAAAAAATCAAAATCTGACAAATGCATCAAGACGGTCTCAGTATTGGACTGGAATGAAATGATTCAATTCCAGTAACACAAAAATCCTTGCAAACTTCAAGAAATGATCTTTGGGAAGCAGCTGTCCCTCTGGTTACAAACCTCAGTTAAAGAAACATACTAAAGACAATTTAATCTAGAAACTGGAGTTGCTTAAATAGTTTAATTTTGAGACGTTACTATCTACTGTTCCAATCACAGAGCCAGTTATGAAGCTCCCTTCTTAGGTTTCCGCTCTCGCAGAGTGGCTAACCCTTTCCTCCCCTCTGTCAAAAGAACTCCTCAAATAAGCAGCATTTTGACATTTCTTAGCTACCAGAATTACCTGGGACAGTTTCAAGTGTTGTAGAGTTTTAAAATATGGAACAGTTTTGTCTTTATGAGCCAACATTGAGTGCTGTTTAAACCTAAAAAGTTTTCTTCATAGTGCCTCTGCATGCAGATATCAGGGATGGATACAAGCATACACACACACAGCAGCATTTTCATGACATAGAATGAAATCTAAGAAAGTCCAGACATTTCCCATCTATCAAACACAAGCAGGAAACATTGATAACGAAGTCACTTCTCAGAAGACTGAGCCTGGAACTGCCATGGAGGCAGAAGACATCTGTTTGGCTCAACACTTCTCATGAACAGGCCTTGTCTGGAGGCAGAGAGAGAGGCCAGATGCAGGAGCAACATGTCTGGTCAGGTTTTGACTTCTTATCTTCAAGACAGCCATGCTTGCAGAGACTGGAGAGCCGGTCTTCCCTCAGCAAGCTCATTGACCTTAAAGGTGAGATACCCCACATTTGCACCTAAGGTTTGTGAACTTTGCTTCCCCTGCCGGGTGACATCTCCCCACCAGCCCACAGACAAATCCAGTCGAAGGTCTAACTTGGAGTCACACCAGATTTGAATATCCAAAGTGGCATGTTTGGGAAAAGTCCCATTTTCATCTGCATAGTAAAAAGCATTTGGTTTCTTGTAGAGCAGACACTGTAAGTCTGCATATATTCCCCTGAGCCTTCATTCTCTCTCCCTCTCTTTATTTTTGTAAATAAGAAATTAAATGCACAAGATGTTTCCTGAAGATTTTGGCATGGTCTTATCTGGATAAAAGGTCTCATGACGGCTCTGTTGCCAACTTATAGAAATTTCAACACAAAACTATCCTATAAAAATAGCTGCTTGCCAGAGTTTGCTTGTTGTTTTTTTTTTTCTTTTTTTCCCAACCATCACTTGACATTCATCCATCTGCAAACTCAAAAATAAATTTACTACCACTGTCATCATTCTTCGCCTAAAGAAGGCAACTTATAGTTATCGTTCTATTTTGGAAGCAGGCTAGGAGTCAAACAGTTCATCTTTCACTCTCCTTTAGAGTGGCAAAAACCCACCGTTTTTTTTTTTTTTTACTGAGTGACCTCTGAGCAGCACTGGGCGATGCGCTCTGAAGCTTTCAAAGCTGATACCAAAAAACGTGGTGAGCCCAGCAAGAGCCCTTGGGATAAGGCCACCACCAGGGTGGTTTCGAGGGCTGTGGTGGGGACCAGCGCCATATGAGCACCCTGGTCCATCTGGGATGGTTGCAGGGTGGGGGCACTGGGGACCCCCATAGCTCTGGGGCAGCTGTGGGGACAAGAGCTTGGCTGGTGGCTGCCGGAGGCAAACGGCACCCACAGCCCCAGTGCTGCTCTCGGAGAGGAGCTGGGCTTGAAATCCCTGTTCTCCAAAGAGGAGGGAGAAAGACATTTGGACCGAGTAGCCCGGTATAACCATTAAAGGGATTTTGCACGCTTATATTCCTTTCATTGGAGATAAATTAGAATAGTTTTGGTTGCCATGGTTTCTGGTTTCTGCAGTTACCCCTTCGCTGTGGTGTGGGGGGCACGGGAGGGCGAGGGGAGGGAAGGAGGAGCCCCAGAAAGGTGGGAGCCAACTGCCGGGGTCACGCCGAGCGCTGATGACCACGTTGTGCTGTTTTCCCTGGGAAAAGCAGCAAGGAAGCAGAACAGGGGTCTCCTGGCAAAGGCAGTGGCTGTGTTTTGTGCTCTTTAATGCTTTGTAGTTTAGAAGTGCGAATACCGGGCCACAAAATTTTTCAGTGAAATCTGTAACCCAGAATTCATGTGTCCTTAAATTCAGAAAGAGGAGATTCCAGGGGGAGCACTGAGGTACAGCTGATGGGAGAAACCCCAGCCCGTTGACAGGGAGAGCAGGCCCCCTAGACGGGCTCTTACAAGGGCCGGCACATCCGGACAGCGATAGACCATTCCCAGGGCTCCCAAACGAGCAGGCAGCTCTGGCTCTCCTGGGCAGCTCATCCTGCAAAGCCTCACAGGAGGGGGTCCATAGCAAGTAGGACCAGGTGGGCAAGGAGGGCTCCCTCGCCTGGCCCAGTCTTCACAGGATGCAATCTCCAATCCCTGGGGAAAAGTCCCCTCTGTGCAAGTAGCCCCCCTCAGGAGTGATGAGGAAGGGCTAAACCAGCCCTCACGAGCCCTCTTTGCACAACCGCATGTCTCAGTGGTTGGGCAAGAAATCCAATCTGCTCCCGCTGGCCATGCGCCAATAATCCTCTCACCTTTCTCTTAATATCCTGTGACTCAGTGATATATGTCAGGGCACTTACTTAAACCCCGGCAGTGGAGTTCAGGGGCTGCAGCAATTACCCTGAGTGGACGAGGAGACGTGCTAGTTGAGCGAGAAGTAGGTCAGAGGAACCATTTAACTAATAAATTATATTAATGAAAAGTTCTTCGGGGAGCTGTTGGGTTGATAGTTCTACAGAGGAGAAGAGGGTCAACCACAGCTGGCAGAAAAAGAAGCGAGTGGGTAGCAAGGGCGTCTGGTGATAGCCAGGGGCAGAGCAGGCAAGAGCAGGGGCCGGGCAGCGGGGGCTACGGGGAGCAGCACGCGCTTGGCCATCCGCTCGTTCCTACACAGACCCACTGCCCCAAAATGCCTTCACCTTCACAGAGATGTGAAGGGCTGAGGGGCAGCGCTGCCTTAACGGGGCTTCTTGGCAAGACTAGCGTGGCTAATGGCCCTCCTTCCCACAGCCAGGGCGGGAGCTCGCGCACTAACAGCGCAGGTGTCCGCGCGCTGCGCCGCGCTTACCACAGAGAGACACCCACGGCCTCTCCAAAGCCCGCTGACGTCAAGTCTTCCCATTGATGGGCTTTGAATCAAGCCCAAGTCTAGCGCCTAGAAATAGAGTTAGTAGAATGGGAAGCGCTGCCAGGAACACGTAGTGTCCTCGTGCTGCTGCTGTCGTTAACGCTTCAGTCTGAAACGGCTCTGCAAGGTGAGTTTGTTGTGTCATGGTTTGGAAATACGTGGGAGAACTTCAGCAAGGGAGCATTGGAGACACTGCTCCTCCTGCTTCCGTCACTGTCCTATAGCTATCTGTTTTGCTCCTGGGTATAAATACACCCAAAAAAACAGTTACAAGTGATATTAATAGTAATTCATTAAACGGAGTACAGGGCATTGCTGCATGCTGGGCAAAAATAACAACAATGAGCAAAGCAAGCGTCTGTGGAGTCCGGTGATTGACTGTAATAATGGAGAAGTGACTTCAACGTTATGTTTTCCTCACAGCAAAGTAAGGTCTAAGAGAAGGGTGACATCTAACTTTAGCTCTCTCGGTGGCTGCTGTCAGCCAGGGAGCAGCTCCACTTGGAGCAAAGGGGAGAGGGCAGCCCAGGAGAACAGGCCACGGGGGTGTCCGTCTTGGCACCTGCTCTGGGTGGGTGAAGACCTCCTGGACCCTCCTGCTTCTCTGCATGATTTAGAGCAGCCTAGACAGAAATTCAAGTTGGCTGACCCCGAAGGGGTGAAGCCAGGGGCACAAACTCCCCTCACATAGCCTGTGATAGCTGTGGACACGATCTGTGTTGCCCCTTGCCGCATGCACTGGGCTGTCACCCTCCTGCCGCTACACATGGGAGCATCCCATAAAATCCTGATATCCATGGGACGAGCTTTGGTTGCAAGAGATGGTGATCATGGGTTTGCGATGTTCCAGCCCCTTCAGCTGCTTGCGTCTGTCCCCAACAGGGGCACTGGCAGCACTAGGAGGACACGGAGGAGCAGGTGATGTCACCACAGGTTCTCCAGCCAAGATGTCTCCTCTCACTCTACGAGTAGGGTCTCCGGAATGTGGTGCTTTGGCCTCCTGGCTCCTCTCTGCTGTGGCACGTGCAGCACATGGGGGTTCGTGGGGGTCACTGCCATGACTGGTGACTGGGGACCGATGCTGAACAGACCCCAGCAGCAGGGCCTTTATGAGAGCACGCTCGTTATTTTGTGTTGCGGGGTTTGAAGTTTCACAGTGCTAGTGGTTTGAAAAATAATCCGCAGCATTCATGAGATGTTATAAATTGGGCCTTTTATGTATTAGAGACAGGGCAATAAATGCCAAAGTGGATTTATTAGTTATTGCTGCCCTGATAAAAGGGTCATTAAGAGTTGTAAAAGTCTAAATGATAATGGGGAGATGTTGTAAACGCTGTAAGTGAGGAGAATGAAGGAACATGATATACTTGTCAGTTGAGGTCACTTCCTAATGGTTTAGAACCCTCTTCCAGCCATTGAGGAGAAGCCTGGCTGTGCCTGCCCGGCACTGTGAAAGTGCCAATCCATGGAATCCTGGGGCTTCCTCACTGGCCCCCTGGCCACTCGCACCCGGAAGAGATGTGATCCCGCAGAGCATCCCGCACATCTGCCACCGGGATGGAGACACAAGCACTGGTCTGAAACACTGAGACACGGTTTGCCTTATCAGCGCTGCACGCAGTGCCTGGCCAGCGAGTCCCATCAAAATTTAAATGCCAAGATGATTTAAAAACAAATGCCATTGCTTCCCACAGGGTGCTATAGGCAGAGTGGCCGAGGTTGTCTGTCCCAAAGGGCTCCAGCGTGTGCAAGAGAGGCTTTGTTTGCTCTTGCTCTTGGTCTTGTCAGATATTAACTGCCTGGGCTGAAATTTCTCATTCCATGTCTCTGTCCCCTGCTGAATTATTGTGGAAAATTTCAGCCAGAGCAGCTCAGCTGTGTCCAGCTGTGAGGCTGAGGGAAATTGTAGCATTTTGCCCTGTTAAAATAGACGCCGGAAACTTCTTCTCTGTGCAAGTCCAGTGCTCTTACGCCCAGAAGTCTGCCATGGCAGCGCTCCTGCTTTCCAGGGACACGCTCTTTCCAGGGACGCTCGCAATGGTGCATGAAAACCAGGGCTATCTGGTAAATAGTCACATTCTAGAAGAAAGAGGTCAAGGCAGCCCCTGCCCAGAGAGATGCTCTTGCCTCCGGCTCATCCCGTGCACGTGAGAGCTGGGGCAGGCACCGGTGCGTGATCCTGCGGCCAAAGATTGCACAATAAGTGCTCTGGTGCAGGGAGACGGGTCACAGTGGAGTAACCTACCTTAAGCCTAGCATTTCTGAGCTTTCGAGCACTTGTCTTTGCAACCTAGGTGTGCTTTGTGCTCCTGCGCTACGCATGACACTGTAGCGTGCTGAAATATCATCTGAAATATCTCACGGCACCTGGGGAAAGGTAAAAGCTCTATGTGGAGAATCCCCACTATTAACTGATTCACTCTCACAGATGCTGGAGCACCTTGGAATGTCTATCAGTCTCATGAGGGTAAAATAATCTGAATAGTATAAAAAACAGACCAGCATTTGGGCAACTAAGATAAATACTTTTTCCTAGTATGATGTACAAGTCACATTTTATATGACAAGTCAGTCCACTTTGAGTTCTAGTAAGGGAACTACTTCTAAATCCTTCACTATTTTATTTACTGTTTACTTATTTTAATCAAAAGAGCATTGCTGTTGATTATATCTGTTTTTAAAAGTGCTTCATTTTGCAGTCAGTGCAAGTGCAATGCTGCGCTTTACAGATCAACTATGAAATGCAAGTGAGGAGTAAAGAAATTTGAACCGTGACATGCAAAGTTATCTGCTCAGCCTCTTGCCAAGCCCTTACAGATACTGAATCTATGTAGAGAAAACAGGGGCCACTGGGTATGCTCAAAAGGGAAGAAATTCATCAATAAAATTGTCAGAGCAGGTATAATTGTAAATACTGTTTCAAAACTGTTAGCAGTGAGCCAGGTCAGAAAACATCTCTCAGGTAAATATCTTAAAGCAACTGATCAATTATTACAGTACTCAGAAAAACCAGGCAAGTCCCAGTCCTGCTGTGACTTTGGCAAGAGATCAGCATGGCTGGGGAGGCCAACCTCACTGCCAGGCCGCTGCAGAGAGGACAGGGCCATGTTGGGTTTGTTTTCTACTTGGATTTTGTTTTCATGTTATCGTAAACCGGTATGATGCTGTTTTGGTTCCAAACACTTATGGTTCAACTGCTTATAAACAGCATGTTTGTAACTTCATCCATGGAAATCATGGTGGATCCATTTACAGGATATTCATTTGCACTTGCGTAATTGAGCGGCCAAGTCTCCGTCAACCCGAGTGCTCCTGGCTGCCTCCTTCCTGTTTGCTTGTTTTCCATTGCTTATAATGTGCACCCTAATGCTCTTAATAACTTTGCTCACGAAAGCCACATCTGCGAAGGGCTTTTAATTTACAGCCTAGATGTTATTGTGCTCATTTTCTTTCTTTCCAATAACAAAGCAGCTCTTGATGTTTCAGATGTGAGCAGACGATTTAAGCGGCACCGCAGGGCCATGTTTAACACTCTGCTTCAGCAGCACCTGCATGGGCCAACACTGTTGGTGCCGTGAGCAGCCGCTTGCGCGGATGAGCCCCGGAGCATCCTCCCTCCTGCTGCACTGAGACCCCGGGGCACCTCGGCGGCGGTGACTGACCCTTGGACAAAGCAGCCACGAAGCCTGCGCCCCGCAATGAGGGCCCAATGAGAGCGTCAGGAGTTCCAGCAAAACCAGGAATCACCAAGAACGCTGATTCCCAGGTTATTAGTATGGCAGTATGGTTTTCATAAATTATGGCATAGCACGGAGTCACCCACACACTAACAAATCTCGGGTCAGGACATTAGCTTAGAAGCCATGGGATTCTTAAAAAAAAGAGACAATTTTTGTGTATATGTCTGCCCTCGTTGTTTTGAATCTCTGTTTCCAAGTTTCTGTTGATCACAAGGGCTGGCAGTATGCTTTAAAAAAATCAAAACAAAACAAAGCAAAACTAAAAAGATAACTCAGATTCTTCCTCAGGCACATGACTTCTGGAATGTAAATTCTAGAAAATCAAAACAAACAGACAAAGCTTTAGATGTCATGAGAGGCAGAACCACTGGGAACGTTAATCTGCACATGGTTTTTCTTGTGTTATATGAGCAAATAAATTATGAGGTCAAATAGCAAAAAATGATTGCAATGTGTGATCTGCATAATAAAAAGTCCTGTTTGGTTTGGATCTTTAAACATAAACCAAGTAATTTTCTTGAAAACTATGTTTAATATGCATGTACTTTAAAAGCTCTTTTACTCTGCATTATGTGAAATAAATAGGAAGCAAAGTCTATATTTACATACAATAACTGTGCAGTGATGTGTTTTGAAAAGCAGGAGAGTTAATACTGCATGAAAAGGGCTACAGCTGGAGGGGGAGGCATTGGACTCTGGCTGCTGAGGGCTTTCGAGATGCAAAGGGAGACACACAGATTTAACTGTGAGTTTTCCTGGGAGTTCCTCTGTATCTCACTGGTAAATCCGCGATTCAACGCTTTTTAAACTTAAAATAGACAAAAGAGATTTGTTTGGAAAAAACAAAGACGACTTTCAAACACAACATAAATGCTAGTTTAAAGGAAATAAAATGTATAATAAAAGTTATAGATGTTCCATATTAAAAATTAGATGGTCCTGGGACAGGTTGCTGGGTCAGGAGGGGACTCCTGCCCTTTGCCATCCTTAGCCTGTGTGCAGATAAATACAATTTGGTGTCTCAAGTGACTGCAGGATTTCAGGCCACTAACGTGACTCTTGAATCCATGTTTATTAAAAGCATTGTTTATTAAAAGCATGGGTAAGTCTTGATCTTTTTGCTGATATTCTGTCTTCAGCAGGGATGAGGTAACGGAGGTTGAATATGTTTTGTGATAAATCCCTCCTTTCCCATGTAAATCCCATGTGAATACTCGCACACTGCCGGACAAGGCGGCGGCGCCTTGGCACAAGTGCGTTCAAGTCTCCCAGTGCAGGGAATGAGAAACGAAGATTCATTACAGTAATAAAGTTTCAGCCTTCTAGGGATGGGGTCAAGTGAGAGCGCGGAGGGCTGGCGAGCACGAAGGCAACATCTAGTGTGGACGTGAGCTATAAACAAGCCCTCGGACACCCGCCTGCTCAGGGGCTGCTGCGAGCCGGAATATCCACCTCATCGCCCAGCACTGCACCAAGCAAAAACCATTCGTGAGCAGCGCAGAGAGAGTGGGATTTTTGTGTGCAGATGTGTCTGTTTACCTTCAAACCTGATCGGTGAGCGATGAGTCACGATGTTTGCTGTGCACCTAACCTCACGGAAATGCGGTACCTCTTACCAGCTTCGTACTTGCGAGATTCATTTAGTCGCCCAGGTAGAAATCCAGCATTTGGTGTAAGAAGCGTTGCCGCAGTCCGGTCTGGAAAGCGAGGGGGGCACTCAGGAACGCTACCCGCCATCGCTGGTCCTGAAAACACGTGTTCATATTGATCTGATTATATTACACGTAATAGTATGTTTTGCTACAGTCTAAAAGCTACCAATCAAAATGACAAGGGAGGCAGGGAAGTACAAGTAATATGAGTGCTACAACATGTTGCCATAACATTTCCAAGAAACGGGAACCTCCTGGGAGTGGCAGAGGTGGCGTTCGCTCACCTCAGAGCCTCCCTGTCTTAATAAATGGCATTTCTCCGCAGCCACACATGTCAGAATGTGCCTTAATTTAGGTCTGTCCTCACAATGTCCTGAGCTCCCTCTGCCGCCATCCTAGTGAGGGCACAAATGGCAGCCAAGATTTCCTGGGACTAGGCTCATAAATATGTTGCCACCTGTAGCAGCTCGACCAGCTTAAGTCACACATCCCCTGGGTGGCATTCGGCTCAGTCTTTCTCTAAACGCCAACTCAAAAAACAGGGGCAAGGAGGATTAGGGAGGAAAAGACTTTTCCTCGCTTTGTTCCAAACCCTGGAAGCAAATGCAACTCCCACAAGGAAAGGCAGGAGCACTAGTGCTCTGGCAGCCTCTCTGCTTCCTCCAACTTACTTAGGTACTCCTACTCTGGCTGTGAAGTGCCTAAAATTAAAATTTGTTGTAGGAGACTGGCTGTTAATTTGCAACCCTGCACATCTGGAGGACATGAAACAAAAGTCCTTTCTTTGAACTAATGAAAATTTAAACTCTGTCATAAGAAATTGTCTCAATATAAGGTGAACTGATCTTCTGAATGCTCATAATATATTTTGGGGGTTAATTTATAGCAAAATTCTGCTTACAAAATTTACCAGAGAAGTTTCAGTGATATTTGTGGAATTAGTTGACTTCAATTAAACCCAGATTGGCCCTAACAGAGATTAATTTTACCCTCCTGAAGCTTCCCAGGGAAGATTAGGTGATCGTTCCTTCTCCAAGTCCATACTGTGGGATGAGTACTGTTGTCTCTCATGATACTATCCATAATATATATCCATAATTTTCTATGAAGTGAACTTTCCCCCTGGGAGGGAATCCAGGTTCTCTCTCTGTCTTTGTTTCGTTCCTTCATATCCCTGCCAAAAATGACAAGTTCAAGGACTCAACCTAAATTTCCTGTCAATTCCCATCCAAGTAGTGACTGTTGATACGCAGTCTCCCTGAAAAGGAAGGTATTATCTGCCTCTTGTCAACAAACATCATTCCCTCCGCACCTCCCAGGGCAGGACCCAGCTCTTATCCGCGAGCTCACAGTTACACAAACCAGGGAAGGAGGCTCAGCAAATGCCCCCAGTGCTGATATATACAGGACAGGCAGCACAGACAGCAAAGCTCAGCAACAAAACTTTGCTTCTCAAGGGTCTCCTGCCACAGAAACAGTGTGAATATTTGGCACTTTCAGTAGCAATATGCACCAAGTAAGAAGTTTGCTCTTCTGAGTTTTTAATAAATCTCTTCATAAATTACTCATTAATGATAGATACCTAATCCACCTACCAGCCAGGGTGCCTTTTACCTGCACAAAACGCACTTGCCTAGTCAATTCAGAAACACCCAGAAAGATTCACAAGGAAAAAAAGAATCGTTCTTTGTTTTGAGATCACTATATTCGGGTCAGATGTCAAGCTTAGCCATTTCTTGCTTGAACAAGCCTATGGCTTTTGTTCTCTCCCCCAGCCTGCCAAAGTACATTTCTTGACACCTCCTTATAACAAGCTATTTCAGTAAGAGCCATAGTAAGTCCAGTTATAACACCACTGACAATAAATAACTTGCACTAATATAGAGCCTTTCCTCTGGGGATCACACTGTGCTTTAAAAAACTCAGCATAGGCATTTTCCCCACAGCCTCTTTTTAAGTGTAATAAACCAAACTACCTGGCTTATCCCTTCGGTGGCATTGCTCCTCTAGGCTCCCATCTCCAAGTGCATTTACTCAACACAACATGGAATAAATGAAACATAGAACACCCTGAACACGCTAAACAAGCCACCCTAGGTACCAGAAGTGGCTGCTTTAGCTGGAAGCAGAAAGCAAACTGCTGCAGGGAGCACTGCAGAAACAGCACTGTGGTGCTTTCAGCCCGCACATTTTGGTAAGCGTTACACATATCAGCTCAGCAGAGACGGCTTGATGGTTGGAGGAGCAACATGGAATTGCAAAAATGAGTAAGAGAATGGCACAAATAGAAAGATGCGAAGACTTCGGGTGGAGGAGGAACAGAATGAGGAAAGACTAAGGAAATGAGGAAATGAGGAACAAAATGAGGAAAGACTATGAGGAAGGACTAAGCGAGCTGGGCCTGTTTAGCCTGGAGAAGAGAAGACTGAGAGGAGATCTGATCAATATGTATAAGTACCTGAGGGGAGAATGTAGGGAGGATGGGGTCAAACTCTTCTCTGGGGTGGCCAGTGACTGGACAAGGGGTAACGGGTTTAAGTTGAAACACAGGAAGTTCCACCTCCATGTGAGGAAGCACTTCTTTACTGTGGGGGTGACAGAGCCCTGGAACAGGCTGCCCAGAGAGGTTGTGGAGTCTCCTTCTCTGGAGATCTTCAAACCCCACCTGGATGCCACCCTGTGCCACGTGCTCTGGGTGTCCCTGGGAGCAGGGGGTTGGACTAGATGATCTCCAGAGGTCCCTTCCAACCTCAACCATTCTGTCATTCTGTGATTCTCACAGCTCGTAGGCTTTGACCTGTCACCCTGGCTGATAGAAATGTACCTGTCAGGAAGAGAGTTTGAAAGGAGCTGGTAGCACTCTAGTAACACTGTGAGCTTTGACATGTGGGGCAAAGCATTCCTGTCTGTCAGACGACTACTTCAGAAGATCCAGTTTTATCACTGCATCAATCCCTCATCTTCATTAATTACTACAGAAATTGCAGGCAGCAATCCATTTACTGTACAAGACGCAGGAAACAAAGTATTATGAATCAGTGCTTCAACTAGCCCAAACACGACAGGCAAAGTTGCTTCCGTCAATGGTGATTCCCCAAGAAAACCATTTATGTAACAGAATAGCTATGCATAATTATAAAGTGATGCATGTCCTTCTTACTTGTTAGATCTATTTGTCCCATGCTTTTTCCATAACGCATCATGTCTCATAAAAGCAGTTACGAGGGGTGACGGAGGTGGCAGTAAAAGTAACAATTTCAAATGCTGTAATTTAATTCACAGGGCTCTTGGCTTGGGGAGTATGGGCGCTGGGAATGACATGGGAGCGATGCCAACAGTGAGCCAAGGACAGCACAGCCAAGGGAGCAGGGCTGCCCTTCCCGCGAGAAGGGGCACTCGGCACCCAACAGGCCTCGCGCTTCCCATAACCGCCTGACCTACTTGTGCTGCTCAGAAAATCGCAGCTGGGATTTTCAGAGCTGCCTTGGAGTCCACAGCCCAAATCCCAGGTGGAAGCTGTGCCCACCAGGGCCTGCACGGAGGCCGGAACACTTGTTTTCCCACTGTCTAGGAAATTCTAGCCCATAACAAGCAGGGCAGCAGCTTAGCAGCAGCTACAGCCAACCTGGTGAGGGGATTGTGTTTTGCCCATGTTGATGTCTATTTCTACTCGCAGCCCTGAAAGGCAGCACCAGCTGCAGAGCCGCTCAAGTCGAGACATTTTAATGACACTGGACGCAGCTCTTGAGGAGGGATCTCATCTCTCCTTAGCTTTACATTAGGGATTTATAATCTTCAAACACCAGGCCAAACCGATTCCTGTTTAAAGCTGGAAACCCATCAGAAGCAATGATATCGCTCCTGCTTCTGCCGGCAGTAAATACAGCCTGACAGGCGAGGAGCGCAGGGTGAGTGTGTGAGACGCTGCATTCAGCCAAGGAAATGTGCCTGACTAGTATATTTAATAGGATCCTAATGCATGAATGCATTACACATTGCACTGCACCACTTCTCTGAAAAATACTTATGTGCAAAAAAATGGCAATCGCAGTATCTCAAGAGCTACTTCCTGAAGGTGATCCATCATTGTTGTTGCTGCTAGTGCCAAGGCCGGGGTTTCAGCAACTTCCAGTCATGCTGGCCCTGCCCTGCAGAGACATCACGGTTACTGGGAAGTGACCTGGATTCTGGTGCTTGTTTTGCACCGGCTGCAATGTCTGCCCGCGATGCCGCCAACCGTGTGGGCGGCGCACGAGCGAGCGCTGCCACGGCCGCCACACGGAACCGCCGCGGCCGCCACATGGAGCCGCAGCCAAGCAGCTGCTGAGCGGGGACGACGCTGCCCGCGAGGGCAAAGGACCCTCTGCCTCTCTGCATGGGCAGGATGGGGATGGAAAAACACAGGAATTTCAGGAGAAAAAAGAAAGGAAAATGCAGCTTTGATCAACTGTAGAACAAGAAGCCCGGCTCCAATCCGAAAGAAATGACAGTGAATCAGAGACACGAGCTGGTGTCATAAGCTGGTGTCATAACCAACAACAAGTGTTTTGGCAGGAGCTGACCAGTGTCCCAGGTGGCAAAGCAGGAGTCACTGCATGGTGAGTCACCTGCCTCAAAGGGCTGAGCCCTGGATAAGGGCGGAAGAGGCAGCGGGAGAGAAAAGAGGAGAGCAGGGGAGAGGGGAGGCAGCGGCAAAGCCCTGCGCCTCCTCTGAGAGCAGAGGGCAAGGCTGGAACAGGCCGGTTACGCTCCTCGAGAGCTATTTCTGGCAGGTACATAATGCACGGGGTGTTTTACAAACACAGAGATCAGGCTGCTGCCCATACCAGGACACAAATAAGAATTAGATGAAGAGGAGAGAGGGAAATGGTTCAGAAAGTCACATCACTAAAGGCAAGGGGGCAGGCTGAAAGAGATCATAAATATATATGTTGGTACGTATGAATGCATGATGCTTTACTCCCTTAATCCTTTACCTGGACTTAGTTACTGATTGAGATACATAAAGAATATTACAAGTCAGACAAAGGCAATTGTGATCACAATCCATGCATTTTTGGAGGGGGAAAACACAAAGAAGGGTTAGAGCTACTTAAGGTGGTACAAAAAAAAAAAAAAGCTTGGAGAAGTTTATAGGGTTGTTGGAGGGAAGGGAAATGCCAAATGGACAGGAGAAGAGGTCACACAGCACCAGACAAGTCTAAACACAGACTGACTTACCAGGCAGCTCTAGGTTACAAGGAAGTGTCGGAGGTGACAGGAAAAAGTAAAGAAAATGAATGCATAGGGTTGCATGTTGTTTCAAGGATGGTACTGGAAAACTACCTAAGAAGTGGTAACCACAAGTGTAAGAGGTAGGTTAGAAAATGTGCAGGAGAAAAGGAGTAAGGTGGTCTAGGTAATCACATCAGTACTGTAGTGTTTTCTGATTTGTGGGAGATGATAGAAGGGATAACTAGAGGATAGAAGGGATTACTAGAGGAAACGGCTGGAAACTGAAGCATCAAAAGTTCCACAGGAACTTAAGGAAAATTTTCTTAACAGTGAGGGTGACAGAGCCCTGGAACAGGCTGCCCAGAGAGGTTGTGGAGTCTCCTTCTCTGGAGATCTTCAAACCCGCTTGGACGCAGTCCTGCGCCACGTGCTCTAGGTGACCCTGTGTGTGCAGGGGGGCTGGACTAGATGATCTCTAGAGGTCTCTTCCAACCTTAAACATTCTGTGATTCTATGATTCTATGATAAGAAAAAACAAACAGGCCCCAGTAGAAATCAAAACAGAGATTTACTACTACAGGATCCAAGAAAAAAAAAAAAAGGCCACAGAGCCAGACACATGTTTCCATGCAGTGCGCAACTCAGCCTCACTGGCACAAATCTAAATCAGCTCTATTGATTTAACGGATATTAACGACATTTTGCAATGAAGCAGATGACAATAGAATCTGACTCACTTATATCTTGTGCAAGGCAGGCGAGAACTGAAATGATCAAAAGCCCAGGAAGCTGCACTGAGATAAAGCAGGAAGAGAATTCAATAGGTGGAAAAACCTGCACGGTTATATATGATATTCAGAGGCTCGCTCATGAAAGAATTTTTTTCCTAGAGAAGGTGAGATATACTTTGTGCAAACCTAAAGGACACAGGTTACAGGTTGCTTTTTCTCTAGTTAATAAAAAGGCCTTTTGAGTTACGTATGAGTAACGCATCATGGAAGAGGCCCTTACAGGAAGACTCACCCACGCTCACAATTTGTTGTCCTAATCCTTACCATGGTGGGGACCCAGGGGGAGACAAGCACGAGCTCACCCTGGAAACACAAGGGTTTTGTGCAGCTTCCATCTCTTTTTACGCACTTTAATTCTGACTTCTTAGTTCCAGTTTTAAGCACTGGTTACATGCTGCAATTATCCCTCATTTTCCCTTCATTCATTTCTTTGCATTCTTTGCTTCTCAATAAGTATGCCTTGCAGTAGTGATTTATACTGAGGTACATTTGTGTATTTTTTGTCTCATGAGATCTCTAAAACATGAGAAAAAAATATTGTTAGAATAGAAAGCATCAATATCAAGGACTTGTAAACAAAATAAAAAGTTATGTCTGCATGGCTTAGAAGTAATACAAAAGTAGAAAAATAACGTGATAATGCAGATCCATGAAGCAGGTTTGTATAGAGGAAGCTTGGAAAAAGAAGACAACATCCCTACATTTATTCACTTTAATGTATTGGAACACAATATTGAGGGCACATAATAAGCTGTCAAATGAAGTACCTTTCATATAATATTAATTATAAAAACATTTTGGAAGATTTAAATGCAGCTGTAGTAACATTTTCAACATTGCTATAAAAATTATTTCAGGATATTCATTTTAGGAGAAAGAAGCTTGCATGAAAGATGATTTTCAGTTCTCTTCCTTTCAAATCTTCATTTTTTTCCCATAAAAGACCTTGGGGGGGAATTTTTTTTTCTGTTTCCCTGATACGTGAGCATTTATGTGTGTAACTCTACGTGCACATGCAGCTCTGCTGACTCCTAAGCACAAGCCCACACACTGGAGCGTGTGGTGGGGCATGAACCGTGTATCGGGGTACAGCCGCGCACGGCAGCAGCTATGGGAAGGACCCAGATTTGCAGCACAACCGCGTGGTCACTTGTTTTGCTCCTGCCCACCTACTGATGGCCTCGTTACAAATATTTAAAACTGCTCCTGCTGCTCTGGCTGCTCTGGTTATTTGTGCCTATTCCCGGGGCTTACGACAGAGTCAAGTTATGAAGAAAATAAAAGACATCAAACACAATTACATTAAAAATGCAACAGGTAATATATGGATCTTTAAAAACACAGGCATCTCCCTTAACCATCCAATAAATCAACAGCTGCAAAAGTATTTCAAAAATCATTTAGAAACCCAGGGAAATTGTAAATATCCCCCCGCCCCGCCCACCATCCCTGGTTCTCCCCAGGGCGGGAGCACCGGAAGGCCCTGGCGAGGCCGGAAGCGGGGCACTTTGCCTCGGTACGCCCGCTGTC
>NW_010578829.1:130681-166410 GCF_000705375.1 Tinamus guttatus | reverse complement strand
TCCCATTCCCGGTGTTCCCTCCGTCTCGGCGGGCGGCGAGGTGGCCCCGGGGGGCGGCTGCTCCTCCGCAGCTCTCCTGGCCCTGGCAGCTCTTGCACTTCTTGGACGGCGTCACTTTTGGGGGAGGAAATCGGTAGAAACGTGACGGTCAGGGGACACCTAGAGAGGAGCAAGGCAGGCGCACGCGATGCTGTCCTCTAGTGTGTCACATCTCCCGCTGGTCTCCACTTGGGCCCTCCTGAGCTGCCCGTGATTTCTGTGGGTCTTGCAGTCTTCAGTTTAGGTTTAGTCCTGCACAACCGTGTCTCTCTTCCCTTGTCAACCTGTAGCGTGTGGAGCAGTGAGCCGGAGCTCAGCGTGGAGGAGATGTGTGATCAACAGCTTCTTCTAACTTGCCTCCCGCAGTGTGTTAGATAACGCCCCGCGCTGGTGTTAAGAAAACTCATCCCTCTCTGTTCAGCCTCTTCATGCGTTGGCTCTTAGACCTCTACTGCATTTTATCTTGGTCCTCTTTGCTCTTCAGATTGAGGGGTCCAGCTTGCCTGCCTGTGCCTTGCATGGAAGCACATCTTGCATCAACCTGGTGACCCTTTTCCAAAAGGGTCAGCTCTCCTCTATCCCTCTCAACATGAGCACACCAGAACCGCAGCGTGTTCAATTTGCAGATGAGCAGTGGATTACTGTAGTGGCACCCAGGAGCAGTGAGCAATGCTCTTCTGCAGTACCTACGCAGAAATAAGTGGAACGCATGTTCTCTAAACAAAAATTGGCAAGAAAAAAGCCTTGGGAACTTACAGGGAACTAGAAAGCAATCTTGGATAAGAAATTGCTTGCTGGATAGAGGGGAACCAAAACTGTGCTATCAGTTCAAAATCTTGGATGATTTTTAGTTGTCAGCTCATTTGACTTTGTTTTCATTCCGTTTGAAGGATTCATAGAAGTAGAAAGAGCGTTTTTCTTGTTTCAAGCAGCTGCACATGAAACAGAAATAGCATACGTGGATCTTTCTTTGTTGCTGACTGAGGGTTGGGGGAATCTGTTGAGCAGTCTTCAAAACCAAGATCACTTGCTGCTTGAGATGTTGCTATTTCAGAATCAGAATTTTTAGTTCCTTCTTTAGGAGTTTTCTATGACTGCTGGTAGGTCTCTTAGGAGCATCTTGTAGGCTGGCTAGCTTATCTGCACAATAAAGAAATAAAGTGCCTGTTTTCTTTGGTGTTATTGCTCGGTCGTCACTGGCATGGCCAAGTAAGGCAGTTGTCTTCCCAAGCACATATCTCCCTGCTCTGGTGATTTGAATATTTTTTTTTCCCATGTTTTGTGTGGTTCAAGCAGTTTCTAATAGCTGTGCATTCTGTTTGCTTCTTACAGATTAACTTAAAATATGTGACATGAAGGGGTACCGGTGTATGTTTTATTTGGGATTGACAATGATAGATGTGATATTGATTGCCCTAAACATTCTTTGGCTGAATTTGGCTCCAATTGTTGTCTAGTTCAAGAAGGCAGACATTTTCTGTTTATTCCATGAAAAAAAAGTCCAATTATAACTGGAGATCTTGATTTGTGCAGAGTAATTCATATACTGCTTTGGAAAGCCTGTAAAAACAGATGAATGTACTTCCTAATACGGACAGATACAACTTTAATGGCTTATCTATATTACTGTCCTGTTTCTTTCTTCTAAATTACATGTTCTGGAGATAAATGTAGGCTAATGTAAACTTGGAGTAGTATACAACCTGAGCAGTTAACAACTGGAAAACTTCATTATGGGATGTGAGTATTAACACCTCACGTTTATGGCTGAATGACTAGAGAAAAGCAAACCACTGGTTGAAAGTTTGTCACCAGTGTGTGGAGCAGTAGGTCAAACCAGGCAGCTAATAATCATAGAGTATTAATTACAGTCAAGTCTTTTCATTACACTTCTGAAACTTCATAAATGAGGTGGATTGGTGTTTTTAATATAGTAATTATAACAGTTTTTTTTTAAATTAGTCTTTTTGTATGTAGACTTGCACTCAATGCATTAATGGGATTGCCTCTCAGAGTGTAAAGTAAACGGAGCAGAGCTTTAAACTTCCATTGCTTACAGAAAACAGCAGCTGAAGAAGTCCTGAACCCTGTGATCTGCAGTGATCTGCATGGCCCAACTGCCGGGGCTTTTTTTCCTGTGTTAGACAAAGAGTTTTTCTGCTCTATTATAGTAAATGTGGAAACGGGAAAGAAGTATCTGCTATACTTCACTTTCGCTCCACAAATATAATGCAACCCAGTTTAAAAGTAAGGGATGAGCCCAGATCTGTACATTACAATAATGTGTGTAATGCACTGTTTTTTTATAGCTGTGTAAAACCAGTGTGTGCGTGGAATGACACTGACACAAATTTCTCCCAGTGTCCATATCCACATGCCTTCATTTGTATAAACGGCCATGGAATGAGACAGTAAAACTGCAGTTGGGATTGTGGGAATTGCAGTGTGGCCTTGAGAAAAAACTGTTCGTTTTTCTAAGGAATAAGATTGGATTTGGTTTGTGTACTGTTAGGTTGTTCACTTTAGTTACACATACAAAGTACTTTGAGTCTTTCTGTCAAAAGTAAGTGCTGTGTGGCTGACTCAGTAGCAATAACTGCCCATTATCTGCTGCTGCATGGACTTCTCGGGGTGCATTTGTAGCTATTGTGTTGCAGTAACTTCCAAAAATGTCTTCAGGGGCAGCAGACCTGCGACAGAGAAAGAAGCAAAATGACCCAGATTCTGACAAAATGGCTACAGACGAGAGCAACAAAGAAAATTCAAAGCTGGGAAAATCGCCAAAATGTAAGCTACAGAATTTTTAACCAACTTCTGTTTTTTTTTTTCATTACTCTTTTACATTTTATGGGAAGATATTTCTAGCACAGTAATCTATAACAGACTTATCGTGAATTAGGTTTTTGAATGTTTCTAGAAAAATAGGCATGTGCTTTAGGCTTCTTTAATAATGACATTTTATATATTGCAGAGTGAAGCGGTAGTCCTGGGTTGTTTCAGTTTGGAGGGGGATGGAGGGTTTAAGAATCTTTTTGTTGGCTGTTTGAGGACAAATAAATGTTTTAATTGGTCTTGGAATTATCTTTCAGTTTCGAAGCTGAAAGGCAGGAAGTAAAGGCATTGAGGCAAGAATAGACACAAAGTACTTACAGCTTTATGAGAATTAGAAGAACTAAAATAAATGCAATCTTAGGCAAATGCTCCTGAAACTACCAAAGGCTTAACTTTGGTGTTGAATGTACATACTAAACCGAGGAAGCCACAAGTGAAATGGGCATCAATTGAATGAGTTAGTTAAAATTCAGATTAGTTCCTTCTTTATACATATGAAAAAATAGAAAGGAGAATGAAAATTGGTGTTTGATGTGATAAAGTCCCCTTTTTTTTTCTATTTGTGTGTTTAAGAATTTTATGGTGTTTTGGGTAGAATCTAGAGTTTACTCTTGTTTATTTGGAAGACATTCTCCTTTCCTGGAATTTCTTTGAAAATGAAGCTTGTTAAAATAGAGAGAAAATAGAAGTTATAGTGTGAGAGATAAAACTGTAGAAAAGGAGCAATAATCCAATTCCTTGTGTATCTGTGCTAATTTTGTTGGGATAATTCAGATGCCAGCAAGCTTACCTGCTATTTAGAAACTAGTCATACTTCATGTCATGCTGTGTTTGTTCTCAAGTCCTCTGGACTATTTTAGCTTTTTGACTGTCCCTTTTCAGATGTGTTAGTTCAGCGCTTTGCGAAACTCTTCTTTGGCTGCCTTGCGGCAGTCACCAGCGGGATGATGTACGCTGTGTACCTCTCAACGTACCATGAACGGAAATTCTGGTTTTCCAGCAGGCAGGTAAAGAAAAAGTCAAGCCATGCTTAAACAAAGTGCTGAACTGTGTCCTTGAAATCAAAGTTGACCTGTGTCAGGTTGGAATTGCTTGCTTTCAGAATCCCATGGCTTTCTGCTGGGGTCTCTTTCTTTGATATGTTCTCTGTCTTTCTCCTTTCTTTTCTTTTTCTCTCTGTCACTCTTTTATTTCCTTTTTTTTTTTTCTCTTTTTTTTCCTTAAGGCATTTGTGCTACTGATGGCAGTTTTGTCTTGTAATGTCTTTATGTGTTCTTCCCTGCTAATCTTTATATTTGAAATACATTTCAGTTTGGAAAGTACACCGAAACATACCAGGATTGTATAAGCTAAGCACACCAGAATGGTATATAAACAACAGGGGTGTATGGTTTTTAAGAGCTGTAATGCTGAGTGAAGTGTGTAAAATTGAATTAAATTCAGGCATGTGAATATGAAACAATCCTGGGAATCTTGCACTTACTGTGCAGGTTCGGACTGCTCTGATTCAGTGCCTGCTCCCTAAGTTATAGGGAGCATTATATCCTGACAGAGGTGCTGTGGAGATTAATGTGCTGTAGAATACTTTGAAGATGTACAGCGGAGTCATAACCATGTGCCATACTACCAAAGCAGCCTATCTGAAAATATATGGTCTTCTATGGGAAGAAATTGCAGGAGGTGAATATATCTTTATTTTTTCCTAGGAACTGGAACGAGAAATTACATTTCAGGGTGACAGCGCCATTTATTATTCATTCTATAAAGAACTGCTAAAGGCTCCTTCCTTTGAAAGAGGTATGAAAAAGGTTTGTTTTATTAACCTTGAAAAATTCAGTTTTACTTTTGGAGACAGTTTAAAAACTCTTGCAGACTAAGGAGGTTGGTTTCATACTCTCAGACAAAAATATGGGTCAGATTATTTTGTTAAGGTTCTAAAAAGCTAGATCAGCATGCAGTTTTTAATTAGACTCTACTACCCCATATTCCAGACAATTTACCTTTAGTAATATATGGACTGAGGATTAATATTTTTGTGATACTGCCCTATATGTAAGTCCTTGCTGGTTTCAGATGTGCTGCACTGTTGATTTTTTTGCTTCATAGGAATAATTGGCCTTTATTTTAAGGGTGGGGACCAGAATGACTGATTTTCATCTAGATCTAAAGCAGTGTTAGGACAAGTGAAGAGTTTTGTGCTGGTTTGGTGAGCTCCAAAGGCCATTGGCACTGTCCCAGAGAGAAAAGCAAGAGCTGCAGGAGAGAGGAAGGAGCGAAGGGCCGAACCTGCTGCTGGTTCCTTCAGCCCCCTCATCTCATCGTGCTGAACAAGTGAAACTTTGTAGCGACCGTTTCCTTGGTTGAAGTTACCCGGCTGGGATATAGCGTGTGCCAGCAATGTGTGTCTTTATACAGTCAGTCCCTTATAATCCGTGGGGAGGTTTCCCAGCCTGTGCGTGGACAGGGCACCCCCTCCCCTGCACAGGGAGCTTTGTGTCTGCTGCGTGCCGAGGCCCCCGGCCTTGGCGGTGTCTCGAGGCTCTGCTGAATCCAGGCATCAGCCCTGCAGGTCCTGCTTTGGCCTGCCCCGAAACAGCTGCTGGTCACGCACCGAGATATGTTCAGGGCTGGAAAGAGGAATGTGGTTTGGCTGTCGTGCTATCCTTTTTTGTTTTAGTTATTCCTCCTCCCTCATTGTCATGAGACACAGTAAATTCTTTTGTTTTAGTTTTTCCTTTTAATCCTAATATCTCTCAGAATGATATATCCTCCAGTATGCCAACATTGGTAGAGTCTCAGTGCCATGCCAAAGTGTATTGTGTTAGGTGAATGATCTTAGAAGTCTCAGAAATACAGGGCTGGAAAGGTTGTTGAGGACTTCATAACTGACCTCTTTGTGGACATGGTTTTAATAAATTATAGTTATCTGATTAGAGCTTTGTCTCACTTCTTCAGAGTATCACTTGAAGGTGTTCCGTGGGGAAGTTATTCCAGGACTGTGACAGTGTGTTGATATTGTAAAGACTACAGGTTAGCTACTTACTTTTGGGCACACATTTTAAAGGCTGGATCTAGAAACAGTAATAATTTTGTAGCAAAACCAGTAGTGTGTAAAGCACCTGAATGTACCATTAGCTTAAGCGGTCAAATTTGTTTCCCTGCAGCTTTTGAGTACCATTTCCACCCATTTTAAGAACAACAGTAGTGCTTTCAAGAATAATATATTTTTTTTTGCCCACAGGTGTTTATGAATTGACACACAACAATAGGACAGTATCGCTGAAGACTATAAATGCATTCCAGCAAATGACTTTATATCCAGAGTTGATTGCCAGTGTATTGTACCAAGCATCTGGTAGTGAAGTATGTGCATTTCTCCTGCTATTTATGCATATGTAACTACACTGTGTGTGTGTGTGTGTGACATTCTCTGCTCTATACAGTAAACATATGTAGCTTGTTGAATGAACTGTGAATGAATTGGGAGCTAAGCCTAACACTGAGTCCAGTTTTGTCTCAGTTCTGATGAGTCTCTGGCATAGGATTTGGGAGTTTATATGCACTAGACATTTCTGTGTGATCTTTACCTCCCACATTTCTGAGCAATTTAATAGAAGTATTTGTGCTACCCGTTAAAAATGGGAAAGTCAGTTTCTTCAGGGTACAGGCTTGATAGTGATGCCTGTCTATACCTATCTCAGTATGGGGAAAAAGGAAGAACAGTTTTTGTAGGTGAACCTTTTGTCTCTTTGTGCTACCTTTGTGCTTTGTTTTGCTTATGCTGCATAGTGATGTCCTCTTTTGTGCTCTCTCATTTATCTTTCTCTCTTCTTTTTCTTTTGTTTTTAATATGTGCTTTTCTGTGTTTGGAACCCTTTCCTGCCTCATCTTTGCCTCTCCAAGCTCCCGCTCTACATATTTTTTATGAGTCCTGTGAACTTTATACCTCACTGCAATATGGATTTATTAAATTTGACACATATAATGTTCATGCTAAAGCAAACACAAAACATGTGGCACTAGCAAGCAGAGTCCTGACGTGTGCTAATTCACAGTGCTTTGTTCTCCTTGAGCCCAAAATAAAAGGGTTGGGTACTTTTCTAGAATAGGTGCCATCTCTTACCTGTTTGTAAAGCACCTAGCACACTGATAGCACTATGTAAATCGTATCATTTCCAGCTTCAGCTCAGTTGCCGCTATGTCTCTTCGTTTTTATTTGTAATTTCAGGAAGTTATTGAGCCAGTGTATTTCTACATTGGTATAGTTTTTGGACTGCAGGGAATTTATGTGACTGCATTGTTTGTAACCAGTTGGGTTATGAGTGGGACTTGGCTGGCAGGAATGGTGACTGTAGCATGGTTCATTATTAACAGGTAAGAAAAACATCTTTATATAATCTGGCTTGTCAATAGGATATTTTAAAATATTAGAGCTGGGTGGAATGCTTTCTGTTAAACTTTGTGTTCTCCTTGTGAAAGCAAGCACTTGTGCTGAGTACAGAATGTTTCCCAGGGATGTATTGATGCTGGTGATGCTTTTATTAATGGAAGGCCTCCTCAGGTCCAAACCAGCCATGCTGTCAGTTAAACTGAGCTTTTATACATGTGAGTTACATGAATATTTTGATACAATTCCATTTTTACAAAAATATACATCAGAAGGTTTCAGTTTTGTTCTGAAAAAAGATTTCCAAAGCTACTGTAAACAAAATAGTTGTCTGAGGCCAGCCGTAAATATTTGTGATGCTTGTTCTCTTGCTTGGAAGGAAATGATCAAATGTATTTTTTTCTTGTAAAAACTCTCTTTTTTAAAAAATCTGCTTTGTGTAAGTGTTTTTATGCAAACTTAAATCTTCCTAGATGATTCTGATCTCAATTAAAAAAAAAATTAACATGTTTCATATGCAAGAAAATGTCTCTCTGCTTTATGAATCGTCACAACAATAGGAAGAAGTGTTTGGGCAATAAGAACTTGTGTTCTCGTTCTTGTTTGTCACCAAATGGCTTTGGGAATTTGAGAGAGCTCTTTAATTTTAAAGCAGTGTCAATCCATTTGAAGGAAAAGAGTTACAGAAGAGCAAAGTGCTAGTGGTATCTTTAAAGCTGAGCTGTTGGGAAGCATCTTTTAGGAGTGTGAAGTCACCATAAGTGAGTCTGTGATTAGTAGCTAAAGATACTGTTCATCAAGCTGGGCTGAGCAATGAATAAATCCATATTCATTGAATAAATGGTTGAATAAATCCATATTTTTTAACAACAGAGAAGATTAAACTCTGTTATAAATTGAAAGGTCCGGTAGTTAAAAAAGCTCCAAATATGCTTTTGTAAAAGGTTTCAGAAGTAAAAATGAAAGGTGACACTTTCAAATTCTAAATGATAAAGGAGCTTGAGGCTTCTTTTTAAAAGCACTGTAGACACAAAGCAGACTCTGTACCGCTGAAACGGACGCCTTTGATCACATTTGAAAGTGTGACTTGTACTTCTAAGTCACTTCAGCACTTTTGAAAACTTTCTCCTGCGGCTCATGTTGTGCAGACACTGTCAAGCCGTTTTATGAGAAGATCCTGCTGCTCTTCTGTCCCATGCTCCCCATGCACCTTTGATCTTTGGTTTTGCTACACAGAATTTCCCCTCTGGACCGAGTATCTGCAGGTGCTGTTGCTGTGGGGGAGCATCTCTTTGTAATCTAAATATCCCTTGCTCGCCTAAACCACTTTTATAAAACATTGTAAGAGAACTGAGGATTTTTTTCCCCTCAGCAATGAGCTGTTTTTTATTCTTACATGAAAAGCTGCTGTTAGGGCAGTGTCCCCCTGCCTATGGACATCAGAGCAAGGGGAGCCTCTCTTGCCGTAGCGCAGGTTACGGTGCCGCTGTCGCGCCCAGTATTGCGGGCAAGGGTGGCCTGGGAGCAGGTGCCTTTGGCTTCAGTCCTACAAATGCAACTTACACAGAGACCTGCTGACTAAGTGAGCAGAGATTGGGACCTCCCATGCTGATGGTATTAAATTTGTGACCTCTATCAGCAGCAAAACTGCATCAGTGTTGCTTTAAACCTGACATAGGAATGGTTCGATTACAAAGACATACTGACTAGAAGTGCTGTTTAGGCTTGCCATGATAGTTTTATTCCGTAAATCCTTTAATAACTTTATCTGTACTTTGTTCTAGGACAGATACAACAAGAATTGATTACTCCATACCATCAAGGGAAAATTGGGCCTTGCCGTATTTTGCATGTCAAGTAGCAGCTCTCACAGGCTATTTAAAAAAAAACTTAAATTGTTCTGCTGAGGTAAAACAAAATTTTGTACTAAAGAGTGCCTGGTAGAAATGTACTGTCAAGTAATTACTACTTTATCACTTTTTTGTCCTAGCAGGCAGAAAATACCAGATGTTTTGTTTGTGCTTTTCAAATCAGCTACTTCATTTTTTACCTAGGCACATGCAGTTTTTGCCTGGAGCTCCATGGACCTTAGACCCTGCTCCGTTTTACCCCCATAAGGGTTTTAAGAGAGTATTGTGGTATGCCCACAATACCCAGAATATGGGAGGTATTTTTAAGATAATCTGATACAGATTTTTTTTCTCAACATACAGGCAAATTCATTACTTTCCCTGTTGCCTGGAGAAGAGAGTGGTAGCCTCTTCTCTCTGTCAAAGATGCTTCTTCTGCTTGACTTTAATGATTTTTAATATTTCAGTGATGACTTTACTTCCTCTGAGAAAATGTTAAGTAAGTCTGAATTCAGTATTTAAATTAAATCTTAGAATAACTCCTTCTGTGTTAATGACCTCTGTGTTACCTGGTTGTGCAGTGATGAAAGTCATGCCTTTTTTGTTCTTTTTTTTTCTCTAGAAGTTTTGTTACCTTTTGGTGAGCGCTTCAACGTACACCTTCATGATGATGTGGGAGTACAGTCACTATCTCCTGTTTATCCAGGCAGTTTCTCTCTTTCTGCTAGACAGCTTTGCCCTGGCACAGACAGAGAAGGTATAAGAACTCTGCTATTAATATTTCTGTTAATTGGAGGAGGAAATAAAGCCTCAGTGTTGCCTGCCATACATAACGGAGGAGCTGCAAAGGGCATAGATTGAAAAATGCCTTGAATGTCTTGGAGTGTGGCCCCACCTGAAGTGCATGTCGTGTCAAGCAGGAGAGTGAAATGGTTTGGGATGGCTTCCTTAGTGAAGGTCTGAAACTAGGCAAAACCCTAAGGCTTGAAAAAATTCTTCAGGAGCTGAAAGAGTGATGAATAATTTTCAGCCATGTTTCCCATGCCCTAACTGCCTCTCCTCTCTCTTTCCTCCCTATCCACAACAGAGTGGAGGTGGCCCGACAGTTGCTCCATGGGTTTTGTGCTGCTAAGTGACTCATTTTCACCTTGGATAGTTCACCCTCTACTGATTTAGTCAAGTAGGAGAGCCAGACATTGTAGGTGAATTGATATTTCAATTAACACAGGGAAATGTTTGAATTTACTCTACAAAATAATTAAGACTGTTGTAGTAATGTATTTTTGCTCAACCCATTCCCAGGATAGGCATGTTCCCTGGTACACGTGTGCCTGCTGCCTTTGTTTTCTGAAACTTTAGTTTCAGGCTGCACGCAGTAGTGGTTGGTCACTGCTTCTTACATTGGCTTTCCTGCTGTTCCTCACTAGTAGGAAGTATTTGAGTTTTTGTTTAAATCCAAAAGAGGCCCTTTAAAATGTAAGGGGGGCAGATGTGTGTTTCAATGAAAGTCCAAAGAATCAAGTGTCACGGTTTCTAAGATCTGTAAATAAGAGTGAGTTTCAGTAAACGTGAGTGTATCCTTGAAACAGGTTAAGTGGACAAGTTGTTGTAGGGCCAGGTAACGTGCATGTTTACAGTAGTGAGCTATTTTACAGGAACTCTGTGTATTCCAAATGTTGCACTGTGGTTATTGCTTCACGCAGCACTGCATCACAGTAAGGTGCTTCAGAAAAGAAAGACTGCATAAAATGCAGCTTCTTTTGGCAAGGTCACAGGTTTCCTGAGATGCAGTTGTGCACAGGTTGCACACGCTGACCAAGGTCATGTTGATGTAAAGTACTTTTTAGAGCCAAATAGTGCCCTGTCACATTCATGAGCTGAAAGATAGAAATTTAGTTGTGCTGATAAACAGGAGTACAGAAGGAATTATTTACTATTCTAGAAAGCAATGACTATACGCTGTACTTTTATTTTATTTTCCTCAACAGGTACATGAAGTATACAAGATCTACTTGTTATCTATCTTTTCGGGGTACCTCTTGCAGTTTGAAAATTCAGCCTTACTAGTGTCACCATTACTAAGTCTTGTAGGAGCTTTAATGCTGTCTAAATGCCTTCAGGTAATTAGGCTCTGCTCTAACTTCGAGTATAGTTTTTAGTGTTTAAACTAAGCTCCAAATAATTTGGAATTTTGAAAATATTTTTGCAGATGAATATGAGAAAAGGTACATTTATGTCAAGATTGCTGAAAATAATGTACATTTACTTGGTACTTACAGTAACAGTGACACTAAACTTCTTACTGAAGGTAAGCTTCTTCAGTAGAAAATTTTATTAATTAAACCATATTCTAAATGTTAAGTTACAGTTAATCTTGAAAAAAATCTTTACAAGTTTTACTTATCTGATTGTTCTGACAGTTTATAGTTTATAGCTTAATTCTTAGAAAACTGGAGGATTAAAGGTTGAGTCATTTTGTGTCTATATGTTTGCAAAAATCTTCTACCACTCAAGCAGATGTGTTTGTTTTCTTTTTATTTTTTTCGGGGTGGGGGGGGATGTGTGGTTTTTTTTCCTCCAAAATTCTTAAAAAAAAAAAAAAAAGTCCTACGGTTTGAAATTAAAGCACAGTATAGAAATACTCTGTAAGTCACACCTCAGCTATTTCATAAATGCAATTTTTATTATAGCTTGGATGGCCTCTACAAATTTTGCTGAACATTACAACAATGTTCAGTGCATGGTAAAGAGCTAGTAGCAAGGAATGGATATGAGTTGTCCTGGGGTAGAAATTAAATTCCAATTAAATTCCAATTAGGACATGGGAACAGAAACCTTCATTTAATGTGGAAGTAGCCAAGAGATGAGGTTGCACAGTGGGATTTTAGCCTGGTCTTGCATTTCAATTAGCAACTCCTTCTTTCTGGCCCTAACCTCTTCCATACGTACTGAGCTTTTCTTCCTTGTCTCAACCTCACTCTGACTTGTTGACTTAAAAATAAAGAACCAAGTGTACCCTGAAAAGCTGATGAGAGACTGCTCAGATCTGATTCTTTTCTTGTGCCATTCAGATTGGCCAACCGTGCTGTATCTCCAGGAAAATAAAACCTAACCTTGAAAAATGTATGAGCTAAATTATGTAGACAGTATGTAGAACTTTTGACTGCTCAAAGAATTAACTATGTGAAGATCTCAAATGCTCATAACTTTCGCTAGGCTGCAGTCCTATTGTTTAGTGGAGCCAAACGCAATGTTCTTTGGTTTGCTTGAGGGTAAGTCTGTGCCATTTTTCATGCTTCTCCTTCTCTCACCGCTCGGTAGTCTTTTGGCAACTTGCTGACAGCTTTCCACTTGCCCTCTGATTGGGGAATATCAATTGGCTATAAAGGATGTGAAATTCCCTAGGAAAATCTAAAGATAGATTTATTTAATTGAAGTTTTCCAATACTGCCTGATATTTTAATTAACAGTCCGATCCAATTCACTAGTTTTAAAAGAATCTCTCCAATAGGAGAATTTTGGGCCATTTTGTAATCTGAATGTAATCTGAATGAAGCGACTGCATAAAAGCTTTTTTTCAGCACTTGGTAAGATTTTTCTCTCTGCTAACTTAATTTTCAGATGTTCATTCCTCATAAAGAAAATGAGCACTTGCTGAAGTTCCTTGAAGTTAAACTTGGCTTAAACACAACTAAGTAAGTTTTAAACTTCTTTACAACTTTTGAAGTATCCGGACATCTGAAGCTATTCTGAGAAGAACAGAATTTCAGTAGCTTATGAGAATAGTAAAGAGGAGCTAGGGTAACTTTATTTGTCCTCTGGTTTTAAGCTCTAATTAGAGTGTATGCAGAGGCATCGATGACTCTCAGGATTTGTAGGTGCTGAGATACCACAGTGTTCTTTATAAAAAGCATCTCAGGTTTGTTTTCTTTTAATGTTGAAGTGCAAAGACCTGTATCCTACCTCATATTTCTAATAATACTTGAAAGCAAAGATAAGAAGGGGAAGGTAGTACCACTAACTTCATACACTTCAGAAAAGAAAGGGCTCTGAATAGAATCAAGAACTACCAGTACTATGTTGAAAGGAGAGGTCTTTTTAGTTGTCTTGTAAAAATAACTCCTTCCAAAACCCAATACATTTTGGAGGAACTTAGCACAAGGGGCATCTTAAAAGTCAGAGGAGATTCTTGAGATTCTAAGAGAAGGATTTTGCATCTGTAAGAGGCTGAAGGTTGGACCACAAGAAGATATCATGGCTGCTGTTTTTCTACAAAACTTGGAGCACAGCTTTGTTAAGGACTGCGACACCTCCCGGACCCAAAGCACCGCGCGCAGTTCTGTGCGGGAGCTGGAATCCTGTCCTGGAAACTGTATCTCTCTCTCACACCCCCACTGCAGCCTTTCAGGGAAGGGAGCCAAGAAGGACATCAGCACAGCTGAAGTTCTCAAGAATTTCTGGAAGACCAACTGTAACAAGGTTGAGCAAGATGACCTGTTTAATACATGCACATTCTTAAAAAGTTTTATAAGATCAGAAAGGACTGCTTCTGGTTGTTCAAATACCAGGTATTTGGGGATTTTCTTTTCCCTGCGACTTGCTGCATGTTACTTTCCAGGCTGTGGGATTCTGCACTGAAGCCAGTGGCTGAGACAAACTGAGCACACCTGCCTCTGGAGAACTGTGTAACTGTGTGTTGAAATGGACAAGAACCTGCAGATTTGTCTTTAAAGTCAGTTTGGACATGCTCAGCTGTTCATCCTTCAACTGGTTCTGTCTAACTGAAAGGGGTTCAGTTCTCTAGTCTTCATTTAGGGGGTGATGGCTGAAAAAGAAAAGGAGAAGGAAAGAAAAGCAAAATAAAAACATGTTCACTGCATCCCATACTGTACCAATCCCAGTGGAGAGTACAGCCTGATAATGCTTCTTAGCAGACTACATAACCTGTCTGCTCATTAACTAGAAAGAAGAATGATTGAGTGGGTTCAGTTCTGGAATTAGAATTTCAGCATTAAGGATTCCTTTCCAGGCAGTGCCTTAGGCTTATGTGGGGTGTCAGATGAGCACTTTCCCTTCTCCATCCCTGCCTCTGCGATGGGGACAAGCCCATATCTTCTTGCCTTTGTATCCCTGAAGTCTTCATCTGCTGTGACAACAAAGTGCTTTGTGGTCCCCATAGTGGAGTTATGCAGGAAGTTGCATTTGTATGATAGAGAAGAGTTGTAGTCTGATCTCTTTATATCACAGATTCTTTTTGGTGAAGAAAAGCTTTTGCCAGTTACTTTTGGAAGTGCTAGCAAAGCCATTGCAGGTTGTTTTGAAACAGTTTTCAAATGCGAGTTTTGAAAAAAATATATTTTGATGTGAACAAGTTAAACAGTGATTAATTGTGGTTTTTTTTTTCTCCTCCTTAATCTATGTGATATGTTATTGTTTTTTAATGGGTTGTTTTTGCCTTACTAGGAATTTTACAATGAATTGGCTCCTTTGTCAAGAATCACTTCAGGCACCTTCCCAAGACTTTTTTTTGCGGCTAACTCAGTCATCACTGTTGCCTTTCTATATTTTAGTATTAATTATCTGCCTTTTTTCTGTAACTCAGGTCATTTTTAGGAGAATGTGGTAAGTAGTTTATTTATACTGAGAAATAAATTGTTAAAAATAAGAGGATCATGAATGAAGTGAATGGATATGTCCTTCCTAGCTGAGGCCTCCAAAGTTTGTTGCATCTTTGAGCTGCTAGGATGTCCTAGGGAATGAAAAGGTCCAAGGGAGGCTTCTACAGAAAAAATCCATTAGTGAAGATCACTTTAGCATCCCTCTTGTCCACATGAAGAGTTGATAGGTTTTCTTCCAAAAGTGCAACACCTACAGAGCTCCAGATAATGGTTTTATGATATGTTTATGTCCCTTCCCATTAAAAGGGAAAAAGAGATGCCTTGTCTCTTTTCCCCTTAGGACAGCAAAGTCACCTGATTATTGCAAGAGGTTTTGCTTCCTTGTTTTGTTTTTGTTTGTTTGTTTGTTTTTTTCCTGGTTTATCTATTGCTGAGAATGAGTGGGGATTTCAGATTCCTACTGCTATGCTCCTTTTTTTTTTTTTTATTCTTTGTTTACTGTGGTAAGTTCCTCAACCTTTGCTGCCCCAAATGGAGCTAACTAGTAAAACTGCCTCAATTATTTTTGGTTTCACGGTGATTCAGGGTTCCTTTGAAAGAAGGGGTAGTGTAGCTGTCTGCAGACTCACACTGTCAAGACTGTCAATCTTAGCATAACTTGGAAACTTTGATGGCCATGAAATTGCCTCTTACTGGCAGACTGTACTGAATGATACAACTTCTCAGAAATCAGGGCAGATTTCTCACTTGTCTGCAGTGAAAATCAATGGATTTTTTTCAAGGACAAACTTTTAATAGATAGAGATTATGCTGTAATAAATGAAGAATTGTCTCAAGTTGGATGCATGGAAGTATATTCAAAATAATGAAGTAAACTTCTGGATTGCTAGTAGTGGTTGAAATAGCCATTTACTACTTATGAGCAGTGACATCAGTACATCCAACAGGTTTTTAAGAAAGACTTAAAATAAACCTTCCTTTCCTTCAAAGAACTTTCTAATTTTGAAGCAGTTAATAATATCAATTATTTTTCCAATTCGTTGTGAGAAAGATTTCTATCATTAAATGAATTCAGATTACACTTTCATAGTATACAATGTTATATAGTATGTAGGAAAACATTAATTCTATTTCTTTTCATTTTTATGCATATATTGAGAGCACAACACATGTATACATATGTGTTTGTGTACATTTTTATATATATATAAAACAGTGTACACAGTTTTGTGGACTCCATAGTTCTCCACCAAGTTAATATTATGAAGAAAAGTAGAATAGTTAAATTTGTGCAGTGTGTTTCCTCTAAATGTTTGCAGAGTACGTGTGCTCCTGAATTAGATCATCTCTTGCTGAAGTACCTCAGCGTAGGATTTATGTCAATAAGTAGCATTCCCGTTGTATTAATTCACAGCCATTGCTAAAACAAGGGACAGCAGGTGCTAATAGATGATTGATGAAGAACAGAAAAACAAATAAGCAGTGCAACGGTATTGTATGATATGACACAGAATGACCCCAGCCTACCACTGACTTAATAGTCATAAAAATATTTTTATTGGCACCTTTGCCTGAGATAATGTCTGAATTAAGTGATGTCTCATTTTCTCCAACTGCAGTGGTGAACCACTGAAAGAGACAGTTAAACTTGAGGATGGTCGAATTGGAGAGAGACCAGAAATAGTTTATCATGTAATTCACACAATTTTACTTGGTTCTCTAGCGATGTGTTTGGAAGGGTAAGTCTAATTTTGATGTATCTCTTTTGAAAGCAACAGAGAGTTCCTAAGTGGGCATGATGTGCTATTCACTCCTTTGAAATATGACTACAATTCAATTTTTTTTTTTAGAAATATATTTGACATACAATTGTATTAGTAGGAAATATAGCAAAGAGAATTTTGACTGTATAAATAATACAGAGGAGTATGCTGAATTTTGTTACATTTCTCTAAAGCATGTTCAAAGCAGCCCAATTTTGAGAAATTAATTGGTGTAAATTTTAATTACTTTCCTTATGATTTCTAAGTTCAGAGTTTCACTGTCATTCTCTGAATATTGTAGCCTTCTAGTGAAATCTGACATAGTGTTTTTGGTGAGCAGTGTATGTTTGGCAGTACTGAATTGGAAAAGATTTCTTGTCTATCTCCCTGCGTATCTCTTAAGCTAGAATGAAGTATACTTTTTCTTGCCATGTTTAAGCAGTTTTGAAAGGTATTGTGCTTATTAAAGCCATAGGAACTAAGGTTTGAAAATTGTTGCTGTTCTAATACCACCTCTCAGCTACATCAACCTGGAGGCAGCAGATTTTTCTTGCATTACGCTCATTGTGTAACACCAGCCTGCAATGTCGATTGGCAGCAACCAGGTAGTTGTCCAGCTTGACTTGTCTGTGCTCAAGAGGCAGAAAGACCAGTCAGTAGTAAGGAATTGCTAAATACTTTCCTTTCTTCAGGAGGGAGCTCCCTTGTAGTGCAGTGAGTATCTATACAGCCTGGCTGAATAGTTGTTTTTTTTTAATCTTTCCTTGGCCAGAAAACTGGAACAGCCAAATGGAGTTTTTTGGAGATTTTTTTTCCTTCTTCCTTGAACTTGGTGAAAGATGATGTCATCTTTGACCCAGGATCTTGTTCCTACCTCTTGCAGTTGATAATCAGGTGGCCTGCTCCTCTGCTGGAGATGTCCTTTTCCTCCAGCCCTATCAAGTCTGGTCGCAGATTACTTTGCATATCCAGACTTTATTTAACATGTGAAAAGAAATCTGATTGTTTTTGTAAGTAGCCTAAGTACTGTGACCTGTGCAGAGTCTCAACTAAGATCTTTCAATGTCTTTCAGAATGAAGTATCTGTGGACTCCGTACGTTTGCATGCTTGCTGCATTTGGTGTGTGCTCGCCAGAACTTTGGATGACTCTTTTCAAGTGGCTTCGACTGAAGGCCGTGCACCCCATTTTGCTGGTGAGTTGCTGCTGCCAGTGCATGGGCAGTTGCAGTGAGGCAGCCCATTGCACTTTGCGCAACAGTTACTAAAGACTGAGAATCACCTGCTAGAAGAACAAGTCACCCTGTGAGCAACAGATCTCCTGCAGCCTTTTTTTCTCTATCTTTCATTCCTAATAACATTCTTTCACATCTTCTCTGGTGTTTGGTGATAAAATTATGTTCACACTACGGTTTTTCATCTGTGAGGATCAGCGCTGTCTGTGTCTCTCTCATGTTTACTGATCTGCCTGTGTTTTATGAATGCATCTTTGAGACTTCAAGCCCTCTGTCATAATCAGTTGAGACTGGCCAACATGACCAGGTGCCCTTAGCACAAGTGCAGAAGAAAAGGTACTGGCCTGCAGGGAAGCATGGCCATAAGCCTTATTTCACTAGGAAATGACTAGGAAGTGAAATAGGTAGGTAGTTTTGGTCGCTGAAACAGCTTCATGAGAAATGCTAGTTGGAATTATTGTATAGGATTTATCACTGTGTGGCTGTTGCAGCAGTTTCACTGAAGTTGACCACTTATTGTAGTGCAAAATTCCCTTGCTTCTAATCCTGCCTTTATTCCTAATGTGTTGAGTCGCCCTGGGGAAATTCTGACAGCCTTCTGCATTTATTTTATTAATAAATAAAATGAGGATAAGGTGCTGTTTATCTTATTTTCAAGATGCCTTATAGGAATAAAGATTTGATACTTAAATGGTCATTCTTATAGATCACTTGTTGTGAAAATGCTTAGTACTGTTATGTCATAAACATTGACAGAGTTTTTCCAGTTAAGCAAAAACAATATGTTCTGTAGGTACTAAATGTATTCCATTATACATGGCATGATTTCTGCTGTATAGACTTGTTTTTTGTGCAGTAGCTTCCTTCATAGCTTATGATCAGGAGAATGTCTCATGTGCACTCCTTGTCAAATGCCCCTGTACCACATGCACTATATTCCCATTTTTGCAAAGAGGAGAAGATACCAGCTACAGCAATGGTGTGCCAAAGATTTTTTTTTTTTCATATCTGTTAATCTGAGCAAAAGCATCAGTATAACCAGGGGGTTGAAATGCTTGTTTCACTTTTTCTTTTCTCTTCCTTCTTTTTTCCCCCTTAGATCCCCTCATTACATTCACAGCACAGGTGTTCACTTTTCTTTGGCTTCCTACTTCATATGCACATTGAGTTATTGTTAGAGCAGTAATTAAACATGCCTAGTACTGGTGGCAAAGTTATCACAAGTCCTATGAGTTCTGCCATGCAAAATCAGGCAACTTCTTGTCATTGGCTTTCTGGAGGGTAGCCTGGCAGAGAACTGCAGAGTTTCTCCTACTGTTACTCGAAGGGCTTTGATACAAACTCTGATACAAATGTAGCCTTCTACATGAATCAAGTTGATAGTGTTGATTCCCCAACACTCCAAGTTGGGGAATGGAGAAACAATCCATAACACATTTCTTCTATTTTTCTAGGCTCTCATTCTAAGTATGGCAGTTCCCACAATAATCGGATTCAGCTTGTGGAAAGAGGTAAGAAAAATAGCTTTTTGGGTTATGTTTTGTCTGTAGGCACAAAATGAATCATAATGGTGAACAGACATAGTGCTAAGGGGAAATAAAAGATTGTATTCTCTTACAAAGTCTTTTTTTTTAAAACAAATCTATTTAAATGTATCAGTATGAGATATTAGACAATTCAATTTGTTTATAAATAATTGTTTATTGTAATTAAGAAATGGTTGAATTTGATAGTTGAAGACCGCAATAACAAAAGCTTTTATGCTTTGGATGTGTAAAGTCATTCAGAAGAGAAAATACTGCAAAATAAAACCTAGAGTACTGAACGGGAGGCTGTCCTAATCTTGCTCTCACAGAGAGAGTGAGATTAGTTGGAAGTAAGATTATGGGAGGCACGTAGGCAAATATCTACTTGGAAATCTTCCATCAAATTATAATGAAATAAAAAGCTGCATGCAGAGCACTGTGTAAAGATATTTAAATGCTACATTGTAGAGAAGAAAGGCTACAGATGCTTCCTTACTCAAAATAAGTATTTAGTGCTTTACTGCATGTCACAGGCAGACTGGAGAGAAAAAAAAAGATGCATTACTTGGAAATAATTTTTCTTTAAACTGTTTAAATATGAAAGAAGTGTAAATTTGCACTATCCTGATGCAATAAAATAGTTTTTAAAGAAAGTGTTACGATATCAAAACCTGTTTTTACTAACAGTTTTAACAGATTCTGTAACATCTGTCTTATACAGTAATCAAAATTGCTATTATCTGACTCTGCACACACTTCTGACAGAGCCATAGATGTTCTCCTGAAAAAAAAAATCTACGGTTGCTCAAAAGGGTTAAGAAATCTATTGCAAGAGGGAGAACTGGTTTAGTTCAGCTGGGAGTTGTTCTCTACCAAGCGCAGTGAGGGGCTTTGACTCCAGAGGGCTCTGTCCACCGCAAATGCAGGTTCTGCTGTCCTGTCACGGTGAACAGTCGCCTTCAGCTCACCCCTGCGCATGGAAATTCGTTAATGGTGATGGGACACTGCAGATGTGTGCAGGATCTTCATCTGGGGTATAAAGGTTAAGTGCGTAGCTCAGCGTCTCTCTGATTCACTCTGCAATAAACCTTGATCTCGGGGGTTTCCTTGGGGCTCTCATTCGTAGCTGAAGCTGGTTTTACTTAGGGTGGCAGCAACAGTTCCTTTCTGCCTGGCTGTGGCTTCTGGGACAGGTCAGGTCTGTATATAAAAGCTCCTGAATCGCTACAGCTTTCGGTGCTGCAGCTGAAGAGATGGCAGGGCTACCTTAAACTGCCTGGTTATAGACTGCAGTCATTGGAATTGTCCATACAGCAGGGTAGAAACTTGTCCGTTAAAAGCAGGCTCCGTTTCCAGCTGTGTCCACACTGTAGCTGTTCCAAAATAAGCTATCCCTGTAGTACTGCATTGTGCTAACCTGTAAACTTTGTCCTCACAGCTGGCGAGCAGTAGCCTCCACTTAGCGTTTCCTGGAGCGTAGACTCGCTCCAGCTCCTCCAGGCCGGGCAGCTCCTAGCTGGGCCTTCTGCACACAAGCACTCAGCATGACTCTAGGTCTGACACCTCTAGATCTAGCACATTTCCTGCCTTAGCAAAGGACCTGTTGTTTCTTCACCTCCTAGACCTGATGGGTAGGGAAGCTACCTGTCCACAGACTGGCAGTCTGGGCTACTCTCACAGGAGTTGCTATTTCGTTTGCGTTCTCAGAATCCCCTCTTTTCAAGAATCCTTTTCAGGAGTATAAATTCAGATGTCCCACTTCATACAGTGTTGTGTGCTTTCTTACACTGAAAGTGACTGAAGTAAAAGCCAGAGGGAAGCCCAGGGCAGATTACCTGCATGATACTTTTCCAGTATTTTTTTTCTCTCCCTTTCTGCTTCTAAGGCACTTTTCCACCAAGTTGCAGCAGCCCAGGGGATTCACAGTTAACTTCATACACATTTATTTTAGTGCAGTCTAATATTATGACCAACCAGACCATCAATAATCTGATTTTTGGAATGAAGTCTTCCACGAGAGAAGATTTGTCAGCTTCTTCATTCAGTGTCCTCATCTATATTCAGATGCAGTGGTCGCCTGAACTATGTTTTTGGTGCATTAAATGCCAGTTAAAGTCAAGGAATATTGTTGCCACATAGTTTTTTGATTGTAAGATTAGAGATGAGAACTTGTTTTTGACATGTATTGACTGGGCAGAAGACTGCAGGTAACCACACAGGATCTGCTGTCAAATGAGTAAATAAGGATTCACAAAATGTTCAAAAATGCTACTTAAGAGAGAACATTCAAATGAATGTACATTTATGTTGTATTATTTAATGCTTTAATATTATGAGATGTCCCGTGGATTTTCAGTGATAAGTAACCAGATATGTATGTCCTTCAGTTTTTCCCTAGGATAATGACAGAGCTTTCAGAACTACAAGAATTCTACGATCCAGATACAGTAGAACTCATGACATGGATAAAGTAAGTATGAAATACTCCCTTTCTCTGCTACTTCTTTAAGTCAGGATATTTTTTTTGCCTCAGCATTTTGTGGAACTACCTCTATTAATCTGAATTCCCCCTTGTTAAGTGGGATTTAGGAGAAGCTAAGGAATATGTGTTTTAAGTTTGTTAGCACTTCTATGGAATATAAGAGGAATTTAGCGTTGATTGCAAGAGAAGATGCTGAAATATGCAAGCAAGTCATATATAGTGTTGTTACCAGATGTCGTTTCAATTAAGTTAATGAAGTTAAATGTCATGATACTCAGAAACAAAGGTGAATGTCCTAACGCTTGGTTATTCATATGCTAACTTTTCACTAGGTTAGAGGATACTTTGGTCATAAGGCTGCAGGGGATGGAAACATTGGAGTTCCAGTGCTTTTTTTCCATTGCTTGAGCTGTCTGTATCCTGCAAAATTGACCATCTAGATAAAAGGTTTTAGATCCTTCAGTCCAAAAAGGGATCGTAGCATGTATGATTCAAACTCCCTCTTTGACCAAGAGGCTGCAAATGTTCCTACCTGATGCTTCACAGGGCATAGCAAACCCTGAGCACGTAGTCTGGTTATTTTCACAAATATATTCTTTTCTCCTCACCAGAAATTTCAGAACTCCGTTCTGGCCTTAGACCAGATCTACTTTGATCTACTTCACTAAGGACTACACTTTTTGTGATGATTAGATCCTCTGTGTCCACATACTTTACTTACCTTTAAGTGCATTTTTTTAAAAACAGAATATTATTTTCTATATTTATGGACTCTTTAATGTCAACTTGATCATATTCAGAAAATAAAAGGCTGGTGATTCCAGTGTTTCAGCCAATTTCTTCTTTCTGGTAATAGTGGTATATGTTATTTGTCACCCCTGTAGCTCTTCAAGGTAGCAAATGGAATAATGCCAAGTACTTAATGGCTTCTAGATTAGTCTGTGTATATTACAGGTCAAGTACATAATTAATCATGGTGAATCGCATTGAGTTTCACTCAGCTTAAGAGCATTTTGACTATGTGCATTTGTAGCTGCTATTTGTATTTTTAATGAAAATAAGAGTTTGGGGTTGAGGTGTTTTTGTTGTTGTTTTGTTTTTTGTTTGTTTGTTTTAGGATCTAGTTACATATTTAATTGAATGTTGGTGTTATATTTTCTTATTTTCTCTTTTTTGTTGTTTTTTGTTTGTTTGTTTTAGAATCTAGTTAGATATTTAATTGAATGTTGTTGTTATATTTTCTTATTTTCTCCCTGATAAAAATGAATTTATTTTGAATTTTCTCTGCAGAAAAAAAAAAGTTGCCAAAGGTCTGTAGTAGTGTGGAAATGGCTCTTTTAGTAAAACAAGACAATGACTAATCAAAAGATGAAATCAATACCCAGTAATACACTTACTGTAGATGTTATTCTGTATCATGACACTATTTACTCATGGGCAATGAAATGTATGGTCATAAGATCAAGTGAAAACAGTCTTCAATCTTCCAAAGATAGCACCATGTTGTTTTTCCTCCTGCCTCCCTTCCTCCCAAGTTTGGCACGCAGCAACCGCGCAGAACAGCGGTAGGTTCGTCCATGCCAGGACAGCGCTGGACGTCTCGCCCTGGGAACGGCCACGGGCCCTTGCCTGGGGGGAACCTTCCTTGGAGACTCCTCCTTGCTGCAGTTCTGGCGAGGAGGCTGTTGTCAGTGCAGCATTAAGGCCACTTGTAATTAGACCCCCAGTGATATCCTCATGAACTCCAATTCTTGCCATAGCCTCTTAAGATTCACACAATTTTTAAAAGTAAAGCTATTATTTTGGGAAATGCAGCCTTTACTCATGTGTGCATTGGTTGTGTTTCGCAGGAGACAGGCTCCCGTGGCTGCTGTGTTTGCAGGCAGTCCACAGTTAATGGGTGTCATCAAGCTTTGTACTGGATGGATGGTGTCAAGTCTGCCTACGTATAATGATGATGATCTCCTAAAGAGAAATGAAAATGTGAGTATCCAATTCTATAGATGTATGTTAGCTGTGATTTGTAGACTGTTCCATCAGGTAGAACTTGGTTGTGCTTGATCGAAATGTTTGGGAGTACTCTAAATGTTAACGTTCCAGAGAAGACAATCTCGTAATATTCCACATTCTACACATGTTTCCATTGCTCTTTTGTGCTCCCTATGCTACCTGGCACTGCAAATTAATTGTTTGGTGTTTTCCAAACACTGTCTTTTCTCTGAAGTGTTTACAGTTTAAGGTGAGAGAAAAGTACCACGTTTTGTGGAGAAAGGCAGCATAATCTATAAACCCAGGAACTAGATTCCTCATTGAGCAATGTGGCAATATTGGGTTTTGGGAAGGCTGTTGTTTCAAAATGATTTTGAGCAACTTCTATTCTGTGTATTTTGCTGGGGAGAAAGTCACAAATTGGGAAGGACTTGCCCAGTGACTGCTTAGCAAAGTCAAAATCAGCGCTCTACCTCAGTTCTCACTCTCTGTTTGAATGGTCCAGAATTGCAATAGGGAAAAAGGAATCTCTAGCAACACACGCAAATGTAATTGGGAGGGAAAATAATATATTAAAGGAGAGGAGGACATGGGAGGGTAAATATGGAAGGAAGTATCAAATAAATTATCTGTGCTCCACTGTTGCCAAAATACTCAGGCTGAAGATATTCAGGCCACTTAAAAACTGTATAAAATGTTGCCACCAGCAGGAACATGTACTTCCTATTCAGCTCTTTATTACTTGGCCTCTTTAGTAGATTTCAAAAATAAGCATCACTTTATAGGTTGGTGGGTACCTATCACGTGTGATTACAGATAAGTTCCCCTCTCAAAGTATTTAATTTTCCACTATTTTTTACCTTGCACTAAATGTTTTCCCTAATCTATAGATTTATCAGATCTATTCAAAGAGGTCTGCAGAAGATATTTATAAGATACTCACATCTTACAAAGCAAATTTTTTGATTATTGAAGATTCAATTTGCAATGAAGTGGGACCTGTGAGAGGATGTAGAGTTAAAGACCTATTGGATATTGCTAATGGCCATGTAAGTAACTAGACAAGTTGAATATTTGAATAAATAAATAACTAATTTAAAAAGAAATATTCTGCTAGTGCTGATGTTTATTTTTCTAAATATAATATATAAACAAAGATTGGTAAGTGTTAAAAGTGATTAAGTTTTGTAGTAACTTCTTTATACACCTGTATTCATGCCTCCCTTTTTGTTCTTGAATTGTCCTAATCTTTCCTAGTACATCAGTCTCTAGCTGTTCTGATTCTCTTCCAGTCATTAAATGTCATTTAGCTATATATAATACCTGAAAAGTCTATTACAGAAGCAGTAAAGCCCTGTCTCAGAGCAATCTTTACTAGGCTCAAGGATATGATTTTAAAATGTAAATTGAAATAGTCAGAAGTGACGTATAATTTAAAAATAGAAAAAGACGTGCCTGGCCTACCCTTTCTCCTCTTTCTACGCGTGACCTTGTTTGTCTTGCATCAGCTGGTGAGATGAGTCTGTCCTGATCGTAAGTGTGGACACATACCCGAATTGCAGCAAAGTTATTTCCTATTAGCAGAGCTACTGTAGCTGCTCATGTGCAGATTCTTATTTTGCTCCCCTAGCCAGGCAGCGTGTTTTATCTTGCACTTCAGCAGAAAACGAGGTGAGGACAAGCTAAGTCCTGCCCAGGCTCTGGGTGCAGAGCTGCCCACGGTTCAGCTCGGTGGCGCCTCTTTGGCACCGCTCGGGCTGCCGGTGCCCTCCCTGCAGCCCGGTGCATGGGCTGAGCTGAATCAACCAGCCCTCGGAGGGTCTCAGGTGCAGGCACGGGGCCCTGCCGCGCTGCGTCCGCGCCGCTAGCGCTGCCCTTGCTCCTGACGGGAGCGTGACGGGTTCGTAACGCAGCCCGCAGCCTGCTCGGCTGCTCCTGGCGCTCCAGCCAAAGCCTGGGCTTTAGAAAGGCAGAGGGGCTGTGAGCTCTGCACTTACTTGGGGTTTAGTTCCTTATTCCCTGGTCAATAGGGCAAAGGGGATCACCAGTTACTTCTAAGTAATCATGAGTTAGCTTTATTTAGGATTTTTTCCTAGTCAAGAATATAAGCATCTGTTTGATGTTACAGCTTGTTGTTGTATCTATATCAAATTCATCCCTGGCTTGAATGCTGGTTTTTGTTTTTAGTGGGGAGGATTATATATATATATGTGTATATATATATGTATACACATATATATACATATATATTTTCTTGTATCCCATTCTTGGGAATAAATTCAAGCCCCAAATAATCTGTGTCAGATATCTTGTAAACTTTACTTTTTAATCATACAGCTTTCAAAAGAATTTGCAATGTGAATGTTGAATTCGTTTAGTTACTTTTATTTTATAGAGTGATTATATGAGTGATACATTTTTAGGGGATTGCTCTTAGTTTCCTCAGGAATCTACGTTTGGCTGACAGGTTTCCTGGCCAGTTTAGCCACTGAGGATGTTGTGTATGTTTTCCTATTAATTCCTTACTATTGTTGATATCTGTCTGCTACATTTCTCTGCCTCTGTTAAAAGCATGTATACCATCTGTGACATGATTTTACACACTATAGGGGAATATATTTTCAGCTATTGGAATTGTACAATATGGAGATTAAATGTCTGAGTTGTAAATGAAATTTCCAGAATACACAAGGAAATGAAATGTAGAGAACAACATTCTGTAATTCCTCCTATTTTAACTAGATTTTCTTATTTTCTGACAGGTGGTTTGTGAGGAAGGAGACAGTTATGCCTACTCAAAACACGGACGATTCTGTCATGAAATCAAAATGAACTATTCGCCATATGTGAATTATTTTACTCGGGTATACTGGAACAGATCCTACTTTGTATATAGGATCAACACTGTGATATCCTTCCAGTCATGAAAACAAGACATGCAAGATTCTTTCTCAAGATAATTGAGCAGAATTCAGTTGGAAAAGTTCCTTTTGACCAAAGGAAATATTTTTCCAGATACATGTGGGCACATGCAGTGTACTGACAGCTTCAATTTACCAAACTGGAACCGTATGAACTATGGATCAACAGATAAAAATACCATCCTTGAAGGGAACAGAAAAAAAATGTCAATTTACAGTCTCTACAAAGTGTGACAGTCTTCCATGTTCTGGCATTTGGCCTCTCATTACAGATCATCTTAATCTTCATGTAAATGAAATTTCTAACATGAATGTTAAATCATTTGAAGAGACCTTATATGGGTAGACCTCAGTAAATGCAGAAACGTTCTGTTAAAGACCTCATTTAAAGTCATATAGCTTTTCTCTTCTAGCAAGAAAGCAGTTGGTACCCTAAGGAAGAGCTTTTCAAATAAGCATTTGGGTTTTTAGTTTGTTTTTGTTTGATTCTTCCTGTCTTCCACTTTAAACATTATGTCTATCAAACATGCATACAACTTATGTGTAGTATTTGTATAAATCGAATCAGGAAGGTTTATTAAAACAGCAGTCCTGTTGATTGAGGCACTGATCTCCACGTCGCTGGAGACATGTTGGTGAAAGCACTCGGACCTGGACCTAGCTGCAGGGCTCGACAAGATCAGATGTTCAGTTGGAGAGAACATGTGTGTGGGATTCCTCCGTTACTTAAACATGTCTATGTCCCTGCCCACGTGTGTCTTGGCAGCCATAGCAATGGGCCAGTATAGCACAGCATGCCACAGTACTGGTGTTCAGACAAGGACAGCCAGGTTTGCTGCTGAGACCTGTGCACCTCTCTTTGGCCCCCTCTCTGTGAGTGTATGTGTCTGTGTAGCTGTGCGTCTGGGGAGGAATGGGTGACACTAATTTCGTTCCACTTACTATGTGGTAGGCATATTTAGATAGTGTCATAACTTGATTTGAAACACTAAAATCACCACCATTAAGAAGAAATGGTCAAATATTTCATAGCTGTTTTAAAATCAGTTGTATAACTGCACTTGGATTTTCAACATGTTGGAAAGTACTTTGCAATCTTCTCTCCAGAATTGTTGTCTTTCTTGTAATGACCCCCTTTGCCCCTGCAGCTAATTTACCTAACAGATGATGTGTTCATCCTGTTTGCTTTGTTGTTAGCTGATGTACTTCTGAAAGAATGAATACTGTTTTAATCCTAACTTCAGGCCTAATCCTGATGTTGTGAATGGGAAACCCAACAGAAGGTAACAGTGGATTTGCTTACATAGGTGTAGCTGGCAAAAAAGTGAGAACTGAAGTTTTGGAAGAGATTGTTCACCTCACAGGAGTTACCTGCACTTAGGGATTCTTGTCACGCCTGGCCCAGGACCAGTTCTTCAGCAATGTGGGAATAGCTCTTTGGACCCCAGAGGTCTTTAATGAAGCATCTAACTCGTGGGTGGACTCTGTGATCAAAACCTTCAAACTGTTCTGTGAATGAAAGCTGCAAAACTATTCTCCTGCGTTGTTGGTAAAATGCAAATTCAGAGGTTATAACTCTGTGAAATTACTAGGAACTGCAACATGTCAGTGTATATGTATGGTTCCTAACAGCTCTATGCACATGTTTACTCACTTTATGCTGAAGGTTGTTTTTTTTTTTTTTTTTAATCTATTATCACTACTAGAGTGATTCAAATCAGAAAAAAAAAAACTTAACTGTTGTAAATGTCAACATGTCTGTTATCTATTTTTCCTTTATATTTTTAAGCCTAGAAGTCTTGACAAGATGTTAAACTACCCATTTTATTTGAAACCATTGTTCAGATAAATTCATCAAAAATCCTGGATGTGATCAAGAGAAACCTTAGTAAAACTGAGTTACAAGCTGAAGGGAGTATTCGTCCTGGGAGTACAGTCACTGTGTTGAGGTTAGCGTGTATGTTTGTCCAAGTGCAGTCTGCAGTTGTTTGCTTAGGTGCAAGTGCTTATGTTTGACTGCACTGGACTGTTTCAGACTTTTCTATCACCGTGTAACAACAGAAGCTACTGTATTAACTTGAGCTATAGCAGGCATGCAGGAGCTTTCTCTGTATGTGCTAGTAGGGAGGTAGATTTATTTAATATTTTGCAGTAAGTTTAGAGTTTTGTATATAATTTAAGTTTGTTTGAATCACTGTCTGGAATTAGACATCTGTGTGTCAGTCAGTCCCTCACCTGATGTTAATCATTCATGAAAACCATTTCATAGCAGCACCAAGGCATTCCAGGTAGCGAATGTCAGGGTTACAATTGCTCTTGGGTGGATGAAGTCACTTCGCCTCGGGCTTCCTGCCTTACCATGCCATGCCAAGGTGCTCATCTAGCTGTCCAAAACTGCCTGTTATGTTTCACTGCAGTGCTGACCATGTGTGGTACCAGGCAGAACACAGCTTGAGTGTGCACAGGTAGAGCACGTCCGGTGGGAAGGATGCAAACAAGGCCATCCACACACGTAAAAACAGTCTCGTAGCACATTGGCCTTTATATATGTTGAAAAAAACATGTCCAACCTTGTTTGAACTGTGACATAGTTATTGTTATTAGGTTTTGTCATAATTTTTAAGATGTATTCTTGATACTTCAATTGATTCTGCTTTAGGAGAATCAGTTAAGATTTTTACCTTACTTTTTATATTAGAGAAAATTGTATTGCAGCAGCATTGGCACAGCAGCCTTAAGTAACCAAAAAAAAAAAAAAACGGAGTCTTGGATCTGGGAGAAACATCTGTTGTTATCCTAGTGAGGAGGCAGCATTTTTTTAAATAAGTGACTGGAAGAATCATATCTCAAAGAAAATGATAAACTTGAACTTATCCAGTTATGTAGTAGTAAAAATACTGCTGTCTATTCCAGTTTCCACATTCTGTGAAAAAAAAACCACTGAGTTTCATGGAACCCCTCAGAAGGACAAGAATTGGGGCATAATTACATCTGGCGTCTGTGTGCAACCCGAGCTTGTTTTTCAACACAGTCACAAATCTAACTTCCTGAAAGAGTTGGGGGGATGTATTGCAAATTTTGATCTGTTTTGCTATAGATGTTGCAATTCAGTTGAAATACGTGCCTTGCAAGCTTTTATTAAACAAACAAAAAAACTCAATCTGTGTTTCTTTTTGTGAATTTTTTTTTCTAAAAAGTTCTCATCCTAGTTTTTTAGAGTTCCATTATTTCTTAATACCCTTTTCTCCAAAGATGCTCATGTAGTAAAATGGTGCAGCTAGGACGTATGCCAACCATCTTATCAACAGCTGGTCACCAAGCAAAAGGAGAATTTGCATAGCAGTTTGTATTGCTGTTGTGTGATTTTGTTTCCTCCTTCACACTTAGGTTTCTGGATCATAATAAATGCAAAAAAAAATTACTGTGAAAGAATAAGTTCTGTTCATATTATTATAAAAATACTTTTAATTTCTTCCAAACTAAATTCAGATTTTAAGTACAATTTCCTTTTCAGTGGGGACACACAAATATCTCACGAAGGGACTGAGGTTCAACGGGCATTGAGAATTCTTCAAACCATTTGTCCTGGCTGCATCACTGTTTGCTGAAAGACAGGCAATTGGGCATGAGGTTTGTGCTTGCCACCTTATTTCTGTGAGCTGTGTGTGAGGGTCCAACTCCTGTGACCCTTCATAGCCTTCCCATGCAACCCACATGAGTAAGAGCTGTGAGATCAGGCCCCGGGGTTTATAAACTGTCAAGGAAACACTTGCTAATGACTCTTGTTAACTGTGTCTAAAACCTTTGCTTCGACTAACAGGAGAAAGTGCAGGCTGTCTGTGTGCATGTGCAGGCACGCGGCTTTTAGTGGCATTTAGAAATGTCTGGTTTGCTACTGTGTTTTGGAGAATTTAATGAGTAGCATCTATTAATGCTAGTGGGTTTCAAATCTGTAAATCCCCTAAAATTTAGCAGCAGATGAGCTCTGGACAGCATGGTATTAATGATGAAGCAAAACCTGAGTTTATTCCAATACAAGCAATATTTCATGTGAAGTAATACCTCATTTTAAATCTGTTTAATCATGTCTTTAGTACTCTTTTTAAAACTAAAATTTAGGACAAAAGAAAAGTGAAAGTCCTGAAGTATGTAGTGCATGTTTAGTTAGTGATCATTTCTACTTTATTGGTTCAGTTAAAATATCAGCGTTCTTTCAAAATGCCTGCCTATGCCAAATACAAGGCTAGCTATGCCTAAAATTTTTCTCAGTTGTTTGGTACCTCAACCAATTGTTTAAATGTGTTTGTTAGATCTGGCAGTGTTTTAGACTGCAGTGCACTTGAATGTATGTAATTCTGCCTTTCAGGTGAGGAAGGTATGTTTGAGGTTATCTATCTATTGGATGGAGAAGAGGTGGGTGCTTAATACCCTATAAAAAGTCTCAATCTTTGTACTTCAGTAATGTGGAAATATTACTGGTAATGCTTTATTTGTTACTGGTGACATTTAGTAGCAGCATATATGGCATATGAACATAATTATGTGCAAATATGTAATAACAAATTTGAGAAATTCACCTCCTTATGTCCTGTTTGTTGTCTTGGACAGATTTTTATCAAAACAGTGTAAACATGGTAAATATTTTTCTCTTGTGATATCTTTTTTTCTGTGCAAAAAATAATAAAAGCCAAGTCAAAAAAGTATTTATTGTTTAGGATACACACTGTTATGCGCTTTATTTTGGGAACTCTGACATGTTTTCAGGAAAAAAAAAACACATTTATGTTAAAATAACCTCCTTCCTCTGCAGCTGTAACAAAATGCTTTTGGCCTCTGTTGTATGATTTGCATCTGCAGTTTTCATTCAGGGCTGTACAGCATGTCTCAAGTATGTCTCAGTTGGGCAGAATAAATAACATCTTGAGCACTAGGCAGTGCATTCATACAGAATCCATATGTCATGCTGACTTGGCCTACCTACTGAGATTGATACTGGCATGAAGAGGAGCAGCAAAATAAGAGAAGCTTTATGTAAAATTACAAAAAATTAATTTTCTTCCTAATGACCATCCTACAACAAGCATGTCCTGTGGAAAAAAAAAATACATATATATATACAGATCAAAAATATAAATACATATATATAAATTAACATATTATCTGTCTTAAGTTTCAGGACTTTTACAGATAATTATTAGTGATTACATTGGAGCCTCCTGTGATCTTTGACGACAGACTGCTTTGCTATAACTTACCAGGTAATAATAGGAAAACTTGGAGATTTATTTAGCAAAAGTTTCTGAAGATGATAGGAATATCTGCTGAAATGCTTCCTGAAGGAGAAGAAAAAAAAAAGGGGGGGTCACATAAATAATAAATATTTAAATCTTTAGTTCTTAATTGTTCTGTGTTTGAACAGCCCATCAGACTGCTTTCCCCACTTTGGAAACTAACGTAATTTCGGAAGCGTGAAGTTGTTTGCCTCTAGGACCTAGTTTCCTAGATCTTCCAAGTTTTGCTGTGACTCAGACTAACATACTTCAATTCCTAGATGCTTTTAAATTAATTAGGTTGCAGAGAGGAAGGTATTCTTGTAATACTAAAGAAATGGGATGAATTTTAAGTGCAAATATGGAGGATACAGGTATAGAGCAACATAGAATACTACTGAGCTAGTCCATAGGTTATAGCACACCAATATATATATTCACCTATGAAACTGTGACCTGCTTAAGAACACCTTGTTCCTCTCATTTCAGAGTTTTAACTCTGTCACGCTTGACTCCTCCTATGTTGACTTGTTATAGAAGGGCTAAAAAATATGCTAAGACTGACCTTTTGCTACACAGACTCAACAAGAACAGATTCCTATACGTCCTGAACCTTTCTGTTTCTGAAGAAAGGCTGGTAAAGGACTGACAAGAAGTTGCCAGCTTCTCTTTGCTGCATAGTAGGAGGCAGTTTGTTAGATCTTCAATACAGAAACTATTGTGCCCCTGGAATAGTTACTGCATGCCAGGAAAAGCATACAATTACCTTAAGATCTGTTTTTCTTTGTTGATCTGACTTCATATTTATACTGCATATTTCTGCAGATGTGATTGATCTGTTTACATAGTTCTAGCAAGTTATATTAAAATTCAGTATTGTGTTTTCATTTAGTCATTGAAGACTTGTTCTGAAAACACGCATGTTCTGGCAGCACAGGTTGCATTTCCCCTCAGCAGCAGCCGGATAAACGTCCAGCGCTCCAAAGGCCTTCAGGTCTGCGTGGCGGCCTCGCTGTGGCCTTGCTGCTGCCCGCGAGGCCTGTGCGGGCAACCGGGCAACCCGCCGGCTCCTCGCCCGCGGCCTCGGCCCCGTGTAGCCGCTCTTGTGGGAAGTGGTCGCAGCTCACAGTTCTCAGCTTGCCGGGTTAGGTTTGCTAGAGAACAGACCTAAAACTAATTTCCTCCGTGATCCTTTGGATACAGAAGCTGGCAGCGTCTTGAAAGCACCTAGAGAGGTTGCTAATGTCCGTTTGCTGCTTTTGTGCGCTCCTTCCAACCCGAGCCGAGGGTTTCACTGCGCCAGCTCAAGCTGCCTCCTTGGTTACGCCCCATCTCAGTTTTTCTCTGTTTTTTTTTGTTTCAGTTTCAGCAGAAGATTCTGTTTCTTGGCAGTGTCCTAAGAAGGGATCGAGGTTACAATGGTCAGTGTTGTAGTGGTTTTATATGAAGAATATTCACTTCCTTCTAAAGATCAGGAGATAAAGATATTAAACAGTAATATTTAATTCCTAGGCAGTGGGAGAATAAGCATTAACTGGCTAACTTTGGAATAACTGTTAATATATCTTTTCTGTCTTTCTAAAATCTGTCAAGGTAGCCATATGGTAATAGGAGCTATGACGATCTCCAACTACCAGGTTCTTATTCATCATGAATAAGATCCTACCGCAACTTCTGCATCTCCCCTGCCCTCCCAGACTCCACAGGTTTCTCTGCCCACATTCTCAGGAAGGGGTGGGGAGGGAGGGCAAGTGGCATCAACCTTTACACTTTACAGCCTTTACACAAAGAATATTTTATAGCACAATACAGTATCAGTATCACATTCATTTCTTTGAGCAACTTTATCACATTTCACAAGTGGCATCAACCTTTACACTTTACAACCTTTACACAAAGAATATTTCATAGCACAATACATTCTTTGAGCAACTTTATCACATTTCTTAAGAAGTTGTCAGGCCATGGCACACAGCCCTAGACCACTTCTATATATTTATATAAATATATATATGGGTGTGTGTCTGTGTGTGTGTATGTGTGTGTGTGTATATATATATATGGCTCAGCTGCATTACTCAGGGTGACTTTTCATTGAAAAGACTGAGAAATTTAGTGTTTTAATCAATACTTTTATTTTTTCAACACTGTAATGCTGTTTGGTCCTTATTTTTACCACGTGAAAAACTCTCTAAATAGCACATTATAAATAACTCCTACCATTTCATACACTTAATATTTACATAACTGCCTGACATCAGTAAGAGCAATATTCCAGCTAGGCAGGTCTGTGATTCAATAACATAGCATCAGGGCTGGTAATCACAGTCAAATGCATCCCATTTGTATTTCCATCTCTCTACATTTTAGGGTAGGATTTGTGTCCACAGTTATATTTGGCTTGTCATTGCATGGAATTTCAGCAGCTGGATGTCAGAAATGGCACAAATGTGCTAGCAAACCCCCAAGGGGACAAGCTTCTTGCTGGTTTTGTTCTGTGTGGTGTGCAATAAATTCTATCAATTGGGAAGATGTATAGCAGACACCTAAGTTTACATCACCAAAATTGTATTAGCAAATATATTAATAGTATGTAGGCTCGCATATGTGAAGGGTCACTTATCCGGGGGCTATGAATGAAATGCACAAGGACATGCTGTAGGCAAAACCATATGTGCTCATCTTGCAGTGTTAGTTCAAATGGACTGCTTGTTTTTCAGGAGGATTGGCCTGTTGTTCAGAACTTGTGCATCACCAGTAGGAAGCAAGCACTCCAGAAAATGTTATGTTGCCCTGTACATCACCACGGATCCAAATGTTTCCCCACCTGAGCAATCATCCCAGTGATCGGGCTGGCTCAAATTAAATACTGTAAGTTCCCGATATTTCCCCCATGGCAGAAGTGCAGACCTAGCAGTTGGTTGCCATTTCTGGATGCCGCTCACAATATTTGCCTACAACTAATTGCAGTCGTTCCTGGCTCTCCTGGGCAGAGTTTCATGTCCACTCTTGATGTCACCAGCCCTGCTGCGGCACAGCCAGCAGCAAACACAGCTGCCTTGCACTGCTGTCTGATAATACTGCAGCCCCGCTTCAGAGCAGCAACACAGACAATCTCTAATTAGAAAGTATCAGCACAGTTTGGCCAGCTGGATATGGGAGGCTTGTCAAAAGGGTGTTACTGATCAGCTGCTGCTGTCACTGCATGGAGGGAGATGTCACGGGGGCAGAACACCCTGCCACGCTTGTGCACGAAGCAGCGAGACACGAGGCGGCTTTGCTTGGATCAGGAGGCCACTGGCACAGCAGTGATCGGGCTTGGAATTACTATTGATCGAGTTATAATTGCCCTGCCCAGGCTGTTTTAATCCAGTTTAGCAAAGCAGAGGCATTTCTGTGCTTCACTGAGAGGGAGTGCTTCAGCGTCGCCTCTCCGACACATGTGGCATCGCTGTCCTGTGTCCTCCCTGCCGTTGAATACGATGGAAGTATTTTGTCACATCCATCCTTGAGCTATTCAAGCTAACAGATTTTCTTCTCTCCTTTAGGCAATAGCCTTTTCTCACACGTTTCTCTTACTCATTCCTTTTCCAGCGTCACTGGAGTTTTCCCTATAGATTCCAGGGCAACAGGTCTCCCCAGTGTTCCCTTCCTGCTCGGAAGCACGGCGGGGAAGGGAGCCCGAAGGAAGAGCTGTGGCCGCCTCGGAGGAATCGCGCATCCACCTCGACGGCCCTATGGAAAAGCGGGGCCCGCGCAGCCCGGGGCGGCGCCTCGCGGCGGCCCCGGCCCCACCCCCTGCACGGCGAGGCCACGCCC
>NW_010578829.1:95318-129279 GCF_000705375.1 Tinamus guttatus | reverse complement strand
AAGAGTGGTGAAGCATTAGAACAGGCTATCCTGGGATGTGGTGGAGTCTCCATCCCAGGCAGCGTTCAAGGAACAGGTATATGAGGCACCTGGGAACGTAGTTCAGCAGTCCTGGTGGTGACAGGTGTATGGTTGGACTCAGTGGTCTTGAGGGTCTTTTCCAAATATAATGATTTCAGTGAACTAATTCTTGGAAAAATTATTGGAAACGTCACCAAAATGACACTGCGCAGCGTTCAGCACGTGGCCATGTTGTATCTACTGCGTGCTTTTCTAGCCACGTAGCACAGAAAATAACTGCACTTAATGGGTTAAACATGATGTGTGGTATGACAGAGAAAGTCATCCTCTCCATGTACTGCTTTGATCTTGCTCAAGTTTTATAGTGTTTTTGTAACTTGGGTTTAGGTCTCTGGTCACATTCCCAGACCTTGTTTGCCTGTGACCCGTCAGAGATATCAAATCATTACAACTTTATTGTAATAAAGAGAATGTTCATGGCTAGAGCTGGAAAGGTGACATGTTGCTGAACTTGTTTATTTGTAACTGAAGCGAGCAACCTCGTGAGTAGGGAATTACAGATGATTAATCGTGTTGTCCTCTCTGATGTGGTGCTGCACAACATATTTTACCGCTGTCTCTGGGCTTCGATAATGTATTGACAAGAGATGAGCCTCAGGGAGAAAGGAATTCAATGATCAAGTGGGACAAGGTCATTTAGATGCTCCCTTGAGCTACTTCTAAAATCAAAGCTATCTCGTAACTTTGAACAGTCACTAACCTTTTTTTTTTTTTTTTGATTGCTTATTTTACATGAAGATGATTGAGTGCTTCGAGCAGCTGTTTTTCACTGGAAGAGACTGAAACTGTTTAAAAGTAGAGGGAATTATTTTTTCTCTGCTTTTCATTCCACTCATGCTTCTTACTAAATACAATTAACAGTGGCTGACATAGTAATCAATATTATGGAATATGTGCCAGCCTCTTTACCTTCTCTTGTTAATTGAGAAACCAACCTACCAGACCTTTACTAATTGCTATCCATTATGTAAAATTTATGAATGGATACGGACATGTTTCACAGCTATTGCTTCTTTAGCAAAGGTTGCTTTTTTCATTGCTTTCATGCTAGGAAAAAAATAGTCACTTCAGTAATCCTGCTTCAGAATTACTAGATGAGGCATTAGTTAGATGAGGCACTTAGGGACATGGTTTAGCAGCCCTGCTGTTGAAGGGCTTACAGTTGGACTCGAAGATCTTGAAGGGCTTTTCCAACCATAGTGGTTCCATAAGATCCTTAGGCAAAACTAGAGCTGCTGCCCTGCTTTTATCATCCAAACCCAATGGCCCCTTGCTAAGGTGATGAGGAAAGGTTCAAAGGGCTGGAGTTTCCTTTCACCTCCAACTGTGTCTCTGCTCGTCTGTGTGTGTACATGTATGTGCACGTGTGTTCTCGTATTTGGCACTTAATGATACATGGGACTTTCACAGATGCTTCTCTTCCTTCATCACATCCATCCTGCTTGTCGGTTCTTGCTGAAGACTTTTTTTACTCATTTTCAAAAAGGGGAAGTGTGCAACTTGTCTTACAGCTTCTCTTTCACTTTGAACTTTTTGTTTTGGGGGGCTTTCTTGTCCTTCCCCCCTTCCCCCCCTTCCCCCCCTTCCCCCCCTTCCCTCCCTCCTTCCTTCCCTTCTTTTTAGGCCCACCCTTAATATCCGGTGATCTTGAATTACGAGACCTACTCAGTGATTTTGGCACTTCTGAAACTGAAATGAATGAAACTGCCTGCACTGATACCCCAGGTGCAGGCTGCATAGTATAGGATTAAAAATCAATGGTGAAAAGTTACTCCCTGATGCATGAAGTTTGCTCTAACAAAAAGAGAAACTCAGAAGTCCTGAGAGACAGATCACTTCAGCTGTCAATATGTCTGCAAAGTTCTGAAGCTTGAGTCTTGTAACCCTGTATATCTGGGGTGCTTCGTCACATCCAAGCTGTTTACTGCAGAAATGAATAAAACGTCTGCAGGGCCGTTCAGTGTCTTCATCTTTCTGAACTGAGATGATCTGTGGGCTACTCAGACCTTTTTAATTAATGTTAACATGTTAAATCTTTTTGCACAGTCTGTGATTTCATATTTTTAGTTTTTGCTTCATTAAAACAGCAGGAAGGCATTTACAGATCTGTTTCAGACCTTGATCAAATGCATGAGTTGTGCTAGAAATGTTCCTGTCTGTGTACCCCGGGTATTGTCTTGCACCCCAAGAACAGAGGCAGGTTTTAATGACCTGAAGAGGCAGGAGGTGCTGGTCTCGGCAGGACTTCTGGACCTTGGACCTTAGGAGGTGGCTGGATGGGCTGGGAAGGTCTGGGAGTTGTGCTGCTGTCCCCTTGCCCCCTGCACGTTGCTGAGGGAAGGTCACACACAGGGCTCTCTCCTGGATAGGTGGTGTCGGCAGAGCTGGAGTGATTTGGGAACGTGACTGTTTATGCAGCAGCTGCTTGAGCTTTACTTTGGGTGTAATAATCTGGTTTATCGTCTACTCTGTGCTGTGGTTTTGTTCCTCTGCTAAGATCCATCTTCATGTCTCTTCCCTAGTTTTGGGAGCCCTAGTTATAGCTAGTGTTTGACTTGCCCCTTTGCAGACCGTAAGAAGGTTGTGTATTACCAGACCCGTGTTTTTATTGTATCAGAAATTAGGGTGCTCTTGCTTTGTGTGTGGTGACTCTGCACGAGCGGTGTCCATGGCAAAGGACAGCGGTAACAGAGGTAACAGGGCCTAACCCCAAAAGTCCCCAGATTGTCCTCGGTGATTGGGATTCCTTAACTGTTGTTTCACATTAATATATTTTGGTGGCAGAACAGGCTTCCTCACAAACTGACCTGCCTGCAAATAATTGTGGATTGTTTAATATTTAATAGCATCTTTTAATTGCCATTAGTAGGCTGTTAACATGGCAAACTGCAGCGCAAAACTTGTTTCATGATGAATCTTGTCATCTAGAAGCTCTTGAGGTCCTGTAATGAACTACAGAGCTTTCTCTGCAGTCCTAGGGATTGTTTCTAGTCCTTGTGAGTATGTGCTAATGGGCAACTGTTAGCAAATGTAACAGGTTTTAAAGGCTGGGCAAAGACACTCCTGCAGCCCCCTAGGTTTTAAAGGCTGGGCAAAGACACTCCCTGTGTGATTCCAGGGAAGCTGCTCCTGTGCAGAACCCTTATGGAATCTGGCACTTGCTGCCCAGGCCCTGGTGCTGTGTGTGCATGAGGACCAGTGGCTCCCTTGTGGTTCCAAGGGTCCTAATGGATAAATTTACAGCTGGCCTTGATTAACACGCAAGAGCCCACTTCCCAGCACGGGATAGCGGGCACGTGGGTAGAAGGCCCATCCCAAGGCTTGTCAATATTAAGAAGTACTTCATGAAAATGAAGCAAAGCGCAGGCTGGTGTGTTGTGTTTGCTGGCTGTAGTTAGCCAAGGAGGAAAAGTTGTAACCCATAGAAACAGCTTTAAATGAGGCAGCTAATATAGTATATACATAGAGAGAGAGAGAGCCAGATGTCTTGTGGCTGTGGGTTTTTAATCCACAAACCAATGTAGTGGTTTGTGTGCTCTCTGGGGAGTGAATACACCTATTTCCATGACTTTGATGATGCTAAGTATAACTTTGCCTACAAGATACAACCGTATCTATGCAGTCTGTAAAACTCCCATAGATGCACTAGTGGGTGGCGAGGCAGTGCTTCACACCCCTGAGCTTTGTATCAGAAGCTGAGAGCATCTTTGAGAAACCAAGTGTTAATTAACAGAAACTTCATCCTCAGGAGTCTCTTAGCTGCAGGTGGAAGGGAGCTGACCTGTCTGTCATCTTTGAGACAGCAAAGTATACTAAAACTGCCCTGTGCACCTTGTATTAGAGACTTGTCAAGAACAGCTACTGGAAATTGAGATTTCAATTCTGGAGGGGCGACCTGCATCTTGAAGCTCTCCCTACCACGAGAACAGCTCCTTCACCCCATGCTGCTCCTACCAGGGAATAGACAGCAAATTCTGCATCTGATGCCGATGCGTGTGCAGATGTTTGCTGAGTTTGCTCATTTCTCTCTTCCTTTCCCTCGGTGGGGACACTTAACTTGGGTTCCTCTCTTGTAGCCAGCTGATGACCTTGGTAAAACCTGTAGGAACAAGGTGGCCACCAGACTCATACACCATTTGGGTAGAGCAGAGGGCACGGACTGCAGGACATGGCTGTGCAAATACCACTTCTTTGAGCAGAAAGGTGTTTCCAAGAGTGATGATCAACACTGATTAAGGATTAATTACAGCTATGAGTCATATTATATGGAAGTTTAAATGCTCTTTAAGTAGATTATTTGTATGTAAACTTTAGTTTGGGGAAGTTTTTTGAAGGACACAAGAATACAGATGGAAGAGATTTCTTGAGGAAGGTCCCTAAGTATTTTATGTTTTTCAGATTCAGTATTTTTCACTATTTTCAGGATACTGCATCGTTGCTAAGGACTGGACTGCAGGCGCGTTGAGGTCGGGGCTGCAAGATGCCAGCACAGCAACCTGTTCTTGCCTGACACTTCAGTGGTGCTATGGAGTGCATATGACCAGTAAAACCTAAGATTAAATGCTTAAAAGCAGCTTGAATTTTAAGAATCTCTGTCTGTTACGCAATGGCATTGATTAGAAACCGGAAAAGAAGTGTGTCTGGAGCACATAGCACCTAGTCAGGGAAGAGTACTATCTGTTAGTATTTGGCTAATTCCCAGATTGGCTAGGAAGCTTTTGCTGAAGCTACCTTACTAAATCAGAGAGAAGTAAACAGTGCTGGTTGAAGGAAAAGAAGAAAAGCAAGGAGATGTTTTCATCTAATATCATGTCAGTGTTAGAGGGCAGGAAGGAAAAGAAGAAAAGCAAGGAGATGTTTTCACGTCAGTGTTAGATGGCAGGAAGGGGAATCAGTTCTCCCACAGCTCTTGGTGGGGACACGGAAGCTGCTTCTCAGTGTTTCAGCTATCGGGCAGCTGGAGTAGCTCAACCCGGTAGTTTCACCTTGGCTCTAGCCCCGCTGCTAGGTGCAGGTCAGTGATGACCCCCAACAGTGTTTCCTCTTCTGCCACTCAATAAATAAATGCATAAAATAACCAGCTACTGTCGCTGTCTTGACCACGTGCTGTTGGGAAGGACATGTAACTTACGACATCCTTAAACTCTAAGGATTACAGTTGCCAGTTAGGCTTGTGATTTCCCTTTTCGTCCTGCACAGGTTCCCCTTGGTTTTCCTCCCTTTCGTCTTCCTGAGACGCCTCAGCTCTGTCACTCCACAGGGACAGCCAAGCATGCACTGCAGGTTTTTAACCCTGGTGGTTGTAACATTAAAAATAAAATGTTTCTTGTAGTAGCAGGACAGCATGGCCTCACTGCAGGTCTTGGAAGTGGCTAACTATTCCCCAGTCTTCCGCGAAGAGGCAGTGCTGAGCTGGGGACCTGCAGTGTTGTGTGTCTGTGTGCTAGGGCAGCCGCTGCCTCCGTAACTGCCCACTCTGCAGTCTGGAGCCTGAAGGCAGCTTAGGCCTAAAGAAATATATTTTTTTCTTTTTGTTTCTGCCAATCATACTAATCTTTTCAGAGTTTTCAATATATTCAATATGTAATGCATCAATATAAATTTTTCTGAGAAGCAGAGGGCTTTATGCCCTGCCACTGAAGGGGTGTCACGCACTGTGTTGGTGTGCAGCCTCATCTTGCAGTCCTACGTAGTGAAGCTGCTTGCTTCAGGCTAGGTATTGCAGAAGTATATTCACCTACTATGGTGTCCCTTACATTCAAATGATTCATTTTGTCAGAAGTCTTCTAAACAAAATATGTTAAGTTACCACTTTTTCCTCGGGTGCAAAGTTTATGGCCACTCTTTGCTTCTTGGCTTCCCAAGGGTTTCCTGATAGACCCTCCTCAATCAGTTCAGCTCTAAGCCTGAGCTCAGGAAAGGAAAATGACTTTTATCACTTTTCCTAATTCTGTTAAGGAAAAAAAAAATGATTGATGGAAAATAAACTGATACAAGCTTGCAAAAACAACTACCTGCCCTTTAAAAAATTTTGCTGGTTATTACAGATTTTTAAATGTATTCTTGTAACAAGATTGTTTTCTTCCGTGGTCTTGTCCAAAGATGGCCCATGTCTATCATCTGCCCCGAACTGCTGAAACGCAGGTAGCCCTCAAACACGGGAAGGCAGCAGCTTTCTGCTGCGTGGGTGACCCTGTAGCCACTGTCCCTCCTCCCTGTGCTTCCTACTTTCGCATTGCTTTGGGGTTCCCCTGGCATTTAGGTTACTTCTATTTAGGTTCTTCTTGGCCAGGGGCTGGTTTTGTGGTTGGCCAAGATGCTTCATCCCTCCCATGCATTTCTCAGGTTTAAAGAAGGGATAAGGGAAGCCTTGGGGATGTAGTGGTCCCTCAGGAAAATCAGCTTGTGGATAGATTGATCCCACCAAGACTCCTTTTCAAATGGGCGCTACAGAGGCCGAACATTTTATCTTGGCAGTCCTGTTTCACAGGCCATAGAGGCTGGATCCCTGGTTATCTGTTTTTTTCAGAGTGATTCGTATTGACAAAATGGGTGAACTCTGTCGGCAGTGGGCAAAGTTACATTTTGATTTTATAGGATGCTGTGGTTGTGTCAGTGGAACAAAATAAAACACTGTATTGATTTCAGAGGCTTGATCTGTTAATGCTTTTGCATTTATGACAGTTGAAAAACTAATGCATTGCTGGAAAAAGAAGTCTACTTCAGTGCAACTATTTTTGTTTCACTGTTTTTTAACTCCTTAATGCAGTTATTTTATGTAAGATTTGATTGCCAGACATCTGTAACAGTCACCTAAAGCTGCTCACCTTCCTCACCCCAGTGTGTGTGCAAACAAGAGCCAGATAGCGGGACAGGGATGCAAAGACTCAAATGCTGCAGCCTGAGCAGTGCAATCCGCTTAATCTTAAAAGAACATTGATATCTAAAATACCTAACTCTTCCTTTTAGAGATTCATTCATCCTAAATAAATTCAATAACCAGCACCGCGTTTTAGTTGCTAGCTTAATTCCTGGAGAATTTGCAGTTTAGATAACGTCGAGCTGCTTCACAGGTGTAACAATCTTCCTGAATCAGTCCTTAATTGCATTTAATACATATCCAGCTAAAAGTCCATGTTTGTACCAAATCTTCTGTGCGTGCGGTGGGATGAGTGCGGTAGCTGCAGTTTGACAGACAGTTATGGATAAGATCTTGAATTTGTGATGCAGGTTCTTGAGCAAGCCCCCGAACGCGTGCGTGTGTTTTGCAGATGCCGACGGGTACCTCTGCCGTGTGACGCTCCTGGCCGCCGAGGAGGAGCCCCTGTCCTGGGGCATGTATCCGTACCCGTACCTGGCGCGGGCCGAGCCCGGCGCCCGCAAGGGCACTCGCGTCTACCAGCTGGTCGCCCACTACAGCCACAACGAAACCACCGGAGCTGGGATAACGTATGCACTCATTGCAGGTGGGTCCCTTCTGAAACACCTCGTAAAAGTCCAGGAAGTTGCATATTTCCCTTGACGGATTTCCCATTTTGTTAATAGATTTTAACTCTTGGAGGATCCTTTAAAATACAGCGGCTAAAAAACAAGGTGCTTTAGGTAAAACTGGTATGTGGACAGGAGTCTTGACACCACGGCCCGTGCTTTACTTCTGTTTTGAAATTAACTGCAACTCTTGTAGGTGGCTTAAGGCTCCATTTCTCACACATTCCTGTGTCCTTTACACTGCACCAAATTGAGTAGAGATGTTAAGGTGGGCATCCAGAGGAAAAAAAAGAGGGAGTGTGTACAAGGACATAGGTAGATGATTTGAGGATTGCTTACCTTTAAAAATACCAAAGAATGAAAAGTTCTTGCTGCGGGGCAGCTTTCAGACTGGATTTTCACATGTGTTGGTAGGTGGTGAAGAGCGATTTCGGGTGGACATGGATACGGGTGCCATCATGACCACGGGATTGCCTTTGACATGGAACAAGGAGTACGTGCTCACAGTGCAAGCCATGGATGAGCACAGCAACAAAAGCCCCTATGCCTCCATCTCCATCCTGGCTGGTGCCCGTCCTCCCCAGTTCACTAACATGTCCTACAGCGTGTTCGTCCCTGAGAATACGCCAGTGGGAGAAAAGTAAGTCAGACATGTCCAGGGAAGCCCCTCACCACGGTCTGAGAGGAACTTGCCCAGCACCATCCAGTGACCTTTGCTGCTGTGTTTCACATGGTCACACATATGTGTTTGTGTGTTACAATTTAAAAACAGAAAGTGCTGCTTTTTAAAAGAAATCAGTGTTTTTTCCAGTGCTTGAGAATCTATAGTATGGCTCGTGGTGTGGTATAAGATGCTGAAAATCCACTTAAATTATCATTTTACTGCCCTGGGGCATTATACATTCACTTCATTTTCTGGAGAGTGGGTAGCGGGCTCGGGAGAGGCCTTGTACTTCATGCTTTCCCATCCATCTCTGAAGCAGTTTCTTTTCTTGACCTAAAACTTCAAAGAAGTAGAAAAAAATAAAAGCGTGGTAGCTCAGTTATCTAAATAACTGAACAATATATAAAACAATAGCAAATAACAAAAATGGCAAAAATAGCAATTAACAAGTTTTTGTTAATTGCTGTTCTTGTTGGTAAGAGGTTGAAGTGTGTTCGTATCCCAGCTCTGCTCCGTCAGGGGATGGGTTTGGTGACAGGATGGGGTAGGTGGGTTCTCTGCAGCACAGGTAGTTTTGGTCTGGATGTAAAACAGAGTGTGGCCCTGACGAGGAGGGAGGAATTCCCCTCTCACACGCCCAGCCCTCCTGGGTGCTCGGGACACAGTCCTTGCTGCTGCCGTTCCACAGCGAGGGGCTGTTCCCTTGTTCCTCGCAGAGTGGCAGTGGTTGAGGCCGTCTCCTTCCAGAGCCAGCCGCTGTCGTACGCGCTGCTGCGGAACCCCGGCGGGCTCTTCCGCGTGGCGCCCGAGAGCGGGGAGCTCAGCCTGAGCCGCCCCGCCGACTTCGAGAGCCAGCACCACCTCTACCACCTGCTGCTGGAAGCAGCCGAGGCCGCGAGCGCCCTGAGCAGCGTCACCGAGGTACGGGAATGCTTCCGCGGGGAGGGGAATGGTGTGCGGGAGGGAAGGTGCTGCCCTCAGGCACCCGGCAGGGTTCTGGTTTGGATTCGCTTCTGGGCTCTGCAGGACGCTGCCCAGGTGATTTACCTGGGGCTTCGCCGCCCAGCTGCTTGGAGGTGGAAGTGAATACTCCTCCGGGTTCCAGGAGCTGTGTGAGGAAAAGTTGAACTTTGGAGATGCGAGGATGGGACAGCAGCAAAAGCAGTGAATGCCCAGGCAGCGTCCAGAATGAGGTGTTGGTTGTCCTGTGGGTAGAAACTAAACTGCTCTCTCAGCATGTCCTTTTATCTCAGGTCCTGGTCCACATCACCGATGAAAACGACTGCTCTCCTGAATTCCAGCACTCCATTTACAGCAGAGACAACATTCCTGAAACAATTCCCGTGGGCACTTCTATTCTGCAAGGTGCTTTTGTAGTCTGTAATACACGGAGATATTGAACAACCTATTGCAACTTTTTAAACTGAGACTAGTAATTCTCCAAAAGCAAAGGTAGTTTTTTTTCTTTTGACAATCAGCAGAATAGTATTTCACAGCTCTTTTTGAAATCTTTCTTTCCTCTCCTTTTCCATTCTGAGTTAATATTCTGATAATTATGGGTCATTGGTTTTTCTTCCGCATTTTGTTTTTGCCTTTTTGAATGAAAGTGCAGGTGCCTATGAGGGTGTGCAATATACTTGCTAGTGCTTTGGAATCGTGTTTGTGTATCACAAAGTTGAATTCTCCAGGTAGAATAAGGAGTTTGTTTAAAAAGCAGTGTTGGTATGAGGTGGAGCCTTTCTGTTTGACTGGATGGCAGGATAACTGAAGAGGTGAACTCCTGCTCTTAACACGGCTTTTGATGCAGTATGTGAGCTCTGCCGCTTTGTTCTGCTGATTTGCTGCTTCTGAGCAGATGGGAAACTGAGTGCACTGAATAAACACTTGCTGGGAAAAGATGCTTAATTACTCTTTGTACCTTGAAGTGCCAGGTAATTAAAAAGTACTTTAGCGATGACATAGCTGGGAGCTAATTAAATTTGAACAGCATCCCTGGAGAGAGCAAGGACACAGTTTATGACTGATGATGTTCTAACGATGCACATATTGATCGTGTGGTAATTACCAGTGCCCACTGCTCTTTGTGCAGAGCCTGGTGCCTGGTGTTGGGATCACTGGTCCCTTGCACACCCCGTGCTGTGATCAAGCTGGACTGGGGCGGGAGGACTTGTGTTGGTTTTGTTTTTCGTCCCATTCTCCTGCTGGATTGCTGGAACTCTCGTTCCAGGAAGTCTAGCCATAATACCATAAAAAAATAATGCTTTAATATATAGAACAGATTTGCATGACTGCTGTTCTCAGAAAAGTGTGTCTCAAGCTTTTTAGGTAGGAAATAATGTAACCAAATTGCTTTTGCAGCCTCGTGTTCTGTTAAATGTGTTCTCTAACAGTTCTTGCGACAGACTGCGACTCCGGCTCCAACGCTGAGATCATTTACTTCCTTCAGAGCGCTGATTTTTCCATCACACGACATGGGGTCATCAGTTCTAACCAGAGGCTGAACTTTGAGCGAGCCAACCACATGTATGAGTTTGTGGTGATAGCTGTGGACACGGGACATCCCCCTCGCACAGGAACCGCCTCTGTGCGGGTTCGAATGGCCAACGTGAACGATGAGGCTCCCGTGTTCTCCCAGGCTCTGTAAGCGGGTTTAGCACTTGCCTCTTTTCTAGAGCTAATATGTATAATCTCAATAACACTTGGATTAATGGCCACCTGTTTTTTTGTGTAATAAGTACCAGCAAAATTAAGGGCTGATTTGTGTGCGGAAAGACTTTAAAGTCTCACATCTAGATTGTATCAAAAAAAGGAATATGATGATGCTAGTGTACCAACTTGTTCGATCAGCTGTGTTATGCAGAGATAACAGAATGAATAAAGTATTTAACCCTGCTGGGAGCAGTTTTAACCACGTTGACTCCTAGATCTGAAGGTGATTTTTTCACGTAAATTATAAGACAGATGGAGATGGTAGTTAGCTAACATTAAAACTAATCTTATCGTTAGCAGATTGTATTATAAATTAATTTCATGAGACCCTGCTTGGTTAAAACTCCTCCTTCTCTTTCTTAAATGAATATAATTACTTTTTTGGCATTACAGTACATCCATTTTTAAAATAAAAAACGTAAATACATGTATTTACAAAATGAAATACTGTTTTACATCCACTTTTCCAGCATCCAGTGTTTCCTGTTAATATGTAAAGACATAAGAAATACTGCATGATGGATATTAGTCCTTTTTCTCATCCTTAAAGGAGGGGATAAGTGATTGTGGTTTGTGGTGCAATGTAGTGGTACATGCATGTGGATACCTTCTGAAAGATCTTTTGAAATCCTCAGTATCAAATTGCTGCATTGCAATTCTAAAATACAGACTGTATGCCAAATTTGCATATCCAGAGCTTTTTAAAAATATGTATTCATATAAACTTGTAGTCACTGGCAGAGTGTTAACCCAGTGCTGCTTACTGTGGCAGTGACTGTGCTGTAGCTCTTCCCTTATGTGCATCAGTTACAGAACTTTCCTTTCGGAAGATGCTGGTCCCGGTACCTTAGTGGCTACTGTTCGGGCAAAGGACCCTGATGGAGATGGGGTGTTGTACCTGATTACAGGAGGCAACGAGGAGGGCAACTTCGAATTGGATAGGCAAAAAGGTAAGAAAAGAGGTTAAAAAAACACACACAGGAAACTGCTTCATATCACAAGGTAAGAAAAGAGGTTAAAAAAACACTGTTGTTTACTATCTAATCTGTCTTGACTCTGCTTCGCCTTTGTGTCAAGAATTATAAAGAAAACGTTCTTTTCTGGTAATCTGCAAATGGGGCTGCTTCGTATCAGTGTGAACTAGTTCTCTGATATGATTCTCATTCGCCAAATATCAACAAAAATTTGAAGCCCTAGTCCAGAGTGGGGTGGTCTCAGATCACTGAATCCTGTGCTTTGCAGCCAAAATGAAAACTGATGGAACAGTATAGTGGCAGAGAAATGTAATGTTCTCTTGATTATTTTTGCTTCATTGTTTGTTTACACGGTAAAATAGAATAACTTTTTATTTTTCTAAACGTAGGTATCATTAAACTCCGCAGAAACCCGCTACCTAATCTGAAAGGCCCACAGTACATACTGAACATCACTGCAATAGATGACAATGCCTCTGGAGGACCCACTCCCCTCAGCAGTTTTGCTGAGGTTATTGTAGGAGTTAACGATATTAATAACAACAAACCTGTCTTCAGAGAGGTAAGATACCTAAGATAAAAGGTGTCTTAGATAGATAGCTAAGATGGTCTCAGATAGATGGGCTTTTCCTGTCTGTAACTGGGGTTGCAAACTCTTTCTTGATTACTTGTGCTGACTGGCAGATATAAGGGACACTGTTTGCAAAACAGAATGGTCTGTAAGTGGAACACACAGTCAGTTTTCTTGATGCTTGAAGAGCAAAGTCTTATTTCCTGCTTTCTTTTTCTCCTTTAGAACTTGATTTCTCAGTGATCATAAATACTAGAAGTGCTTTTCTTTTTTTTTCTGAATTCTTGTCGGATGTACTGTAAAAGTGTTTAAACTGGGAACCAAATCATGTAGCCCCGTGTAATAGGGCTGGGTTTTGGGTGTCTTTTCAGTGCGCGTACTACAGTGACAGCACCTGGGTTCTGGAGAATCAGCCTCCGGGCACAGCCGTGCTGCAGGTGGAAGCCTACGACGCAGATCTGGGCCTGAATGGAGAAGTGAAGTACGGGCTCATGCACCGAGATGGAGCCTCGCTGGGCTTCAGCATTGATCCAGACACAGGTCAGTAGCTTCCTGAGCTACAGTGCAAGTGTCTTTTTACTGTTGTGTGAGTGTGTGGGTGGGGGAGGGGTCTTACGGTGTAATTGTTGGATTAGCTATAACAATTTATGGAGTAAGTATTGAAAGAACCTTAGAGTATGTGGATAGCCCTGTGTTTAGATTAAGATGATAACGATCTAAATGCCAAATGATGCAAGTAAATAAACCTCAGTTCATTATGAAGGTAACAGGCTATTCTGAATCTCCTACTTTCATATTGGATTGAGTGTAACTGTAAAAAATAAATAGAAAATGAACAGTAGAAAATAAACATTTAACAACTCGGGTGTGTGCTTCCCTGGTAGTTTATTATCACTTCACACACAAAGTGGCAATACGTCCATACTAGGAAAGGACAGTGACAGACAGTCATGATGCATTTCAGATGAAGGAGTTGGATATTAAAAGTTGTTCGGGCTTCTGTAGTCAAAAGAGCCACATGGGATGTTTGCTCGGCAATGTGGCCTTGGGAAGGCCAGTTTAAAGTTTCACAGAGAGAAAGAAGAGCTGGGAGAGGGGAAGATTTTGTCAGTGGAGAAGAGCTTGCCTTTGGGAGGGAGTTGTGTGCTGTATTAGCTGAGCTATGTTGCTCAATCCCAGCTTAAAGTGAGGCAGCCTGCAGTCTCCACAGCAAAGACAGCTCTGGTTGCATCATTTAAGCCTGCTGTGATGCGACTTTTCCCCGGAGCAGTAACAAGCTGCCTTGGACTATCTTTGAAAGGAGGAATAAAAAGTATTTCTGCACTCCAAGAGGAGTGAAATAACAAGGTATTTAGACTGACGTAAGGGGCAGTAAGGGAGAGAGCTGCTGGCAGTAAATGGGCTTGGGAGGAGCTGCTGGCTGTGAGAGGAGCCCTGGGGACAGGCAGATTGTAAGTGGCCTCGTGTGAGACAGGGGCTGCAGGTCGGTGTGGATGAGCCGAGCAGCTGCGCCGTGTGCTGGGGAAGGGCACAGCCCCGAAGCTCAGTGCCCGCGGGCATGGGAGGTGTCTGTGTTGCCAGGGCTCATCACGACCACACGGAGCTTTGACCGGGAGAGGCAGCGGGAGCTCACGCTCTCCGTGACCGCCACGGACCAGGCGCAGGAGCCGCTCACCGGTGTCTGCCAGGTCACTGTCCTTATTGCTGATGTCAATGACAACGATCCCAAGTTTGAAAACAGTCGCTACCAACGTGAGTGGTTTTTAATTACCTATCTCAGTGCTGCAACATGAACCTGTTTAGTAGTTCCATAACAATGATTGTTTTTTAGGTGACCAAACTTTTATTTGCTGCCAATTAACCCAGTTACTGCTTACCCCATCCTCAATGGAAACACGAGGAGTTTGTCACTGTCCTCTTTATAGCAGCATTTACACATTGTCTGCAGTCCTGCGGGCTAGGCAGGTCCGATGCCCTCATCTGCGGCTTTTCACTGTCCATTTTTTCTGCATATTGAATTTTTTATTCAGTGTCTTGAAACAAAACATGGTATTTTAGATGAGAAGCTGTCAATCCTAACTAGAAAAACTATTGTCATCCGTGTCTCTTTAACACAGCCTCTCTGTTCAGATAGGCCAGAGTGGTCTTTATCTTCTATCAAACAGCTGGAAATCTTTAGCTTGTAGCCTGTGAGTGACTGTGAGCCCCGATTGCTCCTGTAACTGTGCTGCTGAGCTGGCTACCCTGTTTGTCCTAATGCACTCCCTTTTCACTCCCCTGTGGTGTAGTGTTCATCTGTCTTTGGTTCAATCTCATTTGCTCTTCTCTGGTTGAACCCTGCAGGTCAGTTACTTTGAACTCTCTGCATTGGATGTCATCCATAAAGGCCAGACAAGTTTCCTCATTGCTGGCCTAGGACAGACCCTTTCTTACATGATTGCCTCACCAGGGATGGTAGTAATTGGCTGATGATGCATGTGATAAATCCATTTTAGACATGTTTTTCTAGTTCTGCGGAAATACTTCGTAAGGCAAAGCAGTGACCTATGCATTATTAAAACAAAAACAGTTTGAAAGTATGTCATTTGTTATTATCACATAAACTAATAGTTAATAGGATTGGGAGAGAGGTATGGCTGTGGGTGACAGTGTTTTAATAAGGAGGAAAAGTGATCTTTCTGGATAGAATCTAAATATATATATACATATATATATTTAAGAGTTGTGTACCAGGATAGGAAGAAAAATGTTCTATACCTGTTAGAGTAACTTATATAAGTAAAGTGCCATATTAGTTGAGATGGGCTGATTAAAAATAGCAGTTTCCGCATCTCTACCAGTGGATCCTGCAAGTCTGACCAAAGCAGCACTGAGCAGCAGTGTGAATGATCTCACTGGAGAGAAAGGAATAAATATTTGGGAGCAGACAAAAGAAGCCCTTGATGTAAGGGTAGCATACGGGCAAAGTTGAACCTTTCTGCGTCCTGCAGATGGAACTACAAGTGACCTTTTCTTCTTCTTTTCCCAAAGCAGTGAAGCTGTGAGGTTGCATTTTGCATTTATGACAACTCTGGCACTTCTGAGGAAAAAATATTTTTTTCCTTTTTTTCCCCCCCTAAACATGGAAAACTAGCAAAGATCTTGTAACAAAGGCAGTCCTTTGGGATGGAAGAACTGCAGCTGAGGGCACTTTATAGATAGTACTTTTCAAGGACCTGTAGATAATAATCAATGTTTGCTTGTTACAGAATTAAAAATAGCTTCTTCCCTAACAAGATCAGATGCCATCAGTCCTCGGTTCCTGTTCTTCCTGGAAATTCCTAGATCTTTATTCCTCTGCACTAGGATGCTGGGGAAATCCCTGGGTTAAGCTTCCCTAACAAGATCAGATGCCATCAGTCCTCAGTTCCTGTTCTTCCTGGAAATTCCTAGGTCTTTATTCCTCTGCACTAGGAATCCCTGGGTTAAATGTCCTGCCTGGGAGGCAGTCACTGAATGAATGCTTGGCCATACGCAGCAGGATGGTGCAGTAATTGTGTGCTACGTAGACATCGTGTGCATACAGTAATATGTGTAGGATAATGCAGGGTGTAGTAACTGCGAGTGTTCTGCGAGCAGAGCCGCGTCAGGTGGGACAGCGTGGCCCAGGTCATTGTGAGTGTTCCTTACGATGCCATCTAACAGGTTTTGACTATAGCAGCATACATGTAAATACAGGGCAAAGGGTATTTTATGGTACTTCCTAACAGTAAATTCCACTGTCATTTTTTTATTTCAGTGTCAGCGTCTCTCTTCTGAGAGCAACTTTGGCTGTACTGACATAGCAGGGACACTTATTATAGGCCATTTAAGTGCCTGGGGGTGGAGGGAAGCTGGTCAAGCCCCAGATCCTGCTCACTGAGCAGGAAGCGGTTGGGGTGGTTCGAGATTTCATTGCCCCTGTGCCAGAGACTGGAGATACTAAAGAGGAGGAAGAGCAGATCAGAAAATATGACTATATCACTGTGTAAATGCTGCGTTCAGTTCTGTTTATTTCATCTCAAAAGGATATAATAAAATAGAGGCATAGAAGGGAAATGAAGGGTGGGAAGTGGTTTCTGAGGAAGAAGTTGGCTGAGCATAAGAGATACAGACTTTCTACTGTGAGGACCGTTTCAGTCTAAATTGACCAAGTTTTCTCTCGGAACATGGAACGACATCAAAGGAGGATCAGGAAAACACCAGGGGCTGCTTGGAGAAGGAAGTGGGGCTGCATGGCTGAGGATGAGTGGAAGAGCAGGAGCAAACTCAGCCTGGAGCAAGCTGAAGATTTTGGTGTAGAGAAGAGACGGGCGACAGGGTGTGATAGCTTTGTGTGTACAGCAGTGCCTAGCGCCGAGGAGGGGACTGCGAAATGACTCTGCATTATTTCTCATGATTTTGTAATGCCCCTGCCAAGAAGTGAGCTTTAGGCAGACAAAACGAACGACTCTTATTTACAATAAGTACTTCAACTGGGCAGCTTGTTACCAGGAGATGTTAACTATAAAACTGGGTTCAAAAAGGGTTCAATCCATCTAGGACTAGTGCCACAGAGACGCAGTCTCTATCTCAGGAAGTCCGTAAGCCACAGATTGCTGGGAGCAGGGAGACCTTGGGAAAGGGGCACGTAAAAAATGCTCATTATGCCTTGGCTGGAAGCAGCTTGTCCCAAGCCCTGTTTGGCTGTGGCTGCTCTGTCGGGGCGATCTTTACTAGGAGCTGAATCTTCAAGCTTTGTGGTTCCCTGCTGCCTCCCAGCGGTGCTGCTGGTCCTGCCGCTCCACTGGATTCCAGATTAATTCCCTTTGTCAGTGATTCCGCTTGGTGTCCCGCTGCTGTTGGCAGCAGTTGAGCCCCGTGGCCTGGAGCGTGGCCGGGAGCACCGGGACGTGGGCGCGTGTGGGCTTTGCCCGCGCTGCCGCGGAGAGGAGCAGCGAGCGCCGGGAGCCGGAGCCAAGAGGAACAGCCACCACTAACGTCCTGCTCGGGGACGTGGGGACTTGCAGCCCATGTGTGTGGACTGCCTGGAAAAAAGAGAGAGGCAATTGCTGAGCAATCTCCTCTTCAGCGTGATGTCTTTTGGAAAAGTTATGCTCTCTGAGGTAGCAGTCGTTCCTGCGCCTAAGAGAGGATGGGAATGGTGGGAGGCACACATTGCTATGTGGGTTAGAGCTCTGCTGCACAGGCACAGTCATCCCAGCAAGGCTGTATAGCAGAAACTGTCACCAACACAAAAATCTACCTCACTAACAGCTTTATTAAAAACCCAGCGTGTAGGGGAAGGGAAAGCTAAAAGAAAAATGTGGGTATTCTCTTAGTGACAATACTTTGTAACCTACCTCATTACAGAAACATTTAATCCCATGTGAAGGGGAACTCTAAAGTGTTACTCTAACTAGGCTTTGCCTTCTTTTTTTTTTTTTTTTTTTTTTTTTTGTATCTGTGAAACCAACTGCTCTGAAACAGTAGTTTGGTGCAGTGAAGAAGTGGCTCAGACCAGCCCAGGTGTTTAAACTCTTCCAAATGATCAGTGAAACCCTTTGTGAGAGATGTCTAAAGAAAAGGCCAATGCTGTGAGCTTATCACTGACCTGTGAAGATCCCTTTCTTGTCTCTTGGTTTTTATATGCAGGAGTGTTTCTGTAACACACAGCATGGTAAGTGGGAGCAATACTCTGCTGACAATACATTTATCTTCCAAAGATTTTCTCCGCGAGGACACTCCAGTGGGGACAAGTTTTCTGCGTGTTGTGGCTCATGATGACGACCACGGTGTGAATGCTGCCATCACATACTCAATGCTGGAGCACCCACTGGAATACTTCCAGATCAACCCCAGCACGGGCTGGGTGTCCTTAAACCGTCCCATTTCTCAGGTAACATGGAAGTGTGCTTGGAACAGAGCAGCCTTCAGCTTCTCAAATCCTTTGCAGCGTGTTCCTTGCAATCCCTTGATTTTACAAAATGGTTTGAAACTGCCTTGATCTTCATTTCGTAGGCGACGCGCGTTAGCTGCTACATCGTAGCAACAGATGGAGGCAACAGAAGTAGCACGGTGGAGCTGACCGTGGCCGTCACGAATGCCCTCAGTCAGCCACCCCGCTGGGAGCAGAGCCTCTACTGGGTGACAATCCCTGAAAACACTGTTCGTGACACCACAGTAGTGGTATGTTAAAAGCACGATTGCTTCCTTCCCTCTCCTTTCCACTTCGTCTTCTTCCTCTCTTGCATTCTGTCTGTATTCCCATTAGGATATAGGGGCGCCCCTTCTGCAAACCGATTGCGTTGTGCTGCTGCCCCGCCAGCCTCCCTAGCTGGGTGCTCCTGGTTTGCCAGCAATATCTGTTGCAGAATACACCAGCATTTTAGCTGGCAGCATTTCTCCCAGTGATCGCTAAAATGAGCAGTGTGCAGGGTGTGCTCCCACGAGCAGCAGGTTTCAATAAAAAATGAGATCCCGGCTCTGTAAAAAATCCTGGGTGTTTGCACCAAGGGATAGCTGTCTGCTTCTGCATCCCGCTTTGGGATAGAAGAACCTGCCTGAATGAGATAAAAGAACTGCTTGAACTCTGTGCTGTCTGCCTGAATCTTTCCTACAGCTCTTCTCATGTGCCCTTAAGCACTGTTGCAGTTTGTCTGCTCCACTTTAGCATTAATTTGTGTTGGGAGCTTTTCTATCCCAAAACGGAATCTGTACAGACATACTCTTTAGGAATGGTCTCTTCTGTAAATTGCCTTCCTCCTCCTGCGTGTGATATCCAAGAGCTTCAAACCGTTCAGTTTTGTTTGTGTCTTGCATGAGCAAATGTACAACTCTGTGGAGAGGCAGTGTCATTTTGGTCCACTTTTGCTGTGGAAGGCAGAGAAAGGAGTGTCTTCTTTAGCCACTGATGCAGTTACTGTCCAGCACATTTACAGGCATGCTCATTGGCTGTTGATTAAAAAGCTACAGCAAGCCTAAGCAATGTCAAATTAAACTCAGCTCTGCAGGATGAAAGTAGATGGTTTCTCTTTTGTCTGTTATCCTTCTCATGCCTGCACAGTTCTCGCCATCAAATTGAACATTTAACACTTGCAACCCTTCAACGCTTGTTCATATCACGGCTTTTTCCTTTCCCCAGACTATCAAAGCCACCTCTCCCCTTGGCGACCCCAGGGTTACATATAACCTGGAGGAGGGTCAAGTTCCAGAGACTAACATGCCCGTCCGTTTCTATCTGAAGCCGAACCGAGCTGACGGGTCTGCGTCTCTTCTAGTCTCTGAACCACTTGACTTTGAGACAACTAAATCGTTCACTCTGAGAGTCCGGGCACAAAATGTAGCCCTGACTCCTTTAGCTTCCTTTGCTACTGTCTGCGTCAATATAACAGGTGAGTACCACTCTTGTTACAACAGCTCATTCAGCACAATATTTTTGATGTTTTTAGTTTGAAACCATGAAATGATTTAGCATACATGAAATTCCTAGCTGCCTACAATGGCTTTGGACAGTTTTAATCCTATCAACAGAAGTGTACTGTCATAGAAACATCTGTTTGGACGCAATTTCCAAGTGGAACTATAAATTGTGGCAATATGCTAATGCAAAAACGTGCTGGGTGAATGTTTACACAGCACAGTAGCACTTACCTTTATAAATGTACCTGCTGAGTTTTAATAGAAAGAGAAATCTAGTAAATCTCACATTGTTAAAAGGATGCTTGTATTACTGGGAAGTTTCTGTGCTGTAGAAAGACAAAGAGTGCAGATAGATTATATTAAACACAAAACCCAACTTCTCTCTCCCCCGCTCTCCTCTTCTCTCCCCCTCTCTCCCCCCTTTCTAGTTAGCATTGAGGTTTAACATTTAATTTGAAACTGTGGAAAGGAAATTGTGAAGGTGAATTTCTCCCCAGAAAGATAGCTTTCTGTCAGAGCAAGAAAAGGAGCAGTCTCACCATGTGGTAATACAATCACTTCATCTGCCTGGTTGAAGGACGATCCTGTTGCTGAGAGCAGGATGGGAAGGGTGGGAGGATCAGGATCAACCCTTCAGACACCCGCCGGCAGTGAGACCAGGGGAGGCTGCTGTGCAGCAGAATCCTGAGTAATCACCGGGTCCTACAGCCTAACACAGCTCTGACTGTAGTGCCCTGGAGAGCTCCTGTCAAGACCAGGACACACATTTTTCATCAACTTCAGACTTTCCAATTTGTTTTCCATTGTATGTTAATCTCCCTGTAACAACTCACTGAAATGAGCTACAGTGTGTGGTGCAGCTGTAGGCTTCAGCAGATAACCAGCTCTTTACAGACTGAGTGAAGGGCCTGCTGGTCCTGATGTTCGTGGGCTTATTATAAGACTATGGTCAAATTGTTAGCTGGTGTCTTATCTGAAATTAGCCTTCTGTCTCCCAGAAGTGGCTCACTGTCTATAAAATGCCTTCTACCAGATGCCATGAAAATGGGAAGATTGAAAGCAAGACTGCTTCTTACAAAGAACAATGAGTTCTTTCTCCAGGCAAAATTTTGATAGTGAACAAAATACAGTAAATTAAATGCAGTTTAAAAAAATGTTCATACATTTTTACTGTGGTCCCAATCATCTCGTTTTGCAGATGTGAATGATAACGTTCCATTTTTCGTGTCTTCCAACTATGAGGTGTCTGTGCCGGAAGGAGCTGCTGTTGGCACACCCGTGGTGCAGGTCGTAGCTACAGACTTGGATTCTGGCCTACATGGAGAGGTTTGACATTATGTCCAGTTCTTTTCCTCCCAGCAGACAAGGTTTATGTTGCAGTCCCTGAGAGTGCCCCCAGAGCAGGTGATAGGATATGTCTAACATATGCCTGGGTCTGAAGTGCATAGTATGAGATGTAAGTGGAGAAGGTTCTGTTCACAATCTTGAGGTCTTGTGTGGTAGCAACTCATCCTGACCCAGGTTGCACAAAGTACTGATGTCTGAATCTCCAGGTTGCTCCCATGACACGAGAACTGGAGGAGGCTACAGAATGTGTCACCAAACTCTCACCTCTTTGGCTCATTATTTAATGTTTGACTGTCTTTGTCATAGTAACTCAACTCAAGGAAGAAGTAGTGTTAAGAAGGGAGCTGCTCATTTTTGCAGATTTTCCTGGGTCTTTTTGAAAAACCCTGTAAACTCTTCTGTGAGAGAACTCTGGCTAGTAAAATATTTGTTGTTTTGTAATTATTGTTTTGCAGTTTCTGAACTTATCACCTATGTAGTGGAATTGTACATGGCCATGCTTTCTGCATGACATGTAGATAGGGGTAGAAATGTTTGTTTTTAAACAGAAGAAGCCAAAATCTTGTTAAAGTGGAAAATTTGGTCAGCTTTCATCAATGAAGACCTTCATTTATTTATGGTTATTTTTGAAAAAAAATGGAATGGGACCCAGACTTTCAGCCCAAATAGTTTTGAAATCAGGAGTGTAATGCACTGCTAGAAGCTAAGCAGGTGGCATTGGGGAAGGGTGTTGCTGCATGTCATTTCTTTGTATTTGTTTTATTCGTGATTTTGTTTAACTGTCACAGCTGGAGATGAGATACTGGACTGGACGGGCTTTGGTCTGATTGGTACAGCTGGTTTTCTCTTTGGGAGTTCTGATTTTTTTTTTTTTCTTCCAAGTGGACAGACTTCTAAGTAAATGTACTCAAAGCATTGCTACCTTGCAGAGTCTTGGGAAGTGACTGTTGAGACGTGTGAGGTGGACACAACCCTTGGCTATACAAGTGAAAATGGAAAATGAAATCTCCCTTAACTTTTTTCTTTTAGGTTCACTACTTCATACTGAAAGATGCAAATGGGGATTACCAGTTCTTCACCATGGAGCCTGAAACAGGAATTATTTCTACCCATGTGTCTTTTGACAGAGAGAAAAGAGCCTCTTACTTGATTGAAGTTCAGTCTCAGGACTCTTCAGAATCAGCTAGACCTGGTGTTCATGGGCAACCCAACATGGGTAAGACTAGTAAGAATTATAAACAGTATTGGATAAATGATATCAGAGCTTGGGTTCCTTAACTTTTCTGTACCTGAGATGTGCATGAGACTACTGGAGTAAAGCAAGATGTTGCAGCCACCTGTGCCATTTCTCTTCTGCACATGCTTCTCACATCTCCTTTCCAGACACAGCTTATGTAAGGATTTTCGTCAGTGACGTGAACGACAATGCTCCAGCCTTCCCTCAGGCAGTGTACGAGGTCAGCGTGGACGAAGACAGGGATGTGGGAAGCCCTGTTCTGACTGCGACAGCAAATGATGAAGATGAGGGTGAGTGGGCCTGCCCGGTGCGCGTCTCTGCGTTGGACGTGTTAGTGTGACACTGTGTTGTCTGTAGGACTTCTCCTTCCTTGGGCAAACAGATCTGCTTTCAGGAGACGAATGGGCATTTCAAGCATTTGCAAAGGAGAAAAGATGAGTTCTGTCCACATGAGCTTCTTAATAAAAGGAAGTGCTTTCAAGTGTCATATATAAGGTTAGCATAGCTTGACAGTATCTTCAGGATAGAAGGAAATTGCCTAGAGTCATAACCTTGCTGTTAACTTCACAAGTACAACTCACTCCTGACCACAGGCTTACGTAGAGCTACCTCCAGTGCTTGTGGATCTCTGTGAACCAGAGTCATTGCTGCAGAACATCCCAAACTCTTTTGGCGAGTTATTCATAAAGTGTGTGGAAGGATCTGACAAGCAATGGAAGATGTGGGATGACATAGGCAGACATGAAGGCAGGAATAAAGAGGAGAAGAGATTTGGATCTTCTCTCTGGGCTATCAGAATCCAGTACTCTCTAACCAGGTTCTTTTAGCTATTGCACACATGGAGGATGTAATAATGTAAAAGTTTACTTATTTGAAGGCCTTTGGTGCTACGCTGGGTTTTTGATCTAGCTGAGTGAAACAGCAACATAGTGAAATTGCAATATGAGTGTTAAGTTACACTTAGAGCAATAAATCTGATTCCCATTACCAGCCTCTGTACTACATTCACTGCCCTCAGTTGACAGGGAGGAATATCTGAGAATCACAGAATGGTTGGGGTTGGAAGGGACCTCTAGAGACCATCTAGTCCAACCCCCTGCTCCAGCAGGGACACCTAGAGCACGTGGCACAGGATCGCATCCAAGCGGGTTTGGAAGATCTCCAGAAAAGGAGACTCCACAGTTCAACCTCTAATCTGTTACTGGTGCCTGGTGCAGCAGTCTGCTCTGGGCTGGGCAGACAGGGCTGCTTTTGCATGCGTGTCCACTCTGTAGAGCTGTGCTGAGCATCCAGGGTCTGTGCAAGCAGCGATCACTTGCTTTCTCTTGCAGGTGCAAATGCCAAGCTAAGGTACCAGATCACATCGGGAAACGTGAAAGGAGTTTTTGATGTGGAACCTGAGGGTGCTACTGTCTTCATTGCTCAGACTCTGGATTATGAGCAAGAGCAACGCTACGAGCTCCGGCTCGTAGCCTCCGATGGCAAATGGGAGAACCAGACTCTCATCGTGGTCACCGTGGTGAATAAGAACGACGAAGCGCCAGTCTTCACTCAGAGCGAGTACCAGGGCAGCGTCCTGGAGGAGCTCACGGACCTGCCGGTGCTTGTCCTGAAGGTAAAGCAGTTTGCCTTTTTGGTTCAGCCCAGCCTTGTTCAAGTGCATGGATTCAGAGACAATCTTATCAGGGTAGATGAGCCCTGGCTCTTCTGCGTTCAAATAGTAGTTTTCTGTAAAGAAGAGACTAGAGTGTGGTTACATCTGAGTGGTGGACATTCTCTCCTGAACAGCAGAAATGTTGGATAGTGTACCGACTTATCTTTACAAAGCAAGGAAGATGTACATACGGTCTCTCAAAATCTGCTCATGCAACTTATCTTTACAAAGCAAGGAAGATGTTGCATGAGCAGGTTTTGAGAGACCATATGTACATCTCATGATTGGCACAAGCACCTCATGTTTAAGTTTGCAGACTCTTTCAGTGCATTTATACTAGCAAGCAAAAGTTGCTCAGGAATGTTCCTTGCCTCTGGAACTCAATCATCTTTACTCTTTTGTTGTGAGAGCAGTCCCTGGCAGAGGTCACTTAGCCCAGCCAGCTCTCACAGATGAGACCTGGATGCAGATCAGGAACAGGGAGTTAGTTCTGGACAGGGCTAATGTCAGCTTGGACATATGGTTACCAGTTTTGGAGGGTAAGGGATTTATGTGGCCTCCTATCTGCTACGAGAGAGATAATCCTGACTTGCTCTTTCCTCTCATCTTCTTTTCCAAAAAGTTTGCTCAACAGATCTATTGTTATTTCCATTTGGTAGTTACTGCAGTTATTTCCTCCTTCCCAGTTATACTGGGAAGTAGAATATACTGGTCTCTCTAAACATGTTACTGTTTTTCTAGGCCATGCATAACATTTACTGAGAGAGAGCTTGATCTGAATGGCTCAAAGCAATACATGTTGTTGAAATGCATGCTACTTATTTAACCCATGTAAAACAACTGCTTCAGTGAAAGAACAGTGATTTCCCAGTCTGTCTTGCATAGACTTACAGGCTGTGGTTTGTCCTAGGTTTCTGCAGCAGACCCCGACCAGGAGGCTGATCAAAACGCCATTATCTACTCCCTGCACGGCCAGGGGGCCAGCAGCGAGTTCAGCATCAATGAGAACACGGGCGAGATCACTGCAAATAAAAGGCTGGACCGTGAGAAGCGCTCGACGTGGCGCTTCCTTGTGCTCGCGACCGACGAGGGTGGAGAGGGACTGACTGGCTTCGCAGATGTCATCATAGAAGTGAGGGATGTGAATGACAACCTGCCCCTGTTCCTCTGTGTGTCAGATGGTTGTTTCATGGGTTATGTCCCCGAGGGTTCCCCAGCAGACACCTCTGTCATGGACATGACAGCAGTGGACCTTGATGACGCAAAGGCTGGTACAAATGCTGTCCTAACATACAGAATCATTCAAAATGTCCAAAATGAAATAAATCTGAATTTGTTCTCAATTAACTTGGTTAGTGGCACCATCTATACCATGCTGGGGTCCCTGGACAGGGAGAAGGAAGACAGGTATCTAATAGTGGTTGAGGCTAGAGATGGAGGAGGTCTCACAGGGACAGGCACAGCTACCATTTTGGTGTCTGATGTAAACGACCACGCTCCAGTTTTCCTGCAGAGGGTCTATACAGCCTTTGTCTCTGAGAATGCAAGTATTAATACTGAGGTTGCAGTAGTGTCTGCTGTGGATAAAGATGAGGGAGAAAACGCCATGGTGACATTCAGCATCCTTGATGGGGACAACGATCACAAATTCTCCATAGAGACAGATAAAGTCAACAACTGTGGGCTTATCCGGCTGCGAAAGCAGGTTGACTTTGAGAAGCCTCATGAGAGGGTCTTCAACTTGACCGTGAAAGCAGAGGACATGGATTTCTTCAGCATCACTCACTGCGTGGTTTATGTGGAGGACTCAAATGACCACGCTCCTGTTTTCTACCCGCAGTTCTATGAAGTGGCAGCGCTGGGGGAAGATGTCCCAGTGGGCACCAAAGTCGTTCAGGTTTCTGCCGTTGACTTGGATTCTGGCCTGAATGGAAGGTTTTCCTTCCAGCTGCTGAGCAGGTCTGACCCAGGCGGCCAGTTCTCTGTGGCTGGGGATGGCTGGCTGGTAGTTGCGGGGCCACTGGATCACGAGACGGTGACACGGTACAGCCTTGTCGTTACCGCCACCGACATGGGACAGCCCCCTCTGACCGGCAGCGCCACCGTTTCAGTGGCTCTGCAGGACGTAAACGACAACGGGCCGGAATTTGAGGCTCATTATAACCCAGTGGTTTGGGAAAACACAGCTGCTCCCCAGGTCGTCCAGATGAATGAGACCTCTACTTTGCTGTACGCTAAGGACCGCGACACGGCTGCCAACGGAGCCCCGTTCTCCTTCCGCCTGCTCGGTGATTTCAGTGCTGTGGCCAGCTTCAACTTGCAGGATCTCCGTAACGGGAGCGCGCTGCTCACGGCACTGCGAACCTTCGACAGGGAGGTGCACAAGGTGTTCTACCTGCCCATCCTCATCACGGACAGCGGGATGCCCCCCAGGAGCTCCACCAGCACCTTGACCGTCAACATCGGCGACCAGAACGACCACCCGCATTCTCCTGGCTACATGGAATGTCTTATTTACAGCTACGATGGTAAATCACCCTCTGTTTCAAAGTACTACAGCAAGGCCAAAGGAGCTGCTTCCCTGGCTTGTTCCACCTAAGCTAACACCCTAGGAATTCCCCCAAAGTGTGCTGAGAGCTCACACAGAGTAGTGTGGTGCGAGGCATAGCACTGGACTGTCTGGTTGCAGAAGAAGCTGAACCAGGTTTGATGGAAGAGTATAGCTGCCTCCTATTCCATGCATGTTTCTGTCAGACTTGAGTCATGGTCCTTGTTTTCAGGTGCAGTTTTCCAATAGCATTAACATTTCAGGAAAACAAAATATTAATGAAGTTCATAATACTGCTGAGAAGCAACAAATCTTAATACTCAAAGAACTTTTTTCTCCTCCAGACTGAATGCAATTTTACTGAACACTGAATATTAGTATTAATGAATACTACTGAATGTTAATTCCATGTTCAATATTAGTTCAGTTAGTTCAATTAGTTCTTAACCTGGGCCCATGTGTGAATTGCCTGAGACATTCATATAAGCCTTCAGCTGACAGCTGTTGTTATGGGAGAATTTTCTATGAATCCCAGCTTCAGGCAGTGGGACAGAGCCCACCTTCCTCTCCCTGCCTTGGAGACTGGGTTGCTCTTGTGATCTGATGTTCCTACATAATGGGCCCAAAGCCGATTAAATGATGCAGGTATAAATGATTCTGGGGACTTGCCTCCATGTGGGCCTAGGTCATTCCCTCTCCAAGGCTGGTGCGTGTCCTCTGGTTTCACACCATATTAAGTAGAGTGTCCGTTATGGACACATAACAAAATATTTCTGTAGAGATGCTACTGACCAATTAGTTATACTGAAATGTTCTGTTATTTGGGTGCTTGGTGTCAGGTTCAGCTTATTGCAAAGCTGAAACAAAGCCTGGTTGCTTTTTTGCAGAGGAACTATGGCAGATAATGAGAATCTCTGCCTCTAGCCCAGAAAAGTGGACTATCAGGTCTTTCATTATACCTGATTTTTAATTTAGATGTCTCTTTAAAGGCTAAACTCATCTGCAATGTTAATTTTTGGAAGGGACTGTTCAAGTCCTCAAAACTAATCTTAAAATATAAAGGTGAGGGCAAGATTAGAACGCTACAACTGTGTTGCCTGTCGCGTTAGTGTCTTGCATCAAACATCAGAGCATTGTTTTTGCAGTCTCCTGCAAAATCACAAATGCACGTTGGTACAGTTGCAAGGCGGGCTTCAGGTTGCCCTTTCGAGTGCAACCTCTCAGATGGCAGGGTTTGTGCTGTTCGCTTTTACAAGGTAAAACCTCACGTTTTTTTTCCTCTCCTTTGTGGCTCTTCCATTTTTCACTCAGTGGGTGTGTGAAACTAGACACTTGCAAATCTTTCCATTATAAATGGCCTTTGTAAAACAAAACAAAACAAAATGAGCTTGTTTGTGAGCTTTTCTGAGAGGATTTAAGAACAGCAGAGTGCATGCTGCTTTGTCTCACCCAGAAGTCTCACTGCTTACACAGATTGAGCCTGCCTGCTGTATATCAGACAACCTTTCTATCTTGATGCAGTTTTCTCCAAACTGCTATTTTCTTTTCCCCTTTGCAACCCTGTCAATGTTTTGATTTTTTACCTCCTCAAACCCCAGTCTTTTGCCTATCCCTATCTAAACTGTCCTACAGTGGGACGCTGCAGCCAAAGTAGTGAAAATTAATAGTTCTGGCATGGTGGCTGAGCAACTCCTGTGTCTTTCCTTCATGGCGATGGCTTCGTTTTTCCTTCCTGACTGCTTTTTCCAGGCAGCCTCCTATTGAATTAAGCCTGGGTATCCATACAGCAAGCACCCACTAAGCAGGGCAGACTGTGGTCTTTATAAACCATTGCACAGCTCCTCCAGAGAATCATCCCAAATGTTTCTCTAGAGATTTTTAGGCTCGAGACAAATGGGTGAAACTTGAGCAGCCTGTTTGTGTGCATGTGCCTGTGTGTGTAAACGCGACAGGGTTCTGACTGCACCACTTCTGCCCTGTGTTGCTCTAGGTATCCTACCCACGACTGTGCTGGGCCAGGTTCGTGCCCCTGATGATGATGATTGGGATCACAAAATCTACCAATTTGAAGGAAAAACATCAAGGTATTTGGAAAAAAAGAAATTGGGTGAAATGAAAGAAAACCTTCTTCCCCGCACACACAAAAATGTAGACCATATTTAAACTATCCTTTTTTGAAGACAAGTGTGCAAAAGCATTTGTTGATTACAAGTTTGTTTGTAGCTCTGCGAAAGCCCTCCTGGCTATGGTAGCACAATAAATGCTGCATGCCAAGCTCATCCATTCCCTGCTGCTCAGCGGGCCAGTGGTTTCTAATGAGCCTTTTCTGCTGCAGCACCACTGCAAATGCCCTGTTTACAGTCCCTTTGTGAGGGAACATATCAGCTGTCTCTGATAATTTTCATACACACACAAAAAAGTGGGTCAGAAAAACATGAAGGATAATTACTGCATCTCAGCTGTAACTTTTCACAGCTTTTTCCTTGCCTTAACTCCTCTTACAGGCACTTTATCCTTAATGATAACTCAGGATTGCTGACTATTAAAGAAGGAACCCCCCCAGGAGTTTACAATATGAGAGTTAGAGTCATTGATGGTGTCTGGCCAGATGTGGTCTCAACTGTAAAGGTTACAGTGAAGGAAATCAAAGGTGATGCCCTTTATAATGCTGGATCTATACGAATAAAAGGTAAGCAATGTGAAGTACATTTAGAATTGTAATGCTGAAACCTGCCTCTTTAACATTATTGCTATGTTACTGAGAAGTCTAGTGCTGCTAAACTTAGATAAGAGTTAATAGCTTTCTACATGATGGCTTGAAAATGTATCTTTGGATAGTCTTCCGATGCTTTATAGGGATGCACATCCAGGGAAGAAAAAAGATGACAGGAAATGCTGGATTGATGCAAAAGTCACAGGCGTGAGATTTCTATTCCAACCTTGCAACTAAACAGCAGTTAATATGAAGGAGAAAAAAAAAAGAAATTTCTTTGAACAACTGGCCTGAAATTACTTCAATCTTTGTGGACGACTAAAATCTTCTTAAACGTGGTTCTGATTTAAAAGAATTGTCAGAAAGCTTCAAAACACAAATCTTGTGGCAGAATCCAGCAAGGAACATTTCAGAGTCTAAAAACGAAAACACTGGTGGATTTCCTATTGAGTACTTTTTCTGCAATGTTAGTAGTGTGTTCTGTGGTGCCCCTCTCTTTTACTGCTTTAACAGTTGTAGCCTCCAATGTATGTGTTTGTCAGGATTTAAAATTCTATTGCAGATATCACTCCAGAGGAGTTCATATCCCAGTTCCCTGAAAAAGACAGTAAATACCACCAGATGAAGAAGCTCATTGCAGAAATCGTATCAGCCCAACTGGAAAATGTTCACATTTTCAGTGTATTAAAAAGCCCAAGTCAGACTCGAGGGATTGATGTTTGGTTTGCAGTTTATGGTCCACCCTATTACAAGGCAGAAAAACTGAATGGCAACGTCGCGGTAGCCAGAGCACGGGTAAGTGTGTTTAATTTGTATGAAATCACATCATCTAGTTATTAAATCACATCATCTAGTTATTGTGTCCTTTCAAACAAGGTACGTTGCCAAGTGAATGTGCGTGTTTAGAGTGACTGATTGAACGGGTTGTGTGTAAGAAAAATGGACCACTCTATTCAGTATAATCAAATAGTTCTTTAGCACTTTGATTAAAATTTCAAATATGAATGTTTTAAAAAACAGCCTGTAAATGCATATTGAGTCACACTAACACACTGAGTTAACTTTCAGAAACGTGAACATGTTTTTTTTCTGTTGACTGTAAAAACAGTTTAAAAGATGTGTTTGGCTCTTGTGTTTCTACATGTCTTAAGGTTTTTGATTTATATTCTTCTACACAGAAATGTTCTGTAAGCGAAACTCATAAATCTGGGTTCAGTCAAAAGTCCAGCTTTACGATTTAAGAAGGCAAAGTAGTAAAATAACCATTCCACAATAGCAAAATTGGATATGTAAAATTAAAGTAAAATTCCTGCCCCTTGTGCAAAAAAAAAAAAAAAAAAAAAAAAAAAAGCTGCTAATAGCTAAATTCACTCCTTGCTGTGTTTGACACGTGTGCGTGGGTACACATAGATTGGAATACAGTAATGTTTGCAATCAGTCCTGCATTAATAACCGACTTGCCAGTAAAGGTATTTCTGCAATGCACAACACCTGCCTTTCTTTCCAAATCTTTTAAAGACAAAAGTCCAAATTAAAAACAGACTCCAGATACTATGTAGATAATCTCCCGAAGCTAAAAGTAATTGTAATTTATTCACTCCACTTATGATTAATTTCCCTGGATTTTTGTCCTTGAAACATTCACTCACACTATAATTGACTTAGACTAGGGCTTTTGGCATAGCAGATACCAGGCTGAACTGCCTGTGGCTGGTCAGAGCGAGGTAGATGTTGGAAACAAGTGGTGCAGCAACCAGTTTTGAGAATAAATTAAGACCATGGCTGCCACTGGTAATTTGTGTGTTTCCTCCCTATGAAGAAAATCAGATGAATACAAATAATTGTTCTCCACAGCTGGAAAGCATCTTGGATATAAATATCACCCAAGTTGGCATCGATGTGTGTGCGACTGCGAACTGCTCTCACAGCACGGGCTGCATGAGCAAGTCCGAGCAGAGCCACGTGCCCTCGGTGGCCTCAGCGGGGAGCGCTTCGCTGGTGTCGGTGACGGTCGTGAGCAGCGCCCTGTGCGGCTGCGCCGCGCGGGAGGGCCCTCGTCCCTCCTGCTCCGCGCACCGGGCAAACCCGTGCCTCAACGGGGGCACGTGTGTGGACGGCGATTTGGGCTACAGGTTGGTGAGGCTTGTGTGGCGTTCAGGCGAGGCGCGTCTGTGAGGATGGGAGCTCTGTGGAGGAGCTGGCCTCTCTGTGGAGACCCGGGGGTGCTGGGCTCGCAGCGTCCTGGAGGGCTGCGCTGCTTCCCCTGCTTGTGTTCCTGCAGCCTACGCAGATGTTACTCAACATGGAATCGTTAAGGTTGGAAGGGACCTCTAGAGGTCATCTAGTCCAAGTCCCCTGCACACAGGGTCACCTAGAGCACGTGGCACAGGGCTTGTGTCCAAGTGGGTTTTGAAGATCTCCAGAGAAGGAGACTCCACATCTTAACTGTGTCACTTCTTCCCGATGTTCCTTGCTCCCTTTTTTTCCTCAGAAAAGGGCACCGCACAAGCAAAAATAGCATGAAGATTAAACCAAGATGGGATTGTAGTAGCTATGCATGAACCTGGCACCATTTTGGAAAGCAAGACCTAAGCATGTTTGCTTCAAAGAAATATCCCTACATAGGAAAGCAGAAATAACTGTCTAGCAGCTCTTATTGGGGGTGTTAGGACTCAGACTGAAGCTGCAAAAGTCTTTGATGTGGTAAAAGTCTAAATGAGTCCCAATTGCTGTTTGGATGTGACCAACCAGGGAAGTTTTGCTGCCCTGGAAATGCTTGGCAGTGTGTTCTGTCACCCATCATTTCCTCAGTTTTAAGTCTTTTGCTCTATTTTCCATCTTTTCATGAATAATCTTTTTTTTTCCCTGACTAGCTCTTCTTAGTCTGCTCTCATTAGATGCTGGCAAACTATGGGAAATAAAAAAAGGAATAGGTGCCCAGCTGTTCTCCCTTTCTATTTCCTTTGTCATTTCTGTTGCTCCTTTGGTTTCCCTCTTACAGTGCTTGTTGTTGTCCTGCTGTGCTCACTCTTTGTTCATTTTTGAGTCACTAATGTTAACAAATAAAGACTGCACCCTGGACATCAATTCTTCCTAGTATAAAGGAAATGAGCCAGTAAGTGCCTCTCATCCCTCCTCTTACTTCTTCTGGATGGGCAAAGCCAACATTTACTGGTTTCTTTTGCCTTCTTGCACCCTTCCATTGGTTTCGCTATCAAGATTATGAAGTCTTTTTAATCAAGCTGGTAATTAGGCCTAATGAAATGTTGTTTTTTAATTCTACTAAAGAGAACAGAAGTTTCCAGGTGCTTTCTGTACTCCGAAGGCTTGATTATTTATTCATGAAATTATTCATGCACAGACATAGTGTGATTTGGTGTTTGTGTACAAAGAAATCATTAGAACATTTTGTGACTGAGGTGCTTTACTAGTGCTTATTTAACTCATATTAGTGCCTGAGCCACGTGGGCTGCTGTGGCTAGAGTGGGGAGTTCTGCTGTGGGAAAGGCCCTCATGAGTTCTGCTTGGAAGGTGAAAATTATTATTATTTTTTCAGGTGCAAATGTCCTGCAAATTTCCATGGACCAGACTGCCAGCAGACAAAACACAGCTTCACAGGCCATGGTTATGCCTGGTTCCCTCCTCTTAAGCCTTGCTTTGAGAGCCGTATCTCCTTAGAGTTCATCACTGATGTGGCTGATGGCCTTCTGCTGTACCAGGGACCAGTGGCACGCGGACAGCCTGGAGAAAAGGAAAATTTCATTGCATTAGGTTAAAAACTTAAGAAATATTTTTCTTTGTGTTTGTGTGACTTGGAATTCTGCTTACAGTTAATAGGGTTTTTAAATAGTTTGGAAAGTTATTCTCAAAAAAACAAGGAGAATGTTGAATAATTTGCCAGGATTCCCAGGCTATTTCTTGTCACTGTACTAGAAGCTGCGTTTTTTAAATTAAGTTCCTTCCCCTGTCTAAAGACCACCTCAGACTGGAATCTGGGACATGGAGTTTGCCTGGGTTGCTGTGGGGAAATGCTTATCCAAGCAGTCTTTCCTTGCAGAGCTCTCGGGAGGTGTCCCGTCGCTCACTGTGAAGCACAGCTCTGGGGACCTTCTCCTGCAGCTGTCACGAAACGTTAACCTTGCAGATCACCGCTGGCACAATATAAAAATCGTACACGACGGAAAGGCAAGTGTAAACAGGGACAATCCTGTGGGAGCACTGTTCATGGATCTAGTTATCCCTTCAGAATCCTTTCTAGCTTCCTTAGAGCTCTCCAATCGCTCGTCACTGCAGCAGTGTGAATTAAAGTTTGTCTGCTCAGGCTTCCTCTTAATCTCGAGGTAGCGCATCACGACAAGGCCTTGAACAGTCACATCCAGCTCTGAAGTGAGCCCTGCTTTTTTGGTGTAATAAGTTTGTCTAGTAATCAGACCACAGACTTGTGATAGCCCAGAAAGGCAAACACAAATTTGTTTCTGGACTGATGGAGTGAAACGTCCTTTATTTCTGTGAGCAGGAAGCTCTGGCCCAGCGAATGAGTTTAGACAGATGTACTT
>NW_010578829.1:65539-85175 GCF_000705375.1 Tinamus guttatus | reverse complement strand
CCGTAACGCTGCAGCCCCAGGGGAAGCAGCTTCTCTGCACCAGACTTCCCGTTCGAGCCTGTAATTTCTCCGCTTTTCCTGTGAGGCAGAGCATTTTCCTTTGCATACGTCTTTTTCTTTTCTTTCTTTTTTTTTTTCCTTTTTTGGAGAGGGCGTGCGCGAAGTTGCCAGCGTTTCTTTGAAAACTGTTTATGAAGCGTCGCAGCTGACACCTGAGTGCCGCCCCTTGAGGCCTGCCGGCTTGGAGAGCTGGAGTTCCACCTCCTTGAAAACTGGAATGAATAAAAATACGTATCAAAAATGAATAGAAGATACTATAAGAAACTTGCTGTATTTAAAATGAGCAAATCTTTGAAGATCGTAAAGGGGAATTGGAAATTGTATTTTTTTTTAGTGCCTGAAACGAGCCTAGGCAGTATTGCTTTTGCAAAATCTAAGTCCCGCCTACATCAGTGTCCTTCGTTCTTCCACTGTTACTTTCCAATTAAAAATACTGGTTAATATTAGTTATGTTTCACAAAATTCAGAGGTGAATCATTTTGATTTAAGTTCTTCAAAACAGCATGACGCAGGAGATGCATGCATCTGCTAAGATGCATCATGCTAAGATGCAGGACAGGCTGTCACTATGATAAAGAATTTTTTTCTTTCATCAGACTTCTTTACAAATGTTGTTTTTCCCAAAGCATGTGCAAAAAACCCCAGCAGTTGCTCATAAATATAGGAAAGATTTATAAACAACTATGTATTTCTTACCTCAGATAACTTATAATTTCAGTGGGCAATACTTACTTCCCTTAGATGTAAAATCTGAAATTTTGAAATTAGTTTATACGAAGTGGTGAAAATAAAGTATGAATTACTATGGTTGAGTAAATGTAAGGGTTAAATGAAGGCATATGAGAAGTCTGACAGAATTCAGCGTAAACAAGTTGTCGCCTGGGTTTAGAGTCTGCTGGGTGAAAATGTCTGGCATTAGGTAAAAAAGCTGGGGAGATGTGTTCCCTGTTCATGGACACATTTTGATAAGAAATGGATTTCTGGGCTTTGGTGAGATCTGAGGAGTGGCTGTCCTTTCTGCAGACCCCCCGCCCGTGCAGCTGATCGTGCAGTTCTTGGAACAAGCTTCCAAACCGTCCGTGAACGAGCAGAACCAGGTCCAGCCGCCACCCGATAACAAAAGAAACCGCATCTTGAAACTCCTCGCTCTTAAAGTGGCTGCTCACCTGAAGTGGGATTTGGATATACTGGAGAAGAGGTATGGGCTGTATGTTTCATGCTGAAGCTGTCAAACTGAGAAGTGCCATGAGTTCTTTATTCTAACAAGCAAAAATCACTCTACTCCCTATTCTCACAGTATCTTTCTAACTTTTTGTCCTGGGTCTGACAGTTGGAATCAAGTTCAATCTTCTCTGTAGGGTAGAAAAGTTTGACAGAATACTCACAAAAGCAACGTCTGTGAATAAATCAACATTGTTAATAAGTTAAAGAGGAAAAATATTGGTAATTAGACAGTGTGATATGTGTGTGCCTAAACCTGGGTAAAGATGAGGTTTAGGTTTGTTTTTTTTTTCCTGTTGTAAAGCCAGCATAGGCTTTCCCATCCTGACGTGCTTTTTTAATCCTTTACCAGAGTTTGCTGCTGTTCCAGTTCTGTTGACACAGAGCCCCTCTATCTAGCTATGAACTAGATCACTGAGCTCAGTAAACTTTGCTGAATGACCTTGCAAGGAGTTAGGCGCAGTGAAAGCAGAAGGTAGGAGAGTCTGGAACTTCTTTATTGAGGCAGTGCTGGGCATATTGGGGAACTGCCCTTCAGCAGTGTAAAAGCCTAAAAGGGTAAGACTTACTCTCCTCCACCTTTTCATTCCATATTGCAGTTGTCAGACACAGGGCTGCAGGAAAATTTTATGTTCTTTATTCTGTTATACAGAATTTTCCTAACTTCCTAAATATTTTGAAAACCTTTGTTCCTTCCAATTACTGTTAGGGTTTATCTCTTTCTAGATGCTTTTCTGTTCCTGTTCTTTTTATGGGAACAATATATATATATATTTTCTCCAGTATGCTATTGTGAACAGCAAAAGGATTTGGAATGAAATATCCCTGATTATTTTGTCTACCAATTTCTTTTTCTTTTTTTCCTCTAATAACCCACGAGACAAAATCACTGTCATGTTTATTTATCTTACTAAAGTATTGTGAGACTGAATTACTGATGGTCAAAGCACCTTTGCAAGGTGCCACACAATGGCAGGCAATGCAGTGAACTCTACTGTGGTTAGGTATGAAAATATTATATGGACACATGTATTTTATATGCAGAGAGGTTTTCAATAGATTGGAAAGTTGCTGTACAGGATTATCTAAGTGAGGGCTTGGGGCTTCTTCTGTTTTTGCAGGAATTCATATCCTTGACAAATTTTATGTCAACTAACATATTTACTTGTTGAAATACAAGTATAATTCCGATTTATTAATCAGTCCTACTGCATGATAATATTGGACTAATTTGGGGATTCTGTAGGATTGTTTTGTCCTCTTTTTTTCTTTTTGAGAGAGCAAGATGGTCTGAAATGCTTCCAATTGCCAGTTCAGCACATCTCTGTAGTAAGAGTTCTTTTAGCTAATGAAATCTAAGATTGTTTCTAAATGAGAACTATTTCTCGTCTTTTAACTTGTTATGTCATCAAAAAAACTGAGCTCAAGGCTATTTATTTATTTATGTTTAAATAGCTTATCTGTTCCTGTATTGAACATGCTACTGAATGAGCTTCTGTGTATCAGCAAAGTTCCCCCAGGAACTAAGCATGTGGATGTGGACCTGGCCAGCTTACCCCCTACCACTGCAATGGCCATACTGCTCTACAACAGATGGTAAGAAATCCTAAAGCACTAATCTTAACGTTTCCATACTACTACCTTATCTTTTTTTTTTTTTTTGTGCACTTTTACGTAGAGAGAGAATTTCAGGGTCTGTATTTAGTAATGATAACTTGTTATCTCTAGATATGTGACAGCAAGTGAAAGAGTCTGAAAAAAATATTTATAAAGCTCTGTTTCCTAACAAAATGTTCAAGGTAGTGCTTTGAAGTGTAACCTTTACAAAAATAAAATTTTTACTGTCTTACAACTTTTTACAGTCATAACTTTTTTTTTGTACTTTCCACTCGAGCATATCTAATATTTGTTCAAATTGAGTATGATGTCTGAAATCATGAATTGTTATTTTAAGAGGCATGTGAACTGCTTATTACACCTCTGAGGCCTAACACCACTCTTCACTTAATTTTCTCCCCTTTGTAGGGCTATAAGGACCATTGTTCAAAGTAGTTTTCCTGTAAAGCAAGTGAAACCTGGACCACCTCAGTTAAATGTGTAAGTTAAAAGTGTAATTAATTTGGAGTTCACATTTGTTTTGTAATTAGAAACCACATTTGTACTTGGATTAAAACATATTAATATGCTAAGGTTGCTTGAAGTGGCTTATCGTAAATGGAAAACTTGCATTTATTTTAAAAGTATTCTTATTTTCATGTCATATATAATTGGTACATATCTGTATGTTTATATGCTTCCACTTGCTTAGTATATTACCTCTATCACTTCAGAGTTGAGAAGAATCTTCCCAGCAGAGAATGGTGGCTCTCTCTGCTGGGAAGATACTTAGCCTCTAGTCTAGTTCAAACAAGGGGCATTTCTTGCATCCTGGCATAACTTTCAGCAGCTTGCCTAATTGTCTTACAGCAGTTCACCAAATTATAAATCTGACAACCTGAGATAATATTCTCATCTGTTTGTTAAGCAATGACTTTTAGTATAAGGTCAAGATCCAAGTCATAGGATAGATCCAAGACGGTTTCTTGGCTGTGGTTGCAACCTATGCTGATTTTTACATTGTACATTTGTTTGGAAAGTGTCACTGAGGTGCTCTCAACTTTAGAATGAACATGAATACCCGGTACGCTCTAGCATTAGATGAATAGAACTCCTGTCTGTTGGAAAGAGCTTATTAAGTATGTCGGTTAAAAATCATAGAATCATAGAATGCTTAAGGTTGGAAGGGACCTCTAGAGGTCATCTAGTCCAACCCCCCTGCACACGCAGGGTCACCTAGAGCACGTGGCACAGGACTGCGTCCAAGCGGGTTTGGAAGATCTCCAGAGAAGGAGACTCCACGACCTCTCTGGGCAGCCTGTTCCAGTGCTCTGTCACCCTCACTGTTAAGAAATACTTACACTAATATTTTTCCTTAATATTGTAATTAAATTATATACATTGTGTACATAATACATTATTATTTATATATTATACATATAACAAATTATATAAAATATATATTATACATATAATAAATTATATAAAATATTCTTAAATTATTATAATACAATGGTAGTATTCAGTGCAAGAATAATAATCTTGCATTGTCTCCTCTATATCTGAGTCTAATGCTGAATGGGAAGATATTGTGTGGGGGAACAAGTTGAATACTTCTCATTCTCACCTGAACCCTCACACTGACAAAATGCTCATGAAGTTTGTCATGGGCAAGCTTCAAAAGAATGAGTCTGTGGAAACTCATTCCTTCCTCATAGTTTTGCTAATGTTTGCCATGACAAGTTTGATTTAATAATTTTTTTTAAAAGGGCATTGGAAACCGAAAACTCCAATTTTATCAAACCACTTTCATAGTCTAAAGTCTTTTGATTATAATTCTGTATTTTATGTAAAGGTAGATAAGAACATTCAATGGTGCTGCATAGGTGTTGCTAAAAAGGTAGTTATGTGAAACTTGTTTGAGAATTAGTTGTGGTCTAGAACATGAAGTAAAATAATATACAAATTCGGTTTATTACTAAGATCTTGCTCTCTTCTCCTAATGTATTTTTCCAGGATGAATCAGATGCAACAAGAGAAGGAACTAACCGAAAACATTTTGAAAGTGGTGAGATTTTTCGCTTTACAGTTTCTTGAATTTCAAATATAAATATGAAAGCCCAGGAAGTCACCAGTAGTAGCACAGTACTGTTAGATACATCTCTTATTTGTGTATTCACTTCTCAGTCTTTTATGAATTGTAGCTAGTAGACTTGTTTACCAGCATATCTGCTGCTATTGCAGTGTATTTGTGCACTGTGTCTGCTTTGCACATTGTGATCAAAATGTTCTTTTGTCAGATTGTGCTTGAAGCCACGTGAAGTGAGCGAGCACCTACACAATCAGTATATGATTAAGAATTAAGAGCATAACATATCTGAGCTTTAAAATTGTAAGGCGGCAAAATGGAGCATTTAGGACTTTTGTTAAATGATTTAGCAGCTGGAAATTTTACGTTTGTAGCTTTCAACAGAATGTTAGATGTGCCTGAAGCAAGAGGAGTAAACTCTCTGCTTCCATAAGTAGCCTGGCTCAATCTCCTTCTCTGGAGCTTCTTAGCATCAGCTGGTGTGTAACTGTTCTATTGGGAGAAAATCTGCTATGCATCTTTTAATTCAAACAGAAGTTATTTTTATTTCCACTGTGAAACAGTAACTTAGGATTTATTCCCAAAGTGTTGCAAGAACTTGTAAATGCTCAGAAAAGTGACAGCAAACTGTAGGGGTAGTTGACAAAAACTTGTCTGATTCGACTGAAATTCAGAAGTTAGAGAGTGCTTTTTGGGAAGGAAGGACCCGATCCTGTTTCTCTACATAGCTGAAACTGAGCTGGGAGTCACACATCCTTTATTGTACAAGAAATACAAAAGCAGATTCTACAGAGCAGTAAGATAGGTGCCTCACAGTTCAGGACATTTCTACTATCTTTTTACTTTATCATGACATTTTTAGTGTAAATTTAAACCCAAAGCTAAACTAGAAACCAACAGATTAATTTTTTAATGCATTTGAACTATTATAGTTGAAAGAGCAGGCTGCTGATTCCATCCTGGTGCTAGAAGGAGCACTTAAATTAAACAAAGATCTTTATGTCCACACTATAAGAACTCTGGATTTATTAGCCATGGAGCCTGGTATGGTGAATGGAGAAACAGAGAGCTCCACAGCTGGACTGAAAATCAGCGCAGAGGAGATAGAGTGCCAGGTACTTCACCTTCTAAACTGAAGCTTTTCACTTATGTGTTTCTTTAGACATGGCAACAAGTAATATTTTGAGATAAAATACGATATTCGCAACAAGTAATATTTTGAGATAAAATATATTAGTAATCTGTTGCTTTTTGTGACCTGTCTTTAATACAGTAAGATTGTTTTTGACTTCACTTTAAATATTAAAACTTGTTTCAACACTGCAAATACTATTGCTCACACTTTTTTTCCCCCTCTCAGTGCCTCACATTTTTCTCCCTTTGCTGTAACTACTATATAGCAAGGGCTGATTGTTGCACTGTTTGTAGGATTACATGCAAGTCATAGTATGTGTCAGTAAAAAATTAATTGTACTGAGATTACAGTTGAAAAGAAAAGAGTTTGCTGAAGTATGTGAGGAATATGCAGTATATGTCAGCATACTGGATAAAACTTGCAATTGTTTAAAGTATGTGTAAGGGTTGAGCCAAAATACTTAATGTTGTGCTGAATCTATTTTTACATAAATTTAAAGATAATATATTTTATATGAATGACAATTGCAGGTGTGCTATGATTTGGGTGCAATCTACTTTCAACAAGGTTCTACAAATCCAGCTGTTCATGAAAATGCTAAAGAAAAGTTTTTCAGAACAAGGGAGTTGATTGCAAAGGTACTGAGAGTTTTATTACAATGTATATTCAACTTTTTAAAAATTGACTTGTTTTAAGAAATGTTTATTTATTTAGTAATGTGAGAACTTTCATGTTATGGTGTATTTTTAAAGTGTATTCATGGTATTTTGGCAGCAAGTTTTGTTATATTCCATGCAGTGCTGTGCCTATTTAACTTGACACTTCTGTTCATCAGCTCCAATGAATTGCTGCTTTGTTCTTCTTTTTGTAATGAACATCTGGTTATGGAAATTGTATTGATACAAGAAATGCGGAAATAGTATCTCCACTGTTAGTAGCAGCCTCACTGAAGAGCATGTTCTTTGTAGTTCTTTGTAGTAACAGTGATGTTACCTTTCTGAGAAATATGAACAAGAATTGGAAATGCTGTAAGGGTAGTTCTTCCTGGGAAGTAAGATTTTCTGAACTGACTTTAAAAAATAATGTCTTTTTATTTACTATTAAAATATGCTTCCTCTTTCATTTTGTTTCATATTTCTATTTATAAAGTTGCAAGACTTTACTTAAGACACAGCATGGTCTAACCTCCAAAAAGCATGTGTAAAACCTTGCTTTTTAATGATGCCTGAGCACACGTACACATACACATGCATCATGTTACTGTTTTGTTACTTGGACAAGTTGTGGGTTTTTATTTGCATCTTAGAAATAAGCTTATGTTTTACAGCATCTTGGCCACTAAGATTTGATTGACTCTCCTTTTCAGAATGGTTCGTCGTCGCTTCATTGTAGCATCGATGAGAAGCGGTTGGCTGGCTACTGTCAGGCCTGTGAAGTTCTTACCTCCTCTTCTGATGATTCATCCCTACAGGCTTCTCCTTACAGTCAAATCCACAACTGCATGAAATCTGGCAATTATCAGGTAGTGTGCTTTCAATAAATAACCTTTTTTTTCAAGTGTTGATCTGATCTGATTTGGATTTTAAGTAATATTTAAGTGTTTGCTTACATTTATGTACCCATTTGGAACAGTCTTGTCGATATTAGTTGCATTATATTCTTGAATATAGTATTGAATAGTTTGATATTCTTGAATAGTTAGAATAGTATTTTGGATTTCAGGTAGTGTAAATAATTCTTACTAGTTGGTATATGAAAATTTGAGATAAACTGTAATTCTCTGAATTTCAGAGGGTGTTGTTGCTGAGATATGCAAGCCAGTTGTTTGTATTCTGTAACTCCCATTCTCTGATGCTAGCAAAAATAATTCTTTTGGTACTGTGATTTCTGAAGTGGTTCTAATGTTGTCATAAAGTTAAATATAGTTGTTTTCAATGCCTTTTTAAGATTATATGCTGGTGCAAGCTGCTTCTGTCAGTTTTATGATTTTCAGCTGCAACAAATCACTTTATCTGCACCTTTTGAATTACCCACTGAATATTGCAACTGTGTTTGTGTTATAGGATTTAGTGAAGATATTCCTTGAAGATAATCTAGCTCTCAGTTTACCTGTTCAGTTCAGGCAATCGGTGCTAAGAGAACTCTTTCAAAAAGCTCAACAAGGGTAAGACATTATTTAATGAACTTTACAATGATGGTGAAAAGCAATTGTCATTAGCTGTGGTCAGGAATGGAATTTTCAGTCAAAAAGTGGGGTCCTAGGTAAAATCAGGTAGATCTTAAGTTTGTTTTTTTTCAAATTGTGGTCTTGGACAGATTTGTATGGCCCAGAATATGTCTGGGGATTTGGCACATGGTGCTTTGTCTTGGTACCAGCTGTGTGCCTGTCAGAGGTTCTGTGATGATGTGTTTTGTTTTCCTGCAGGAATGATGCTCTGGATGAAATTTGTTTCAAAGTCTGTGCATGCAACACTGTCTGTGATGTGATGCAAGGGCGAACAATTGATATCCACTTTTGCCAGCTGTTTCTGAAGCCCAGCAAAGAGAAAATCGATTTCCTCCTTGAGGTAAGATATTACTCTCCGGAAGGGACGCAGTATTCAGTGGGATTCCCTCCACTCCTACTTGCATATATTTAGCTACACTATTGTTGCAGTTATCTCAAATTTCTAAAGCAGAGAGAGATCATTCATAAGGCTGTTTCTCAAACACTTCATTTTTTTGCACTTAATACAAATACTCTACAAAATCAGTCTTGCATCTGTATTAATAGTTCAATTTCATTCTATTACTTCCCGCAGTAAGTTTTGAGACTGCTGATATTCTTGATTTCATTATATTATATGTAGATACTATTGAATGTTTTCAAAGAGCAAACAAACTCTCCAAGATAGATACTGGAAAAAAAAAATCTGTCCAAGAGGACCAATTTCTCTTACCAGCCCTGTTGTAAAAGATAGTGTGTCACAAAATGGTCCTGTCTTGACTTGAGCTTCACTGAGAGGAGCAACTTTGGAAATGATTATTCCCCAAGCTAAACTTTTCACTGTTGCTTTGCTGTTATTTTCATACTTTGCCTCATTTGGGTCTTTTCCTTTGCTTGTCAGCTGTAGCTGTCCCATTTAAGAGTGTGTCAAGAATCAACTGAGTGTCCTGTATTTCAGACTCGCTGCTCACATTAGGTCTTGAACTTGTTTCTCAAGAAACAATTTGTTAATATTTTGTAAGGTGGCAATTGAAAAGAAATTATTAATTCTGTAGGATCTTGTGATTTTGCACTTAAATGTACTTTTCTTTTTAAATTTTATATAAAAGCTTAAGGTCTGATGAAGCTGAGCAATAACTGTGACAGTTGGGTATGAAAAAGGAACGTGGAGAGTGTCTGAGGGAAGGTTAGTTTTTTGAAACAGAGTCTGTCCTTTAGGTGGTTAAGGAAACTGATGGCTAAGGGATGGCTACAGTGTTTATCAAATAACTTTGTTACCCCCTTGAGAAGAGAGGGTTACTACATGATGCTAACTGTGAGTCAGAAAATTGGAGAATCACGCTGTCTGTAACTAAATATTTTTAAAGTTTTTAAGGGCTTTTTTAACTGCTTTTTTTTGCCAGGTTTGTTCAAGGTCAATAAACTTAGAAAATGCTTCGGAATCTTTGAAAAGAAAAATGGCAGCATTTCTCAAGTATGTACTGATAGTAAGATATCATGAATTCATAGTTCATAAACAGTGTAATACAACATTATAAGTGTTTTGAGTACTTGAGCTGAAAAAAATGAGTCAGAAAGTTGCTTTTTTAATTTTTTTCCCTTTAATTTTTCTTATATACCTACTCAGAAATCCCTGTCTTTGGTACATCTCCCTAAATTGTTTTTGATGTTCTGTTATTTCCACCGTCAGGATTATGACCAATTGCTTTATGACTTGCAGGACTTGACAGCATTGATAGCAAAGTATGGACTGATAGTTTTGCTTTGTTTCTCCTTCCTAATGTGTTATTTTTTTCAGAAACTTGTGCTTGGGTTTGGAAGACCTTCAGCTTGTCTTCATGATTTCATCACATGAGCTGTTCATAAAACTATTGAAAGATGATGAACGGAAGCTGCTCATTGATCAAATGCGGAAGAGATCTCCTCGAATCAACCTATGTACAAAACCTGTGACTTCCTTTTATGATATACCAGGTAATTTTTACGCCATTTCCATTATTTTATATGCAGGCAGTATTTATTTTCATGCCTGAAGTTACTATGTGCAGATACGTTTTCAGAAAAGGTTTAGAGATGGTATATCCTGTATTTTGGCCATAATGCAGACTTGCATTGACCTAAGTCAGTTGTGAAAAATGCTTGTTTTTTCATAAGGGGCGGGGGGAGACTTTATGGTGCTGATTTTGAACCTAACACTTTCTGTAGCAAAGATAAGGCAACACTCAGAGCTGCTGCTCTGAGAGGAAGCAGTTCTTCAGGAACGAGGAGCTGGGAAACTGCCACAAGATGTTTCTGGGGGGCTGCAAAAGGATGTATATGTCCTGTAAAAGCATCAGTGTGTTTGCCATTCTAATGTCTTATGTTTAAAATGTAATATAAAGAATGTCCTAGAAGTCTCTCTGTTTTCCTTCTAGCTTCAGCAAGTGTCAATATTGGCCAACTTGAACATCAGCTCATATTGTCAGTAGATCCTTGGAGGATTCGCCAGATCTTAATCGAATTGCATGGAATGACTTCAGAACGCCAATTCTGGACAATTTCAAATAAGGTAACTTATTTTTTATGGTCATGACATATAGTATTTCGAGGACTGGTAGATATCACGCTGTGATAAATGTTTTCTCTCCGTGGATTTTACATGTTTTTTTTTCCTTTTTTTTTCAACCAGCTTGCCTTTTTTTTTTTCCTCCTAACGAGGAAAAACTTAATCTAAACCCACTTTCCACATGAAAGGTGTTATAACAAAATATGTAACTTTTTAAAGAAATTAATGGCTGTTACACAAGCTTTACTTCTAAGAAAAATTTGTAGCTTTTGCTTTAAATATTCTACGCAGTCTTATCCTTTAAATTTTGAATCCGTTGTTGTTAATAGCTGGGAGCAGAAGCAGAGAACAGTGTGGGGTTTTTATTGTTTTTTGTGGAGTAAGGATTTATTTTCTTTTCCAGTTATTACATGTTCAAAGTATGAATGAATTAGAGTAGTTAGACATTTTTGATGTAACTTATACATTCTAATCCGTGCATGTTAGGTGAATTCCAAAACTACGTTCTCTTGATCATATGTATTTTCCTTTCAGTGGGAGGTACCAAATGTTTATGGCAATGTTATTCTGGGAATTAAAGATAATCTGACTAGGGATTTGGTATACATCCTCATGGCAAAGGGCTTACACTGCAGTGCAATTAAGGTGAGCATGCCCTCTGAACCTACCAGTGTGTGTGTTTGGAGGTATAACAACGTGAAGTATGGAATCAAGGAGTTGGGAGGTGTAGAATATCTAATAATATAACAGCTAGGTAATATAGTAGCATGTTAATAACATGATGTAATATGACGGGTTAATATTTCTGTCTTGCAAAGTTGCATGAGTAAAATGTGGATAATGGCTTTTCAGTGCGTTGCATCTGGGTATAAATTTATTTATGTGAAGTTTGATTAGGACGTACTAAATCACATTATATCTGACATTATATAGTACATTATATCACATTATATAGTGATTTGATACATTGATATAGTTTGTTATTCTTCTGGCTAAGTGTTCCCCACATGTGATTTTTTGGAATGCTGTTTAATTTGCTTTGAAGTGTAGTTTAGCAAACGACCAACTAGTCAACTATAGGATAAAACTACCTCCACAATAGGCCTTTAGTTACTCTACATATGTTTTTTTCTTAAGTGTCTTATTTTGTTTGAGAGATCTGGAATGGGAGAATTGACTGTTAAGTCCAAAGAAGTCCAAAATATAAAAGATACTAGTGGAGCTCATAGGTGGGACTAGCAATGCTGGTGCCAAGGCAGTTCCCACCAGGATAGCACTGTACAGCATTTCAAATCTAGTTTTCTTTTCCCTTTTGAATCCGTTAGTGCATGTTTTATGTATCTTCTTTATTGCAGGATTTTGTCCATGCAAAGCAGCTTTTTGCTGCTTGCTTGGAGCTTGTGACAGAGTTTTCTCCCAAACTACGTCAAGTGATGCTGAATGAAATGCTGCTTTTGGACATCTACACTCACGAAGCTGGAGCTGGTGTTTCTGGAGAACGTCCTCCCTCTGATCTTATAAGCAGAGTGCGAGGCTATTTGGAAATGAGAGTACCTGGTAAGGACACGTGGTGTCTTTCTGAGACATAGTAAAGCAAAAAGCCTAGAAAGAATGAGAAAGCAACAACTCTGTATTCCAAATCTGCTACTTGGAGGGAAAATAGTGAAGTTTATGACATAGTTTTTGACAAGTTTTATAAGCTTGAAGTGGGAAGAGCAGCATCATGATACCCAAACGTTTCTAAACACAGTCCAGGTGCCACACTCAAATGACTTGAATAGAAAAGTGTCTACATTTTTTCGGAATGCTTTTGCTCGTTGCTAATGAAGTCCACCTAGTTTTGCACTGTGGGAATGATGTAATACTGTTGCAGTTAGAAGAAGCCTCTGTTCCTCCTAATTTATAAAAGTGGATTTTTTTCAGAGGACTAAGCATCATTTTTTTTTTTTTTGCAATAGGAGATATGGAGTAGAAATGGCTAATTAGAGGGAATCGTCTCTGCTTGTTTTCATACCATGCTGTTTTTCACAAATTAAAAAGAACACCGTTTCTTCCAGATATTCCTCTTCGACAAGTTATAGCTGAAGAATGTGTTGCCTTCTTGTTAAACTGGCGTGAAAATGAGTACTTGACGATGCAGGTTCCTCTGCCTCTGGTTCAAACTAATCCTTATGTGAAGGTAATGGGTGTTCAGTCTTAAGTCGTTAGCAATTGGGTTGTTAGTGACTCTTCCCTGTATGGACATTTGTGCTTTTTAAGACATGTACTTCTGTCTTCTTGTGCGTGTGTGTGTGTGGTGATGAGTGAAGTTAGTCTGGTAAATGAGGGCATACCAGGGCTAGGCACTGAGTATGTTTGACTCTTGACAAAAGATGGCACCTGTGTTGCAAGAACAGTTGAAGCAAACTGCATTTTGGCACTTGTTACCTGCTGATTTTGGCCTCGTAAGCATGAGGCATAAATGTGGGAAAAATTGTGAACTCTAATCTGTTCAAAACACTGTAACACTCTCCTCAGTAACTTACCCTCCTCTCACCTGGAAGTTACCTTAGGTGTGGGAGATATGAGAAGTGCAGAGACCTCAGGCTTCATGTCTGCTCTTTTTTTTTTTTTCTGATGAGACTAATATTCCAAATACATAATTTGGACTACTATAGTAGTTGCACTTTTGAACCCAATAATTGTGTTTAACTTCTGGGGAAAATATACTTCTGAAGTGCTTTCAAAATGGCTTTATAGGAATGTTGTTTTTACTTTGAAGTCAGGGATCAAGCTGAAGCAGAATGCAGATGTTTCCTGTGATGCTTCACAATTTCTATCTTGAGCTCTGCATTTTTTCTGTATAGCAGAGGATGCCAGTGCAACTGAAATTTTACTTCTAGCTCAGATTAATTATTATGTGAAAGGTCTATACCTTTAGGTACTCTAGGGATCTAGTATGTGTAAAACTAGGTTTTATGTAATATAGGTACGTAAAGCTTGTTTTTGTGGAGTCTGTAGTACAGAAACACAACATAAGAAAACTAGTACAGAGAAAAGTGCTCTGTGATTTAATCTCTGCCTTCCAGCCCCCACTGTTACCTGTTGCAAAATTTAGTTGCTCTAATGTTTAAAACTGCTTGCTCAGCTGTTTTGAAACATGTCAATAATTCCTTGCTCTAGTCAATATTCAGAGAAGCTCTGGCTTCTGTATTTCTGCTTTTGTATTGCCTAGCTGGGACAGCTGTTGGCAGCTACATGCAAAGAGCTTCCAGGTCCCAAAGAAAGTCGACGGACAGCTAAAGATCTCTGGGAAGTTGTTGTGCAGATCTGCAGCGTATCCAACCAGCACAAACGGGGAAACGATGGCAGAGTCAGTCTGATAAAGCACAGGGAGTCTACGCTAGGCATTATGTACAGGTGTGTCCTAGATTATTTCTAAAGGTGCCTGGAATTGTACGTTTGCCTCCATGTCCCCTTTGCGCACTGCCTGGATTGAGCTATTGGAGCGGCAGCGGTGGCAGCTCGAGATCTCCAAGTGAGAGAGCTGCACCCTGGCAAGGTTGGGTTTTAGTGGGGGTGCATGGCTGTTTTGTCAGAGCGAGAGGAGCGGCCTGGCCTTGCCTCACTGCCAGCATCAGACTGATAGGAGCTGCTGCTAATGCAAATTCTGGAATACGTGGTTATGTGCAACAGCTTTCCATGCCCAAAAGGGAAGAGCTGCCCTGTCAAGCCGTGCGCTGTTCTGTGCTGCTCTGGGCTCATCTGGTTAATGTGTATCGAGAGGGCAGCTGCTTTTGCTCACCCTGCTGTGGGGTGGGTGGGAGAAGGTGGGTACTTTCTTTGTGTGTCAGTTTTACACTGCTGCCAGAAAAGGGAGGCAGTCTGGGTTCACTCTAGGATGCTGAACCTCTTCTGACCCCTCAATTCAAACAGCAACAGGCAGTGGCTCTGTTCTTACTATGGAGAAGAACTAGTGAAATCTTCTCCAAACAAGCTGTGCTTGTCTGGGTTATTTGGTGGTGACAGTTTTTGCTGTGGCATCACAATGAACTTCATGTACATTATAAATGACTCTAGTGCACCCTCTTCTGTAAACCTGTGCTTGTCATTGTAAGCTTGGCTTGCACTGCAGTTGCTTTCACTGCCTTTCAGGTTTCCTGTAGTGTTTTCACTTACATACCCTGTGTTTGTAAGCTTAAAAAGCTAGTTCTAGGGATCTTTTGCCAGATGAAAAAATTGTTTTGCCGCCTGTTCTCATTTACAATAATTTAAGCCTGTGTATTTTCATCGCTGTGGCTGGTGACTTACCCATATATCTGTGTCTCTAATTTAGGAGTGAATTGCTGTCGTTTTTAAAAAAGCTGCGGGTAAGTTGCAATGGACTTCACAATATGTTCATAACTATACTCTCCAATATATTTCTTCTTCTGGACTTTTTCTATTAAATTTCAGAAAAACTAATATCTATCTGGATGTTTTGTGTGGCTGAAGCACTTCTGAATTTGTTTACCTGACATAAAGCAGCGCTTAAAAGCTTGTTTAAAATCATCCTTAATGCTGACAGTGGAGATCTGTTAATGTTAGGATTACCAAGAACGTAGCTTTTGCTAAATATACAGTTTATTAGAAAAACTTTATTCCCGTTATCATGAAGGACTGTGTTTTTGGACATTAGCAAGGTATCCCTTGTGGAGGGAGGAAGCTACTACCTGGTTCATAACTAAGACGTAAAACTGAGGAGAAAAAATGTGTGTGTGTGTGTGCGTGTGTGTGAATGCGTAGAATATATTAGTATATACTATGCTCAAGTTTAAGGTTAGGCAGTAGCAATGGAAGGAAAACAAAGATGTTCAAAACTTATATGTATATATTTTTTCCAGGCAGTTTTTCAGGGAGGTGTGAAATAAGGATTTCTTACAGAAATTTTCTCAGTGTTTCTGTGTTGTAGGCTTCCTAGCAGAATAATGCCTTATCTAGAAAGGAAATGGTATTTTAAGTACCTTGCATAGTTTTAAAACTTAAGGAAGAAAGTAAAGTTTTACGTTATTTTGTGAAAATTTTTCTTTCCTCTCTTGTAGGAACCATTGGTTTTAACTACAATATTATCCTTGTTTGTCAAGCTTCATAACGTTCGGGTTAGTATGTACCATAAACATCGTGCTTGGAATGGTTAAGTGTGCTGAGTGGGTCCTTTGTAATTTCTTCTGCTATGTTTCTTCTCTTAGGAAGACATCGTGAATGATATCGCCGCAGAGTACATTGCCATCTGGCCCTCATCCATCCCCAAGTAAGATGATAACCAATGCGGAGTGTTTACAAAATCTTTGTTGATCTAGGTGATTTGGTTGCAGTTACTCAGTGTTTCCTGCTGTGCAAGGTTGTCACTGACTCACAGGCCCATTTTCCTTCTGGGGACAGATGGGTTTGATTGCATGAACTTTTGTGCCTGATTTGATGTTTCTGAGAGATGCAGGTGCAAGAAATGGAAGGGTTTGTGTGCTTTATTGAGCTATATGTAACTATATAAACTAATTAGTATTTTAATACAGAATAACTACTAACTTTTGAGAGGTGTGTTTGAATAGCTGCCATATATTAAGTGGCATAAGGTATTGAATTGTCCTGCCTGGGTAGCACAATGTTCATTAATACTTTTAATTATTTCTGTACTCGCTAAGTTTAGGGACAGACTTTGTGAGACTAGAACTTCGCTGTTCCAGACTCTGACTGTGCAAAGTACTTGTGAGCATAAGGAGAGTGAGTGCAAAGTTTAATACCACAAATGTGCCTTAATTGGTCTGCTTGGATGGTTTTGTGGTTCCTGGTTTACATTTGCGTGTCTGTTGTGAACACAAGTAGAAGATGGTTTTCTATCTATTACCAGAATTTCTGAACAGGTGAGAGAGATGGTGTATTTAAAAGTGGACCTGCCCAAGCAGTGTGCCAGGCTGCTGCCAGCCTTTCCTTCCAAGTTAGTCACTGAGGTTTCCTGCCTGAAATGGTAGTCTCTGGCCATTCACGCAAATACTGTAATAAATTTCAGTTTCTAGTGTCTGTCCATGCTTGTTGAAACTGAGAGCATATATTCTTGAGAGAAATCCTTTAATGGTGGCTGCCACAGAAAAATTCTCTCTTTGCCCAAGTCCGTGAATGATACATTTCCCCTGTCGTATATATCATATTAAAATTTTTCAACAGGAGGCGTATAACATTAAATCTTTACTGGAGTTATGTGTCATATATAATGCGCATATTGTTTTTTAGGTATAAAATCAAATTACTCTTTCAAAAGCTCATTTAGGAATTATTTCTCTTTTTCTTCCCTCCTTTAGTCTTCAGTCAGTGGATTTCGAAGCTGTGGCTGTTACAGTAAAAGAACTAGTCAGCTATGCACTGACCATCAACTCAAACAACCACTTCTGGCTAATTATCCAGGCAGACATTTATTTTGGTAAGCAAAGCAAGCATCTGTTTTTAGCATATCTGAAGGGGCACCTTGTCTCTCTCTCAGGTTTGTGTATGCTCCTAACACTCCCTGTGTTTCCTGTACATACTATCATGCAAAGGAGCCTAAGTGGTATATGAGTTTAAAAGGTTGCTTTGGAGGCAGTAAAAGTGTAAGTGATTTTTCCCTGGGAGGAGTTTTAAGCCTAGAGATAGGCTTCTGACAGGTCGTGCAGACTTGCTTTTAGGGTAAGGGAAACTTTACAAGAAGGGTCACTATTAGCTTCACTTTTTTCAATGGGGGTGTTTGGTCCTTGATGGAAGATTTGTGCATATGTGTAGCACTGGAGTTTCTCAGCGAGTGAAGAGTTGTGCGGGTCCTACTTGCTTTTAAAAGTGGTGGCCAGCTTCACTGGCATGGATGATGAGCAGAATTTTATATAAGGAGTGTGAATGAGGAGCGTGAGCTCCTCATTCAGTGCTGGTTGGCATGGGGAGCTTTTCCTGGCCTCTGAGCCCTCACCTGCCACTTGCCCGGTGCTTATCCTGGCTCATCAGCTGGGAGCAGCCAGCAGGACCTGGCTATAAAGCAGCACCAGTTCTGGGCACCACGACCCACAGCCCAAGTGCTCCGGGTGCTCACAGGAGCTTGCAGAGCCGCTGTGATTCCCCTGCTCTGTTGAGCTTAATGCCCTGCCTGGGGGCACTGCCTGGGGCACTTGTCAGCACCCACCTCTCCCCACAGACTGTGGAGTGGGGTAGCTGGAAGCCAGCCAGGCAAGCGTGGTGCTCCCTGGTGCACGCGCTGAAGAGAGGGGTATGATCATTGCTGTGCTAAAGAGGGGGAGATGGTCACTGCAGTGCTCAAAAGTAGATGGGAATTTCTTGTGCTTAACGTCTGCTGAGAGTGTGCTAGAGGAATGTAGCATCCAAGCCAAATTGTTCCTTTCCAGCAATGTGCTGTCTCTCAGCCATCCGCCTGGGGGTACTCCAGTCTCTCAGAGGAGGAGCTGCACGTTTCCAGATCAGTGTTTGGGACTGGGAGGTTGTCTGTCTCGTGCAGTGAGATGCAGTGCAGAAATCCGGTCTTCAAAGGGAGAGATTTATTTAGAACATGGTTCTCGGAGCAGGGAAGGAGCCTGCGCAGTTGGGTGACCAGGGCCCTCCCCTCGGATATGGGAGAGTTGATTTAAGGTCATGAATTGATGGCATTGACTTGCCCAAAGTAGAACAACCTCTAGAAGGGGAAGCTAATGCCAGAAAGTGCCACAATTGGAGCACTTGTAGCATATGGTGGGAACAGGCAGACTGCTCAAACTTTGCAGAGCCCTTGACAGCTGCCTGAAATTAAAAAAAGTGATTGTTACCCAACAATATACTTATTTCCAAACACTGACTTTTTTCATTCTAGACTACCAAGGCAGGGATGATAGCTGGTAGTGATAGATGTTCTTCAGCCAAAATTAACTAAACCTACTTGAAAATACAAATCAAAACCAAACCCGAGTGACAATTTCTGTGCTTCTACTTACAAGCAGGCAGGGAAGGCGCAGTCTGAAGTGCTGGAAAGGAGAGGACTGTGCAGTCAGAATATCTCACCTCCGAAGGGGAGCTCTCTGACCGCATCACCTCAGAGCCCCAGGACAAACAGGAGCTATGTAAAGGCATCAAGCAGTGCTCCGGCTTTAGCAGGTTAATTGGCACTTAAAGGTTTTCACAACGCTACATATGTTCCAAATTCTTCATGAAATCTTGGCAGAATAACATCTAACTAAGATTTTTTTTTTAATGTGATTCTTAAAAGTCACAGCTTCACCTCTGTTGCTAATTTTCCCAAGTGTATAGCTGAGTATGACTCTTTTACCATCTCCTGTGTGTACATTTTAAAATATACAAGTCATTTTCCAAGTAGAATTTCAACTGAGAGGTGGTTGAACTAACTGTGGCCTGAATAATTCTGTAAGTGATTAGTCTGAATCCTAGAAATAACTGCTGTGCTTACTCTCAAGTCTCTGCTTTGTTTTTTTCCACTACAGCAACAAATCAGTATTCAGCAGCCCTTCACTACTACCTCCAGGCAGGAGCTGTGTGCTCAGATTTCTTTAATAAAATGGTACCACCAGATGTATACACAGACCAGGTGAGATCATCTGCCGAATGGGATTTAAGTATAAATGGAGGGGCCTGTGGGCCTGCAGACCCAGGGCCGTGTCCTCGGTGCCTTCTCTGAGGCTCTGTTTAAGAAGAATCTTTCTTTCAGATTCATTTCTGAGCATTCTGAAAGCATTTCTGCCGCAGCTGCAAGGGGAGGGAATTGTGGTAGGAAAGGGAGCAGGGAGGGTTTGTCCCCTTCTTTGC
>NW_010578829.1:52182-65508 GCF_000705375.1 Tinamus guttatus | reverse complement strand
CAGAGCAGGAGGCTGTAAGAAATGGCTGCTGCCTGCCAGGGAAGGAGGTTATTTTTTGTGTCCTGTCATATTGTTACTTCTGCTGTTACTACCTGCTGGTGTCTCCCTGAAAAGCGAGCGCTCCAGTGACAGCGGAAGCCCTGAGGGGGCGACCATGGCAAGGCCTCCCTTGGGCTTGTTGCATTTTCCTAAAGTGACCAAAAAAAAAATCAGGCAAAAATCTGCTGGGGCTAAAAAAAAAGAATTTTTTTTTCAGTAGTTATGAGAATGTAGATTCAGTTATTTGGTCCCTTTAAAAAAGATGAATTAAAAAAATAAATGCTGCTGTTTTGTGAGCCAATAACAGCTTAAAAGCTTAAAACAATCTTAATCTTAATTTTTTGTTTGTTTTCCTTTTACTGCTCTACAGGTGATAAAGAGAATGATCAAGTGTTGCTCCTTACTCAACTGTCACACCCAGGTAAGAGCTGAAACAGAGTATTAAATTGAACAGTAATCTTCAAATATTTTTGACTTTAAAAAATAAAACTGACTCTATATTGTCTTCTAAATCCAATCTGCAATTACAAAATAAATTTAGTTGTTTTTGTTATCGTTGCTTCTGTGGTTCTAATTTAACTTGATTTACCAAGGAAAAAATACTACTGCTTGGAACCATTATAAAGGAAGCAGTAGTTTGAGTTTGTTTTGTTTGTATGCGCTGGCCTCTACAAACAGAACTACAACCTCGAAGAAGTTCATCTGTGGGGTGTTTGGGGGAAATCTGGTTCTATTCACTTGATCATCACCTGCGCTAACTTGTTCATTCCCTAAGAGGAGCAACATGTAAATTAAACTGGAGGCTAACAAATATTGGGAAATACGGGAGCTAGATCAGTCTTTTCACATTGAAGTAAAACATCTCCCTTTTTTTTTTTTAAGCGCTGTTGCAAGTATTTTAGAAGGAGTTATGTATGTGCTTGAAGTTTGGGTTTTAAAAGCTACTAAGTTTAGGGACTGAAGGTACTGATGCTCTCTGGCAAATTGAGGTTTGTGGGGAGCTAGGCCTGTGAAGTCAGCTGGAGTCTTTCCTTACAGGTAGCTATTTTATGCCAGTTCCTCAGAGAAGTGGACTATAAAACCGCATTTAAGGCACTGCAGGAACAAAACAGGTAAATACTGCAGCAAATAACAATTGTCTGCATGTTATGTGCATATTATATACATAAAGCTTATGTCTTCTCTTTCAGTCATGATGCTATGGATTCTTACTACGACTACATCTGGGATGTCACAATTTTGGAATATTTGACATGTATCCTTTCATTAGCAATTACTGAAGAAACAATTTATAGGGGAGGTTCAGCTTTGGAAAGTCACTTTTAGCTGCTGGCAGCTGCGTTTCATGCTCGAGTCAGACTTCCTGCCCTGGCACCCTCCCTGCCTCCATCTCCCTGGCACCACCACCTTAAGGCAGGGTTTCTTCACCGTCTTCATAAAGGGGGCAGGTGGCTCTTCTTTTCCAACACCTCTTTCCCAGCATCTCTTTTTCCTGACTTTCCATCAGATCTCCATCATAAACGAGGCGAGACAGACAAGAGACAAATAGCGGTAAGTAGGAACAGAATGTAGCAGGGAACGGTGTAGTGTTTTTTAGTTCCCTGAAGCCTATCTTTGAAATGAATTACTACTTCCAGTTTTATATTCCTGCATAATTTTTACTACAAGGGGGATGCTGACATAAACTTGCACCAAGAGGGTGCAGGGTTAGGAGAGCATAGATATTACAGAAATAAAATCATTTCTGCTTGAACTAGTGCTGGAAACAAGCCTTGAAGGAGCTAGCTTAACTAATTGTCTTCTGCTAGTGCTAATACCTCTTTTTTCTCTTTCCAGATTAAAGCTATTGGCCAGACTGAGCTTAATGCCAGTAACCCTGAGGAAGTGCTGCAACTCGCTGCCCAGAGAAGAAAAAAGAAATTTCTTCAAGCAATGGCAAAACTTTACTTTTAAGCTAAAGGTGGAAAATCCTTATAAAAGGGGCAGAAATGGGAAAAAGGAAATCTTTCAATGCTTTTTATTTTTTAAATTCATTTAAATTTTTGTACAACATTTACAGTGTATCTTTTAGAAATAGATGAAATATTATAATAAACCCCCTTATTTTTACAAACTGTACAGAAGGCCTGAAACAACTTCAGCTAGTTCACAATGCATTGTTCATAGAAGCAATGAATTCAAGTTTGCTAAATTAAAGAGCTCAAGTTTAATACAACATGTAAAAAAAAAAAAAAAAAAGACACGAGTGTCATGTGAAGCTCAAGTGCAGTTTCACAAACTGCTCAAGGTCATACAAAACTGCTACTGCTAGAAGGAGCATCTTGAACAAGGGAGAAGGAAGAGAATGACTGTCCCCTTCAGCAGAAGTTAAGCACCTCAGTGGTAGAGGTAGTAAATATTCCAAGGAAAACAGTAGTTAATGCTGCTTATAAACACTGATAAAGTACAGCTCCACAGTTGCTTTTAAAAATACTGCTCACACTAGTTGAGTGGTTGTGTAAAGTACCAGCACTTCGATTTTTCCCCATACCCTTTCCAGTTCTGGCTCTTTCGGTCTTTTGAAGGTTGAGGGCTGGCTCTTACACCCTGGGACTCCTTCCTTGCAGGACTGCACTTATTCCAGTTAAGTTACTGCAGCAGCACATTCTCTACTTGTACTCATTACCTGAGGTCAGCGTTATTCTTAAATGAATTCTTAACATGTGAGTTCAGAGCAGCCCTAAAGCTATCTTAAAGTCATCAGCCTCAGGTAGAGCTAGAGTGTGACCCAGGGCTGGCTCAACCTTAATGCAGTGGCAGAGTGGTTTTAGAGTAAACTGCTTAACCACTGACCTCTCTAATCCTCCACCTGAGCTCATAGGGCAGTTAAGTTTAGACATTAAGATCTGCCTATACCAAGAAAAAAAAAAAAGAGTCAAGAAATATGTACAAACTGTCATCAAGCTCCTGTATGGCTATCCCAAATTAAAGCAAGTTTGCCAGGTGAGTTGAGTGGACGAGCTCAGCCACTCAGCCATTTCAAAACAAGTTCTTGAAATCTGTAATTCATAATTTAAATTAGGAATGTTCAGAGTTAACTAGTCCTGTTTGAGAAGGGACCGGAGTAGTCCAACCTCTTGCATTAACACAGAAAAGGACACTTGGCCTAAAAAAGTCCTTTGTCACATCTGTAGGAGGAGGTCTTAGCTTCCATCCATTGCTCTGTACAGTGTCTTACTGCCCAGGCCTTGCAGAGCAGCACAGAGCCTTGGAGTCAACTTGAGCACAGTCTTGTTTTGAAGCACCAAATCCTGTTTCTGGAACTCTTCGGGACAGTTGTTGGCCACATTTCATTTCTTCTCAGTACTTTTGGGAGGTGTTATGATTCCTCCTGTAGACATTGGAGATAACTGACCTGGGGCTGTAGCTGCTGCTCCACTGTTAACTTCTTCCTGTGAAGAGGAGTAAGACACATTAAGCCACAGGGCAGCAGTTTCCAGTTTTACAAACCCATCAGAAGCTTCTGTCAATTCAAGCCAAGAAACTGACTACACAACTAGAAGGGTTGTTACCTGACAACATTACCAGCTTTTAAACCCTCCCCTGTAATTCTTATCCAAGTCTGTAGGGCTTGGGAGCAGCATAGGGGAGCACGTCCTCTGTCCCCAGACCCGGGCACACTGCTGCTGCCAGCACCTGGGCCACCCAGCCAAGCTCACCGCGCTCAGCAGCCTCCCACCTCCTGCTTGGTGGTGATAAAAGGTGCATGAAGCACCACCAACAGCCTGAACTGCAAATACACAAACCACGTACCAGCATGTCCAAGTAACTTGTATGTGTTTGAATATTGTGTCGATCCTCTACTGCAACCTTTTTAAAATTCTTCAGTTTCACAGGGATTTTTCTCGTCACGTTTGCAAAAGGCACCATCCATTCCACACACTCGGAAATGCTGTCCCAGTCTAAGCCTGAAGGATGAATCACAAAGGCACATTTATAGATCCCAAGAGAGCTGTACAGTCTTTGTTTGCCAGAATTCCGATAGGGTCATAAAATAGAGAAAAAGAGCCCAATAACAGACTGCTCGTGATCCCTAACCCAGCTGGATCTCACAGGGCAGCAGTGTCATCCCCAGAGAAGAACATGCCCAGTTCCCCTGGACAAGGCTGGGCTTCTGAAAGCGTTTCCTTCTTTTTCAAGCCTTCGCAATGTGTGAAACAGTGGTAGGAAGGAAGTGAAACCAGGAAAACCCACAAACCCAAAGAACAACTTAATGCCCATTAGTTTTTGTTCTTTTTCTGCCTGATAAACGCAAATGCTCTGGGCAGTTTCAGGCCTGTAACAGCCTTCAAGAAGCTGCTGCCTGCGGGTGCCGAGGCCACCGCAGCGCCTTGTCTCACCTGAGGCTTTCTGAACGACGTCGATTGAGGTATAGTGGCAGAGCGCAGCAGCAGCCAGCGTCCTGTACTGGAAGTCCAAAGAATTCACATCCAGAATGCACAGGTCCAAGAGCTGAGGAAACAAGAGTTACAAACTTAATATCAAGAAGATACTTTAGTACAAGCTTGCCTGCAAAACTGCCATGTGTGCACTAGATCCTACACTCTCGTCGGTAGCACATAAGTGGCTGTACTTTTTAGAACCAGTCACATGTATCTGGGTTTAGCTTTGGCACCAATTTCAGTTAAAGCCGCTCTCTCAGAATTAGAATGCAAGAAAATTTGCTCTTCTACCAATAACACACAGAACACACCATTTGTACAAATCTAAGGACACCTTTAAGCTCTTGGCAGAGCTCCAGGAAGGTCTAATTCACTGAGCTCCTAAGTGCTTTTGCTTATGAGACCCATCTTCTCTGTCCTGAGACTCTGCAACGGTGGAGACACCTGCAAAAATTGGACAACCCTCCTCAGACTCTGTTCTGGACAAAGGCACAGAAACACTATTGCTGATGATGCAGCCAGATGCCACTACCTGTCCATAAAGAGTCCTGTATTATCCCCCTGCTCTCAAGGGCTGTTGCTATTGCCTGTTGTTTGCGGAACTACAGCACGTAGCAACTGCATTTGTGCTTCTTTCAATGTAGAGTCTTAAAATAGAGGAGGGCAGAGAAACAAAACACACATGGGCAGCTTCTTGAGGCTCCAGTATAAAGAGCTCCAAAAGGAGAAAATTTGCATGTTTCTTTACAAAGCAGTACATGAAGTGAAATAAGGAAAAATTTAAAATCTTTAAAGCTTTTCCAAGCACACTGTGTAGTGGTGCTTATATTACTCCAAAATGGCATGTTCCTATATGGCTTACCACCTACCTGTGCGATCTGGATGAATTTTTCCTGAGAATACTGAGGTAGCAGCACTTTGGGAACATCCTTCAGAGCATCCACTTGAAGATAAAGGTTCAGCCAAGAGATGATTGTCACCGGACAGAGTTCCCACTTTAAAGCCTGTAAATATTAAACATTTAAGTACTTGTACTATTCAACATTTAAGTTCTTACTACCTTCTGAAAAGGCTGGGTTGCAATCAGCAAAAAGCACGTTCATCTCAATCCTTTCACAATACTCAATGCAGTTGGATTTAACTTCTCTGTCCCACTCGGAAATTGGGGCAGTGCCTCAAAATGCCTCAGCCTGCAGCCAGCATCTACTGCTAAGGGTGAGTAAGGGCCTAGGAAATTCTGCAGCAGTAAAAAAGGATCCTCTCCAATACAAAGAGCACAGAGCTGCGTGCGCCAATTCTTTAATGCTAGAGATGTCCCTCAGATACTAGAGGCATTAAAACAGAAGGCTCAACGCACACCCCTTCAGCCAGTTCTTACAAGCACAGTGCAGTGATTACCTTTAACATAATAAGTTCCATTCTTATTATATCATCTTCACTGCAAGCACCATCAGTGACATAAGCAAATTCTTGAATTTTAGGAGCGTAGATTTCCTTTCAAGAGAGAAGCAGAAAAAAAATGTCAAGATCAGAGTGGCTTAGTGTTCCAGGAGAGCTTGAGAAGGTCCCAGCAAACATTCCTACTGTGCAACATTTCTTAGGCTAGAACAGCATATTCCTGGTTTCATGTAATGACTTAAACTTACAGGATAAGGAGATATTGAAAATACATAGTCTGTATGTTGCCTGCTGTATAATGTGATTTTTTGCAACCCATTTAGCTTTGGGGGAAATAAATGCTGACCAAACAATCAGAACAAACTTTCACTTATTTTGCCTGTTTTTGGGCTGTTGTATTTGAGGTAAAAGCGCAGACCGACCCGTTCTTGGCGCATGCTGCTGTACTGCAGAAGGCTGCTTGATACCAACCGAGGCCCAGCGTTAGTGCTGGCACAGTCACATTGACAAAAATACCCAGGAAAATATGGGAGAAAAATCCCGCCGTCTCCAGCAAGGCCGTGGGGCAGGGACAGGTGACGAGGAGGTTGTGCTGACCCTGGCCCCGGGCTCAGGCCCTGCTGCGCGGGCGCCTCAGCACCAAGGCCCAGCTGCCGGCAGCGCCTCTGCCCGGGGGCTCCCCGTGCTCCTGGGCTCAGTTGGGGCTCCAGAGCAGCCCACGTAAGTCCCAGATTTTCATCTCAGACCCCAGGACCCCAAACCTTCATCTCAGCCCAGCCTACCAGGTACTGCAGTGCGTTCAGAGGAGATGCAGGAAAACACCCTGGTGGGCTATGGAATAACAAGGGGGCAACGTAATGCACCACCACCAGTGCAAGGACTGCACCACAAAGGAAACAGCTCCATGAAACTGGCTCAGAGGGCTCTCAGTTCCCTGCGCAGGCAGTTTGGGGCCTGCGTTTGCTTTTCCTCAAGTCTCACCCCCCCTGCCCTTTCCTGGGAGCGTTTGCCAACTGCTCTGTGTTTGGAAAAGCACAAAGCTACTCCTGGCACCTTTGCTTAACTTGTAAGTTCAAGTGGTCTCCTTCTCTGCAGCTGAGGAAAAGGAGGACAGCTTCCAGAGCCTGATATATTAACAGCTGTTTTGCTGAATGAAAAGATAAAAGTTTCCTCCTCAGTGTACACCGCTGGTGTACATCAAAAGATTCCTACAGAAGAAATAGGATCATTGTCTTTTTAGGTAATCCAAACTTACCACCCTTCCCCTCTAACAGGGCTTCTCACCTCAAGCTTGGAGGCAATGAACAGCGAGGTGATTCCTATGAGCTGCAGCATGCTCTTGTTGATGTTCTTCTGCGTCAGCATGAACCTATCAAAGAAGTCTTGAGCGAGGTAGAAGGTCTCCCTGTGCAGTGCATACACCTCGCACACCTACAACAGGAGCAAAAATCATTTGATGCTGCACTGCATTCCATTATAAAACCTGATACACCCGTGTCAGGACATTCGTGATAACAGCAAATCATTGGATACTTGCAATTCGCTTTATCTTTTGCGCAGATATTATCACATAACTAAGTGTGTTCCGTAGCACTGAAGAGTAGGAAGCTGAGAAAAGTATTTCCCACTTCCCATCATTTATCCATGGCACAGTAACCTACTTCCAAGTGCACAGAGCACCTAAGTATCACCTAGTTTCCTTTGACAGGAGAACAAGAGTTACCAGCAGCTCTCCAGCAAAAGAAGCCTCGTGAAGGTGAGAACAAGCCCTATCTAGTGTCAGCTAACACAATTCCCCAACATGGTCAACTCCAGACTCAGGACTAGAAAGGTAGGGGCCAGACTTGCCCATGAATAAGTGAGCACCGTTTCTATAAAAGTAAATGTGCCAAATATGAGTTATGATGCTTGGTCGCATTTAGCAAAATGTTAGTTATGAAGTCAACTCCCCAGCACCTCTACAGATCAAAATATATATATACGTTTATATGTGTGTATGGCCAATTCAAAGTTAGTGAGGAAGTCAGGTGTTAAGAGAATTAGCAAAGTGTCACTATTTGGATCACTTCAAGATCAGGACTGTTAAAACCAGAACGAGGCCAACACTTTGGGGTGAAGCTCCCTGCTCCACCTTCCCCGCAGCAGCACCAGGGAGTTCTCTGCACAGAACCCATGAGCTTTGCTAGATCCTCTCTGCAGATGGGCAAAGCCTTCACAAGTCAAAGGCTGCTTCTGGCAACAGCAGCAAATAAATATCCTCAATACAAAGTTCTTGGAAATGCCTCTAGGACACAGCTCTCCTTTTCCAGCACCGGTATCCCTTCACACAGGGTGGCTGCCAGACTGAAAACTGGGAAGAGCTGGAAGTTCTCAAATGTAACCAAAGCGCAGTGACAAGGAGTATGGGTGTAGTTTGCTTGTAATCCTTTCCAAACAAGGACCTGTTTACATCAACAGCCTTTAGATGCCTGCCACTAAAGCACTGCTTGTTTCTGCTCTCTTCACAAGATACAAGTGAAATATCTAATATCCAGTCAGGAACGAGTAGCGTCAGTGGTGACATCTAAGGGCTCTCAACACAGACAAGGCCAGGGTGGTAGCAGAGGTCCTCAAACGAGTGCAGTTGTTTCAAGGCTGGGATACACTCTAACGTGGCTAAAGCTCCATGAATAATCTCACTTTAGCAGTTTCAGCACTTTGCCTTGAAATTACTTTCAGATTTTTCCTCCTCCCCAAAACAGATCTTAAAGAGAGCTTAGAATTATTATTTTCTTCCCTGCCTGGAAGGTTCAACATCTCCTGCCAGAAAAGGCCAAATGTAACTCACTAAGTCACCAAGAGGAGCAAGAGCAGTAACTTGTAACCCTTTTGTTGCAAACTGTTTTTGTCATTTACCACTACAGTACATTTTGCTATTACATCTTTTATGTAAAAGCTCTACTTTTATCCGCCTCCTTCACAGGTGTAACACATGGTAAAGTAAGTTTGGAGACAGACCTCCAGGAGCCAGTCGAGCAGGATGGACCTCATGTGGGGCTGCAGGCTGGCGTGTAGCGACGTGAAGTGCTTGCAGTGAGCGTATCTGCTCTCCTTCTTGAGGATGTTGAGCCAGACATCTTTGGAATTTCCCCAGCTACGGAATGAAGTTGCACACAGCAGTGTGAGCACAGAGACACCTTCACAAAGGGCATAAGAACCTTTTCTATTGTCTACAGATACTCAAAAAAATCTGCCCACTGGGAGATCCCTTTGGCAACCAGGAAACTGCAGAGCTGCCTGGAGCGGCTCCCACCAGCGCAGCAGCCCCTGGCCACGGCCCGGGCGTTACAGGGGCACCGGTACCACCTGGTACCACCCAGCCGGGCCCTCACAGGGGCACCGGGACCACCCGGAGCCGGTCAGGGCTCCCGCTCCACCACTGTGTGGACACCGACCCACACGGGGCAGGCAGCCATTTTAGAGCTCGGCTTTCCAGGCATGAGGTGAAGAACAAGGCGCCTCCAGCTGCCCCCAAACACAGCCCGGGTCAGTGTGAAAAGGGTTCCGGTCGGTGCTGGAAATTCACTTGCCCTGTCTAATCCACCTGAAGGTTCAGCTACTTGGGCAGAAATGGAATTCTTGGTTACTGCTACCCTTATTAGCACTTAAACCTACCAGGAAAAAACTAAGCGGGTGCCTGCGTCACTACTATGGTTTGGTTTTAATTTGGAATGATTATTATGGATTGATGGAGGGTTTTTTTCTTAAATATATTTCTCATACTATAGTTACTAAGGAGGGCAGCATGCTAATGCAATGCTGATTTCCTACTGCTATTCTTGGACTTAAGTATTTACTTTTCCCCCAAGTCAAAGCAGAGAGAAATTAACAGAGCTCGTCACCTTGTCCCACAAGCTCTAACTTAAAATCAACGCTACTCTACAGCCCTTGTAAACAAAAACACAAGATGCTGAAAAAAATACGTTCCTGTGTAATACACAAGCCAAAGCAGGCATGAAGAAATCCCTTGTCAGTATTTTTCTGCAGCAACTAGAAGTCACCAATGACTCCCTAGTTTGGCTATTGGAAAGGATGGAGCCCATCAACAAGAGGCAAGCATGGAGGGGACATGCCCAGGCATGGAGCTCCATATCCAAACGAGTCTTTGGGATCCAGCAGTTCATAGCAGCTTCCTAAAGCAATACAGGAGATACTCCTACCTTGGAATAAGCTTTCCAAACAAACAAAAAGGGGAGTGGGGTTGGGGGCGGAGCAATTTGCTGGGTATAAAGAAGAACATTCTGTGCTTCAAAGCACAGGTCAGCAACCTACAGCAGGCTGGGCAGTAACACAGAGGGCAGCTCAGTTTGGAGCTCACTGAAAGAGAGAAGAAGGGACCTGTTGCTTTGCACCAAGGCAAAGAGTCACCAACAACATGGCCTCATGTTCTGGTTCTTTTCCTGTTCACCTCAGCAGTTCTCTGTAAAGTCTCCACAACTTTATACCCACAACCATTTCATTAAATATTTGTCTGGAACAAAGAGCAACCAAGCGCTTATTAATGCGCCTGGATGTCCAAGGCCTTTCAGGATCCCACTTAGTCATCCTGTCTACCCCTCTCGAGGAGGGAAACTGCTTCCATCAATATATTTAGATTTGCAAGAGAAGTCTGGTCTACAGCATGGCCACCCTCTCCTCTCCAGCAAAAACCTTCATAAAACACGTTGTGTCTGCAGTCCTGTCTGCTGGACTAAAGACCAGGTCTGCAACTGGACGTGTTGCCTTCAGAAGCCACCTGCAAAGGGACAGCGCCACAAAGGTGTCTGTGTGTTTAAGTGCTCAAGTTCTGAAAGAAAACCTGATCTGCTACTTTGGCAAGTTGTTTTTTGGTCACTCAGTTTCAATAACACTGAAAGAAGCTTTAACCTCCATGTTCCTGAATCTTAAGGCCAACCCTCAGTGCTAAGCTCCAAAGGAGGGCTGTGAAGGAGGAAAGTTCTCTCTCCATTCTCACTGTATTTAGAAGAGCATTGAAAAAGTAAAATTTTTGTATTTTTCCAGACAAGCATCAGATTGTTCATGAGATAAGGAGACAAAGCAGAGGGATGGGCTGGTTACTGCTGCTATATGAACACTTTACAACAGATTCTCCTATGGCAGCTCAACATACTTGAAAAAGCATCAACAACTGCAGCATCTGGAAAACTTACTTGAGCTCAGGCAAAGGTGATGGATTTATGAAGAGGTTTCTGAATCTGTATTTTTTGAATCTGGAGAAGTCAGTGGTTCCTGATTCCTTATGAGGTGTTTCAATAATTATGCAAGGTGAGATGCCTCCTGTTATCGTGGGCGGCCAACAACTCTACAACATTAAAAAAAAAAAGACATATTTTAAATGTTGAATTTGCAATGGTAGCAAGAGGGGTGAAATCTAGATTAACTTTATATGTCGCATGCATTTCTGGACTTCAGCAGTGATTTAGAAGCATAGGTAAAGTGAAGGATTAAACACCAGCAAAGCCTTTCAAGAGCAAACAGGCACTTCTGACAAGCTCAGGGAACTCAGTTTTGAGGAGAAAAATTGCCTCAGGTTTGTGAGCCCGGCGTAATCAGATCCATGGCTAGGGCTGTCCAGCTATGGCACATAAAGAAAGGGCGCTCACTGCCTCCAGGGAACGGGACCCTGGGTTCCTTAGGCTGCTGGTCCTGCTATCTGCTTATTTACTGAGCAGGAAAAGAAAGCAGCGGGTGGAGGTCCTACGGGTGGAAATTCAGCAGCTCGTTATCTTCCAATTAGGGAGCCCAGGGAGGAACCACCCAGTGCAGCTCAGGGCAGCTCCCGCACCAGATACCCCGGGCGGGTGGGCAGCAGCGGGGCTGCCTGGGCCTGCCGGGATGCAGCGGCTCCAAAGGAGAGCGGCCACGGTCACCCAGGCAGAAAACTTCCCGAATTTGGAATTCCCTCCCTGCTCCCTTGTATTGGTCATGCGCAGCCAGCAAGTCAAGAGACACCAAGGGCACGGAGCGGTGTCAGTCTGAAAGGGCTGCCAGCCTTTACGATGGTGACGCAGGACACAAGTCACGTTCTGGAGAATGAGGTGGGACCAAGTTCCCAAAGCAGCAGAACCCCTGGACACAGGGCCTTTCCCTGTAGAGCCATTTTGCAAAGAAGTAAACCTGGCATTATGTCCCTAGCATATCCAAACCTATTTAGCCAGACTAAAGTACCCAGGATGAAATTGCATAGCCCCACAGAGCTAATCTAACATCATACAGCCCCCACAAAGTGAAGATCCTGCTTCTGTCCTGCCCCAGTCCTTCCTTGTTATCATCCTTGATGTTTGCTAGAGCCTCTGCTGGGTTGATGCAACTCACTAACCTGGCAGGGCAGTACTCACTTCTTGGAGCCAAATTATCAAGTTGCACCAAATTAACAAGTGAAAGGTGAAGAACAGGGGCAAGCCAGGCAGAGGAGTGAACGGCTGGACATCAGGAATGGAAGAAAAGGGGAGCAGGACTTCCCCCTTCCAACAAAGGTGAGTTGTGACATGATTTCATACCAAGATCAATCTATGAACTTGAGGAGTGTTTTCCCACACAAAGTTTCACAGAAAACTGCAGTTGGAAGAGCTTAACTGCACAGACTTCCTTCACCAGTGAGCTGGTAGCCTCATTTGGTGTAAGAGCAGATCAATGGCATAACTGCAGATGAGATTGTCTGCAAGAAGAAACTATATTGCTAATTCATTTTAAAGTGCTGGAGCCCCCCTCATTTAATTTAAGAGTGATCTATTTCATTTATAGTCAGTTCCCAAGGTGATTGAAGTCATTTTGATAATTCTTAAGCGAAAGAGCACCCATGTGGTTGTGAATATCAAGGTGGGGCTTCGAGCTCATTTAGGCAAGTTAAACAAGTGCAACGGTCCTGTTCAGACCTGCCTCTGGGTCTTACCCACTTTGCATATGGTGATATGAGGGAATATCTGCTTTTATTCTGATTTTAAACCTAGCCTTACTCTGCAGTGGCTTCCACACTGAAGGACTCTCTATCTACAGAGAAAGTAGGCATAAAGAAAAGCAGAAACACCTAAAGAGAAAGAACAGAGCATCTACACCTTCCACCTCTGAAGGGGGCAACTTGCCCTGTCTGACACTTTCTGGGGCGGAACGGGCGACTTCACACTCACCGGCCACTCCAGAGGGGACCCCTCACCCAGCACTGAGTTACCTTAATCTCGTATTGATGTTTCTTAGCGATTTTCCCATCTTCTCTTTTCCTTATCTCCTGCTGAGAGAGGAGAGGCAGGTCAGCGCACAGACACACGGATCAGCACCCACCTCCCCGCACCCGGGAGCCACCAGAGCCCCGGCCCTGTCCCCGCAGAGGGAGGACCCCTTCCCCCGGGATTACTGCGTTTTTGGAGTCTCCCAGCGCGGTCACCTCTGCTGTCCGGCGCTTGCGGCTCTGGAGCTGCTCGGGGGCCTGCAG
>NW_010578829.1:35533-47066 GCF_000705375.1 Tinamus guttatus | reverse complement strand
AAAAAAAAAAAAAAACCCTTTTTTTTTTTTTTTTTTTTTTTTTTTTTTTTTTTTAATCCAAGTTATACTCTATCCGTATCCTATTGGAAGGTCATATTTTAATGTGCCCAAACACTTGAACTCCCACTTTCAACACACACACGCAGAGGAACATGCTTCCAAAACAACATTTCTTATACTCACCAGCTGAGCTCCTGACCAAATCCCACAGTCAGGCCCCTGGGCCACCATCACCATGTCAAGAGGCAACACCTGTAACAAGTAGCCCATCTGCCTCCACCTACCCATGCGCCCATAGATTATCGACTTGCAGCTCAAGGAAATAACAAGGCCCTTTTCCTTATCATTTCCAAGATAGCTTCATCACTAAGCTGTAAATAAGGCACCTTGTAGACCACGAGTAAGTTCAGGGGAAAAGAATGAATATCTCAAGAAAAGCACTAGATAATACAAATAATAGACAGTACTTTCTTTACCAAAAACTCATCTTCACCATGCCCTCCATGCCCTCAGGTGGGCAGCACATTAACAACCACCTTTTCACTGATGCACTGCAGCAAAAACCCTTTAGATACCCAGGGAACAAGAGGTCACTTATGATTCTCCGTTGGGCTGATCATAGATCTCTCCAAAGGGAGAGATGATTTGCAGTAGACAATGCCCCATGCTAAACTGCCTGCAGTCAATAGATAATTGGTAATGATGAACTAATTCAGCTGTTGACTGGTTTGTCATGAGCCACAGAAGCCAAATTTCCCTCTCTCTCCTCATTTAATACCAGACTTACCCTCTCCTCTTACTCCATTTCATGCCACAGATGGATCTCTGCAGGTTGCCCAGAGAGCTCATCCTGCCAGCTGTCTTCATTTGACTTTTTCCCCCTACGTTTGGCAGAGCAACATATGGTCAGGAAGGAAGTGGAGATGAGATCTCAGGTTCTGCAGGTGAGATGCCAATTCAGTAATTACCCATGGATTTGTTTATATGGGCCCTGAGAGGGTGCATGTAAACTAAAGGCAGGCATGCTCTTCCCATGGGCAATCTGACACTTTTTTTTTTTTTTTTTTTTTTTTTTGGTTGTTGTTGTTGTTGTTTCTTTGCAGCAATTATTACACTTCACAGCCAAGAACGCATGGATGCCATGAGGTGGTGTCAGCAGCAGTTTTTCAGCTACAGTTGTAATTCTCTGCTGGATGTAAACATGGAGGTACCTCTGACTGTATCAGTCCTCTCTAGTCATGATCTTAGCTTTCTTCTTTCTTTAGCAGAAATTGATCACAGAACGGTGGGGGTTGGAAGGGACCTCTAGAGATCATCTAGCCCAACCCCCCTGCTCCAACAGGGACACCCAGAGCACGTGGCACAGGGTGGCATCCAGGCAGGGTTTGAAGATCTCCAGAGAAGGAGACTCCACAACCTCTCTGGGCAGCCTGTTCTAGGGCTCTGTCACCCTCCCAGGAAAGAAGTTCTTCCTCACATGGAGATGGAACTTCCTGTGTTTCAACTTGTACCCATTACCCATTGTCCTGTCACTGGTCACCACCAAGAAGAGTTTGGCCCCATCCTCTCTACATTCTCCTCTCAGGTATTTATACATATTGATCAGATCCCCTCTCACTCTTCTCCAGGCTAAACAGGCCCAGCTTAGTCTTTCCTCATAAAATAGACACTCCAGTCCCTTAATCATCTTTGTCGCTCTCCACTGGACCCTCTCTAGAAGCTCCACGTCCCTCTTGTACTGGGGAGCCCAGAACTGCACGCAATATTCCAGGTGCGGCCTCACCAGAGCTGAGGAGAGGGGCAGGATCCCCTCCCTTGACCTGCTGGCAATGCTCCTCCTCATGCAGGGCAGGATCCCATTGGCCTTCTTGGCCCCAAGGGCACATCGCTGCCTCACGGTTAACCTGTTGTCAACCAGGACTCCCAAACTTCCCAACTATCCAACTTGATATTTGATAGTCATTGCTCACATGCCCCAAATGGGCACATTGGATCCACCATTGCCTATTCTCTGTGTGCCAGTGCTGAAACAGTGGTTTCAGCACTCAGGAGGCTGATTTTTTGAGCATGTTATTCTTATTATAGTGTCTGACAGGGTCAACTTTTGCTTGTATACAGCAATATGAAGGCCGCACATCAGAAGGAAGTGGGTGTTTACAGCAAGGCTCATGTTTGTGAGTTGAAAACTGAAGTCTTCTCTGGGCTTCTTGACTGGTTTTGTTACTCTTCTCTATTTTTTGCTCTTTTTTTTTTTTCTTCCTTTGATCCTCTGTGAAATTACAATACAGTAATCTAACTCACAAAGGTGTTGGAAGGTTCAGTTATCTGCATGCCAAACCTTGGGACAGACAAGAGTTTCAATTTGTGATGTTTTAGCCTTATCATGGTAGCTCCAGGACAGGCAGAGACCATTTTCTTGCTAAGCCTCACTCGAGGCCTCTTTATTCTACAAAAATTAATCTATGGTGACTACATCATGGGAACAACTGTGCTGTGGCAGCATGAGTCTGCTCTTCTGATGAGTCATTTACGTATGTGTTAAAAAGACTGAAACCTGCATATATCCGTGTCACTGAACGAGGGAGGTGAGAGCGTTCTGTGGTTATAAACACGCACCCAAAGTCAGCAAGGCAAAGAAAGCCAATACTGAACAGTGTGTCAAAGAAATGGTGCTTCCAGCACAGGTATAGGTCTCTAAGAATGGCAGTTATCAGGCTAGTTTCATCAGAGATGCCCAAGGATTTGCATAAACAGGAAATCTAGTAGGGGAGGTGAGAATTTTAGTTAATGTATTTATTGATGTGGCTCTTTACATGAGCATTTTGCTTTGCCACAAACTGCTTTGGAAACATTCAGGATATTTAAAAAAACATGCAAAATAAATTTAAAAAGCTGGAGTCAGAACCCACAACAGCAGGAACACGATCGGGCTTAGCCACATGGTTATGACCATGAAAGTGTAACAGGTCAAGCTTTCTTGTATAGAGAACTAGAGCTCTTGGTATAAACTCTGCTTGTGCAAGCATACAAATCACATTACCATTAGGAAATGTGGATGATACCAAACTGGGAGGAGTGGCCGACATTCCAGAGGGCTGTGCTGCCATTCAGAGAGACCTGGACAGGATGGAGACTTGGGCAGAGAGGAACTTCATGAGGTTGAACAAGGACAAGAGCAGGGCCCTGCACCTGGGAAGGAATAACCCCAGACACCAGGACAGATTAGAGGTTGACCTGCTGGAAAGCAGCTCCGCAGAGAGGGATTTGGGAGTCCTGGTTGACAACAAGTTAACCATGAGGCAGCAGTGTGCCCTCATGGCCAAGAAGGCCAATGGGATCCTGCCCTGCATGAGGAGGAGCGTTGCCAGCAGGTGGAGGGAGGGGATCCTGCCCCTCTCCTCAGCTCTGGTGAGGCCGCACCTGGAGTACTGAGTGCAGTTCTGGGCTCCACAGTACAAGAGGGATGTGGAGCTTCTAGAGAGGGTCCAGCAGAGAGCCACGAAGATGATTAAGGGACTGGAGTGTCTATTTTATGAGGAAAGACTAAGCGAGCTGGGCCTGTTTAGCCTGGAGAAGAGTGAGAGGGGATCTGATCAATATGTATAAATACCTGAGGGGAGAATGTAAAGAAGATGGGGCCAAACTCTTCTTGGTGGTGACCAGTGACAGGACAACAGGTAATGGGTACAAGCTGAAACACAGGAAGTTCCACCTCCATGTGAGGAAGAACTTCTTTCCTGGGAGGGTGACAGAGCCCTGGAACAGGCTGCCCAGAGAGGTTGTGGAATCTCCTTCTCTGGAGATCTTCAAACCCTGCCTGGATGCCACCCTGTGCCACGTGCTCTAGGTATCTCTGCTGGAGCAGGGGGGTTGGACTAGATGATATCTAGAGGTCCCTTCCAACCCCGATCATTCTGTCATTTGATGAAAATCAAAGTTTTTACTCAGTGGGAGCTCTGGGAAGGGAAATGTTCTGTTCTTTAAATTCAGTGTTATCAGTTAATCATGTAATTGTTTCCTAGGCTGTTCAAATTTTAGAATTTGACAAATGACATATTCAACACAAATGGAAAAAACTTTTAACTATGAGGAAAGATCCCCTGGAACCTTCTCTTCTTCCTCTCAGAGGTAGTGAAAAGCACAGAAAAATTCTGTGAATTACAAGTTTCCCTTGTAAAAGATGGACTCGGGACAAACACCTACCTACTGATAATAAAAAATGACTAAGTGAGAGCAGTCAAAGAAATAGAGTGGTTTGTTCATACTGCCTATTGCTTCCACTTACATGTGAATATGATCCATGAGCAGATGTCTGTACCAAAGTGTCTGGAGGGCACTGGCTGATGTCCTTGCAAGGTCAGTCTCACCTATGGGAAGCTGTGGAGATCAGGGATTCCCAACAGCTGAGGAACGCAAAATCAGTCACCTTCAAAAAAGAAAGAACAGTCCAGACAACTAAAGGAGGCTGTTTTTATGAAAGCACTTCTTATGTTCAAGTAGAACTTCCAAGAACCTCCCCTGGCCATTGTTACAAGAGTAGCTCTGCAGTGACATCAGCCACCAAACAGCCACAAATGGATCCCATGAGGTCCTCTGGGCTTCTGTATGTCCACTTTCTCCTGTATTCCTTAACTTGCTCCTCCTTTGCTCCATGGGTCCAGGCCTGAGGATTTCTGAAGGCTGGTCTTATCAGAGAAGACTGAGACAGAGACAACATGCAGTACCTCAGATCTCACTAGATCCTCTGCCCCATTCAGCAGCAGCCCCTTTGCATGTTTTTTTTTTTTTTCCCTCCAGCTGATAAACCTTCAGAAATCCCTGTTGCCCTCTTGCCCGATTAAATTCCAGGCAGGCTTTGGCTTTCCTAACCCCATCCCCACATCCTCAAAGAGGGATGTGCACTCCCTCCAGCTCCTCCGACCCTTTCCATCGCTCACGTGCCTCACAGCAGCCTTCAAATACTCATGAGAGGCTGCTCAGATGGAGACAGAGCCTTCAGCGGTGCCCAGGAGGATGAAGGGCAATGGGTGTCAGTTGAAGCAAGAGGTTGGTCTAAAGCCCCCAATATTCTGATTCACAAACTACTTTTAAAGCAGTAACTCCATTACCTGAGTTGGATTTTTGTATACATGGACGGTGGCAGAGTTTGTAGCAACAGGCTGCACATTCCACTCAGTATGTCAAGCAAGAGCAAGTCCATGTGGGCAACAGCAACCCCAGGGCAGCGTGAGACTGACCCTCACTGCCACGTACCCCTGTCAGCAACAGCCACTGGGGACAAGGTCTCAACAGGGGGCAGCCAAGGACTCTGAACAGAGGGTGACAGCAGCGAACGTAGCCCAGCAGCCACCAAGTCTTCTTTGTGCCATACCCAGGGTGTGCTCGGACCCTCTGAATTTAACAAGCCCATAATATAAAAGACCAGATTGAGTTTTTAATAGGCCATTTTTATTGAGAGTTAGGATCATAATGATTCCCCATGGTGTGCGTGATGCACCATGAAAACAAAGAAAGAAGATTGCTTTAGTAAATACACACTGGTTAAGCAATGCTACTTTTTGGCAAAGTGCTATATTTTGTCATTTTTCAGCTTGTATTAAACTATTAAAAGAACCAGACATTCTTCAGTATCAAAAGAACTGCTACAAATAGAGAAGTGGCTCTGGAAAGAAGCTGCCATATATGCATAGTCTGAATGTACAGTATTAATCATAACTGAAATGTCCCTTTTGGATCTTCAAGTTTGTTGTGTAAAGTTATACCTAGAAGGCACAGTTTTGTTTAAAATGCAAGTCTGTCCATTGACCAACATGTATGAAAATACAGTTTCAGCAAGATTCATGAGTATCAATCAGCATCTGAGACAGTGCAAGGCCTCCACTTTTACAAGAGAAAAAAGTCCAAACACATCATAATATAATTCAAAACCATATAAAAAGCCACACAGTTCACTATCAAAACAGAAAACCAAAACAAATCTAACTGCCCAACAGCTCCAGGCACAAAATGGGGCTAGACCAACATAAATAGGCAAAACAAATTAACAAAAAGCCATTGATGCAGTACTCTATCTCACATAGTAATACAGCTTCCAATATTACAAATTGAGAAGCACAGCTTTGTGCAACAAAACAGTTTATATCCTGAAAGATATAGGCTTTCATCACCAGAAAGTTATCTAGTAATGTAGTACAAAAAAATCAGTATCTCCCAATTCTAGGAGCAGTCTAAAGTTACATTTACTTGCCTACTTAAAAATAATAATAAACAAACCCAACACACAGACCAAGACTCTCATTCTACTACCTGGGAGACTTTATACTCTTGACTCCATCTCTCCATTAAAAGAGAAAGGATTTTTTGCTCCTTCCAATATAGCGCAGTGGAAAGTCCTTCTTCCTTCATTTAACTTTAAGAAAATTAAAGCTGAAGGAGAGTAGTTGCTTAGATATAAAAAGAGAAAACAGCATTTTTCCTGAGCTAGAAAGCTGGCAGTGAGGAGAAGGAAATATAAATTAGACAAAGAGTTGGAGTGATACAGGTAGATAATCTGAGGCAAGTAAGAGTATTTTTGTCAGTGACTGGACAAGCGCCCGGTGAAGCTACAGCTGTTGGCAGAGTATTTGGACCGTGGCCCTGCTGTATGAACACAGGCACTGCTGACAAGTGGATTAACAAACCTCAGCATAACTGGCTGGGTTTTCTCTCACTGTCCACACGCAAGTCTACGATCACCATGGAGCCAGGAAGGCTCTGCTTGGTCTTGCAACGCACCCTGACAGGAGTCAAGTGGGTAACAATCCCCCCTAGCCCAGGAGGGCACCACTTCTGCAGCGGAACGAAGGTTGCAAGTGCCATTCTCTGTACACCACATACGTGCCACAGTGATGCCATGTGCACTATGTTCCAAGCTGACTATGGGAACCACACCTGAATTGCTCAAATTTTGCTTCTGTGAAATCAAAACATTTGGCCAAATTGAGAAACATACAGTAGGTCTAGAATTATTCACATTAACCATCTTACCTAATTTCAAAGGCTTCCCACCTGACCTCCTACACCAGCTTCTGTGTAAGAGCTACTGGAAGACATGGCTGAATATAGTATTAATGCATTAGCACTCTAGGAACTAAATGCAGGAAAATAGTGAGTCACGTGAAGCACAGAGAGGGGAATAAGAGCAAATGTTCCATTTTTTCCCCCTTTCTTCTGTGACTGCTTCCTCTCTTCTATAATCATTTAACCCAAACCCTGAGTTGATCTGTCAGGGTCCAATGTATCATGTGGCTGCACTAAACACTACAACTTTACCTTCTGAGCCTGCTTCAAGGAACATGTGGAGAAAATATTCGATAGTTTTGAATAGCTCTTCCTTCCTATTGGCCTACAGCACTTGTATCCAGTCTGCCTCCCCAGATGCCTGAGATTGAATAGGAAAACCACCATGCTGATATACCTGAGGTTTCTATATACCCTGCTGCTGCTGCAGTTAGTCCTCTAGGGCTGGTTTTCAGAGTGCTTTTCCCTGCCACAGGCTGCCCAGGAGCTGTTAACTCAGCATTATTTTAGCTGAGAGAATTAGGAGAACTTCTGATAAATTCTTTCTTCTAGTGATTTTTGATTAATTCTCAACCTGTAGGTAAGAGACAGCCTAACAGCAGTTAGCAGCTCAGAAGTAGCCATCCATCAGCTTAACTTCTTTAAGAAGGAACAGCTGACCCATCCCTTTTTCCCTTAGATAGACTAGAGATTGACCACAACAGGTTAGTTTGTTCTTTTTTTTCCCTAAATCTTTTTCCAAGGATAGAATAGAGTGGAAAAAAAATAGCAAGACATTAGAGAAAAAAAGAGAACTCAAACTACTGGATAAAATTTGGCTCTACATTATATGTCTACACTTACCCCATAGGTCTACTTCTCCTTTCACTCCACTGTGAGGTACTACATCTGTAACACCAGTGTCATGCTGTACTGCAGAAATATTGGGGGCATTTAACCCTTTTCTGATACCCAGATAAAGTATCTGACACCTACTGACTCCGCTCTTAGCGCAAGCAGGTACCAGGCCACGTAGATCAGATGTTCTTCTTGCAAGAGTGCAGCACAGCAAGGTAATATCCATTGGCAGCTATGGTTTTTTGTTAGAGTGTAATCATGTATGCTGAATGTAAATATGCAAGCTGTCAAGTTCTGGTCATTAAAGCATACAGCTAACCTCAAATTTTCTAACTCCATTTTGATTAATGCAGAAGTGTAACCGATTTTTCCACCAGTTAAAAGTTTCTTTAGAATACCAACTAAAAATCCATCTACACATCATAGTTTATAAAAACATAACACAAACTATTGTACTGATAGGCTTCCAGGACACTGATACTTAACATCACCATTTAGGACTCACATGTTTGGAGATGCACGTGTCATTTCAAACAGGCATAATGCTAGTAATGATGGTGGCTGAGGAACTGATGATCAGCTTCAGATTGACCACACTTATTATCTATGCATGGAAACAAGAGCAACCTAGTAAAAACACAAAAATAAGATTAAAACCATGAGAGCCCTCAGTAATTGAACTGGCGCTGGCAAGGCTGGTGAACAAAGAGTCCGTGGTGCCGGAGCCGCCGGGAGGCGCCGTCCCTGGTGAGGTTCTGGCGCCGGAGACCGTTCCTGGTGGGACAGAGTCTTTCATTACGTTCCTTTATCCAGCAGGTAGGGCGAAAGCTCTTGTTTTTTTCCAGAAAAATTGAACGAGTAGTAAGAGTTGCCACGTAGCAGTGAACATGCTGTCCCATTTCATTTCGGGCCTCCATTCTAAAACATAGTAAGCATAAATCAGTCTTTTTGGAAGAGATATCAAAGTTATAAAGAGGGCATGAGAACATTAATGGTGACATTCAGCATTTCAAAAGGGAACCCTTATGCTACAACACTGGACAAAGATTTGGGCTGAATGTTAAGCCAAATTAAAAAAAAACAAAAACAAAAAACACACACATGCTGATGAGCAATGCTTGTTTTTGCTAACTCACCTTTTCCTCTCAAGGGCAATGCAGTAACCCATGCTATGCCCATGAGCCCATACTATGCTACTGTGCCCTTTCATTTGCCACCCCTCCAGCCCCAAAGTGCAACACGCACAAGTCAGAGGCAGTATCACACTGACTGGTCCTTGGAACACCTGGATTTATTCACTATACAATGTCTGGTTTAAAAGATCACCTTGGACATAAGTTACTCAGACTGAAAACAGGAAAGGAGCTAGCAAAGATACTTGTTTGGATTGGTAGCCATGCAAGTAAATCCAAATCACATTCATATGCGAGTAGGAGAGACAAAGCAGTTATGACACCCTGGAAATAGCTTAGAAGGAACTTTCCTCAACCAGACCTCTGATTTCATGAGCAAAGAGTCAGCAGATTTGGTAAATCCCTACTCCATCATGCACTAGTCAAGAGGGCAGCCAATGCAAGCAGGGACTGACACGTTGAGAAAGGATGTCCCTACTTCACTGAACAATCACTGGTGCTTCCTGAAGCTTCCAAAGTGAAGATAAAAATAGCTTGGCAGATTTAAAAATAAAGCAAACCCCAAGTGTGTGTGCCACATTAATCATGTGGCAGAGAAGTTATTTCTTCCTCTCCCCAGCCGCCAGGGGACAGCTACTAGTCTGCACCTGATGCCAAGAAAGGAGGGCGGCAAGAGCTGGAGCTTGCTCAAGCATGAGCAAGAGCCCTCTTGGGAAGTCTGTTCTTCAGCACTAAGGTAACTGCTACCAAAGGACAGCAGCTTTTGCCTGGTTTAACTTGCATTTGTTGTTTAAGGTGTCTGTGCTCTAGTGAAAAGGGCATGAGAGGAGCCTGGCCTGTCATGGCCCTGTCCATTCCCTCAACCTTGCTCCCAAGAAGGGGCCGGGGGACACACACATCACTGGCACAATGAGAGGAGCCTGGCCTGTCATGGCCCCGTCCATCCTCTCAATCTTGCTCCCAAGAAGGGGTCGGGAGCAAGGTCCTCTGCCCCCCACTCTGGGCCATGCTGCACTGGAAAGTGGCCATGCTGCAGGGGACACTCCTTCTCAGTAGGAAGCTTTGCTCCTAGAAAACACTGCTCCTTTCCCTCTTTGCGTCCCCCATCTTTCAAATATCAAAATTGTTTTTACTGCCCTGGGTGGCTGCAGTTGAAAGGACCAAGATGTACAGGACGAGAGGAGCCATGCATGACACACTAGCTTTCCTGTTTGTTCAGACAGTGGCTTAGACTTAACATGGGAAATATGAAACAAGAAACAGAGGGGAACAAGTTAGCCCAAATCAATTTGCAAGCGGTCTTTTCCTACACAAATTACAGTAGCTCAGCTTACATGGAGCTTACATTGTCTCTACAGATATAGAGCTACTGTTTTCTAGATATGGCAATTACTATTTAATACACTCAGCTGGAGCTCCCACTGAGGCATTACTAAGGAATTCTGTAAAGCGCTAGGAAGCCTCAACATCTCCTGCTGTTAGGATGGGCATTTCCTGAACATGCCTTTGCTTCATGTCATTAAGCTCATGAGGATCAAGTGCCAATACAGCACTGTGGTTTGTTATGGAACAAACATGGCTAACTGGAGGAGAGGGGAAGTTTAGGCAACATCCTTTTGCTCTGAAAGGGGTTTTACAGGGAGCAAATAGAGACTTCTTCCATAAAAGACGAAAAATTAGTTGATCCAGGATACTTCAGCCTTTTCCCTTTGCTATGAAATATTCATCCAGCACTTGCTTGTAAACCAATACTTTTTACTTGCCATCTCTAACATGAAAGCTGGGACAGCAGAGAAGTTGCTAGAAGGCTGTGGACTCCTCTGAAACACAGCATCTGGTACCCTAGTTGTTGCTCCTGGGGGCCTGGCACTAGTGAACCCCAGGCACTGGAGAGCAGTGCTGATTAGCCTTTATCAATGCGGTCAAAATGACCCTTTAGAGGGGCTAGGTCTAAAGCTGTTGCTATTATGCACTGACATGCCCCCAGCATCTATTTTGCTAAAAAGCAGTGGCAGTGCCCTGCTAGTTGAAGAGACTGCAAGAAAAATTAAAGGATTCAGATATCCCATTTAATTTTAAGCAATTCTCCTGCATTTAGCATTTTTGGTTTGTTAAAGCAGACATAGTTAGGCTTGATATAGTAACATCATTTGGCACAAAGGTTAGTCCTAAAACCAGTATTGTTTTGGCATAGAAGGCTCTAAAGGAAGCAGTATTGCTAGCAGACTAATCAAACAGGTCCCAAAACAGTAGTACTTACTGTGCCAGTGTGCCTTAAGCAGCTTTTCTTGGCCCTACAATGTTAAATGGCCAACCATTAAACCACTAGAGATTTTATACAGCTTTAGAAACTTTATGCATTATCAGTGTCATTTATTTTCCCTGTTTCTCTACTTTACAGCAGCTTTAGACTTAAAACTATACCCACTTTTGCCACCCAAATCAACTCTCACACAGAAAGCTGGAACCCCGGAGAAGCAACACCACCACCAAACTCAGCAGGA